>PYUH01000322.1:0-21031 GCA_016808085.1 Suaeda aralocaspica | reverse complement strand
GTTATGCCCTCACTTTGTTAGTTTTTTAAAAAAAAAAAAAAAAAAAAAAAAAAAAACGAAACACACAAATAAGAAGACTCTTCTGGAATTCAATTCAACAAAACCAAGTTCTTAAACAATAAACATAACATAGTCTTTAAATATTAGTTATAACAAGTTATTGTTAATAACGATAAAAAATATTTGAAGACATTAAAAAATGAAAATAAAATAAATAAGCTATAGAAATAATCAAAACTCGGATCCTTAGTTATTGAGTGAAGAAAAGGTTATTAGAATCAATTCTATCTTTTCTCGGTATGGCTTTCTTTAACATTTAATTTCATTTGGAATATTATTAATCAGATCATCCTTCCTTTTCCCTTTCTTTTTTGTTATACAATTCGAAAAATATAAAGATTAACCCTATAAATACATCACTTTATCCACCACAACCACAATATATAACACCTCTAAAACATATGAAGATCAAATGTTTGTGCATCAGCCAGCTAAGAAAGCTAGTTCAAACAATGAAAGTATCAAAAATACAATGCAAGTATTGAGCACCATAAAACATAAAGAAACAACCTCGGTCTTTAGAAGTTGGCAAAGACCTCATTGGCATAGAGTTGGACATTCTACTTAAACTTACAAATAACAGTAGGATGACCACTATAAAGCATAACAAATTTTCCTCTCAGGTTGACAAAGGTAAAAAAAAACTAAAGCTGTTGACAGAGGTTATAAAAAGCAATAGCAAATAAGAGCGACCAATTCACAAAGACGTTCTTGTACACCTTTGATGCTCAGCCAAATATCTTCATTGCAATTGCGATTTGTGGAATGTATGAACACAAAATACAAACACTTTACAGAGAATGAATGCCTTTATTATTTTGAAGAACATTGTGTACTTTGTGATTCATTAGACAATAATGTGTTTATAAGCTCCTGAAGCCTAGCAGCACCTGGACCTGGCTTAAAATTGGAAGAGTTACCTCGTAATGAGCAGAGATCAATCCCACTAGAAGAGTTTCCCATGCACCACGCACCTGGCGCAAACCTGTGAAAGCGGCCTAAAAGTTCTTTGTCAATCTTGTCTAAAACTGGATCATTCCTCCCAAATTTACGAGCAAAGAGTGCACCACTTTTTACCATTTTATCAAAATCCCTCATAGACAAAATTCGAGGATGCTGTTTCGGAGGATTGTCCCATGCAATGTAATGAAGATCATGGTCTATTGCGGTACTGCGAAATTGTTCGGTGTTACAAAGTACAGTATGAAAGTAGCTTTCAGGAGAGGACATAAAATTTGTTAAGTACATTAATATAGTTCTTGGGAAGTTGTCCCATCCCCATATACAATATTCCACAAAAGATCGGGTCACTACTACCCATGCTGAACCTGCACAAAACAAGCAAAAACGGATACCATGAATATATTCATCATAAATCAATAGCTATGTCTAGAAAACTCATTAGATTTGACCATCACAATATTTAGTTTACAATAGGTAAGTTTTAGATGAAGCAGCCAATGATATGCTATGATAAGCCAAATGATTACTTGATTTGCACCTTAAGAATAGGCCAAAAGTCACTTAAAAAGAATTGAAGACTACGCAAAGCTACCATATTGACTCACAAAGTGGGACATTTAGAATATATTACTATTGAAGTAACTATAATTCACTGATGATTGTCAATGGGAATTCATGTTGCATAGGACATGAAAATTTTCCTCGAAGGGCCAAAAAAAAACATTCCAAAAAAGAGAAGGTATGCTACATTTGCCACCACATTTCTTCACTCTCTTTGCTCCTCTCCTCCCATTTATCCTCTCTTCACCATTTTCATATTCCTTCATCTCTACCTTCTTTGCATGGAATTAATCAACCAAAGGGGAAAATCATAGCTATCGATTGAATGAATAGATTTCCAATTGTATTTTACCTTTAAAATGTTTTCCATGAAAATCATTTTCCACTGAAACTGCTTTTTTGTACAAAGGGAGCCCTGAAAATTCAATTATTATATTCCCATCTTGCATGGTCTACTTAGAATGATCCCACTTTCATTTTATCTAGCAATAATACCTTTCACCCATACCTTCATAAAATGGGTCTTAAGTCCTAACATGTTGGTTAATAGTGGTAACTAAGGCCTTGTTCTCCTCGACTTATTTTACTTATTTTCAGCAAAAATAAGTTCAGTTCAGCAAAAACCAGTTTCAATCCTTAATAAATTGTTAATGATTTAAGCAAAAATAAGTTCAATTCAGCAAAAAAAAGTTCAGATAAGTAAAAATAAGTTCAGTTCAGCAAAAATAAGTTCAAATCAGCAAAAATAAGTTCAGATAAGCAAAAATAAGTTGAAGAGAACGGGGCCTAAGTAACTTACGTTTAAAGTTTATGTTAAGAGATTTTTAGGCATTTTGGGTTGAATTTTAAAGCATTTTTAGTTATTTTCAGTTTTCATTTGCTTTGTTTTTAGTTTTTAGTACGTTAGAAATTATTTATAGCTGGATTAGAGGTCATTTAAAGCTTATTTTAGTTAATTTTGGCTTATTCGGCATACAAACTAACCGTGTGGAGATAGTGTAGTGAAAAGGGGGTTTTCAGCATTTCATCATCGCCGGGGATCAGGGGAAAAATGATTTGACAACAAGAATCGGGCTCTGAACAAAGCAAAATTTCAAATTTTCATACTTTCCTTTTTGCTATAGTGACCAATAAAAAGTTTGGGTTCGAACACAATAGCTCAGTCACCAACTCACGTTGCGCCTGCAAGTGCTTGTGTCTAGTCCATGATGGGGCTTCACCAATCGCCAAGCCCGTAATCAATTGGCAATTTTGGTCCTTGTTCGTCGCGTTGCTAACTGACACTAGTTCCAACTTGATGTTTAAGTTGAAGATCCTTCTCTTATTTGGTAGCACATCTCAACCTTGTAAAAGAGCTTTAGTTCATGTTTTCATTGTTCATACGCTAGGTTACTTTAAAAAGGGCACGAAGATGGGAGCGGGTACAACACAAATTTTTTGATAGGACACGGGTGCGATGATATATATATTCAAAAAATGAATATTTAATTTTTAATAATTAAAAAGAATTTTTTTTAGAGGGGGAAATACAATAAAAATTAATTTTACATAATGTCATTAACACTTGGTTAAAATTCAAACAAGTTAATTACAACACATACAAGCTTTAAAGAATTAGTCGACTACTTCACAACGAACATTACACTACTAAGTTACTAAAGATAAATAGACCGCATTATTCACTTTACTAGACTTAAGAGTTATTTAATGAGAGATGATTTTTTTTTTTAGGAATATAGTAGTAGTAATTTGTAGTGAGGCACCCAAAAAAGTGAATTAGATAATTTAAGGGTTAAATAGGATAGGCAAGTAGTATTGTAGTAGTACACAATTAAAAAGCCCATAAAAATAGAACAACAGGTTTTTAACTATTTATGGGCCCAAAAACATACGGCCCACTTTATATAATACGTGTCGTGCTGGACCCGTACCCAAATTTTCCGACAAACAATAAACAAGCACGTCAACATCATACCCGACACGCAATAATGACACTTTTTGCCGTGTCTATGCTTCATAGATCATAAGCACTTTTAGAGAGAGAGGGCGAGTGAGAATCCTAGAGAAAGAAAGTAGCTTGTAACTCAAAAATTTTGATTTCCTCATTTTTAGCAATTATTTTAAGTAGTAATTGTTGCTAGTTCCACAATACCGTTGAGCACACTAGGAACATCGAACCATTCCCCCCAACCTAACTTCATTAAAAAACAAGGACAAACCTCCACCATACAGTGGGCCTTCGGTTGCCATCATGCTGCATTGCTCAACAACGAGCACAAAGGGAACAACAGTTCCTTGGGACATGTAGTGGTTCGGTGCAAGACGTGGTTTGATGTTTGCGGCAAAAATCAAGCTATAAAAATACAGGTTATTCATGCTATAAGCTTTGTTATTATTGTTTGACAATTATAATCCTTTTTATCATTAACATATATGGATGATTATATTTTAACAACAATAACAATAATGATGAGGTATGTTCGAATAGTTTAATTAAGATTAATAATTTATACTTCATGTGCTCGAAAACAATGGCAACAATTCCTTATTAAAATCATTTTGAGATAAAGATTCAAACATGTAAACAAGTAAATAAATCAAAATATATTTTTTTCACAAGCAAGAGGGAAACCGCAAATTGTGTGTGTTGAAATCATTATGATTCGTTTAATATGGAGCAGAAAAGTGTTGCAATTGACATGGAGTAAAAAAAGTATTAATCTTACTAAATTATTAAGTGCATTAAGTGTTTAGTGAACTGGGTGGTTGTCATGGGGGTTTGAATACTGTGATGGTGGTAGTTCGAAATACGTGAAGTGGTGGTGGAAGGGTGGGTGAGGTCCAAAATGTTTGGGGAGGGGATGGAAATGGGTAGTGGTGGGGTGTGTGAGCTTCAAAAAGGATGGTCGTAGGTTGGGTGGTTGTGGTTGTGGTTGTTGGGAACTCCACTTGTGAGTTGTCCCATATCGGAGAGAGAGATGTTAAACTAGTTTATAAGCTTGGGAGTTACTCCTCCTATTGCCAATTGGTTTTAGGATGGAACCTCTTTGGGCTTGTGGACTAGTTTGACTCTCCTCCTCCTTGTTGGGTTACCCAAACCCATTTATCTTTAACAGTGGTGTTGGTTTAAAATGGGCGAGATGGTGGTGGACCGGTGGGCGAGGTCTGAAATGGGTGGGGTGGTGGCGAGGGTCGAAAAGGGGGTGGTGGGCGAGGTCTGAAATGAGTGTGGTGGTTGGTTGCATTATGGTGGGTGGTGGTTCAAAAAAAAAATAATCTGTTAATAAATACTCCCTACGTCCCTTAATTTTCGTAACATTTGAGCTAAAATCTCTCACAAAAAGTGGGCCCGTGTTGCAAAAATTACGGGACAGAGGTTGTAACCTGTAAATATAAGTTAAAAATGAAAAAGGTACATTTGGGGCAAATGCCTATTAAAGGTGGGTTTATTAGAAGCGAATAGTCCAAAGGTGGGTTTTTTTTGTCAATTTTTCAATTTAATAATGTATTAGGCTTTCTCCGTATCAATTTGATTGCTTTATCTTTTGTTTCAGGATGTCTCAAAATAGTTGCATCACTTTTTCTTTCCTTATTTGGTAAACTTTTATGTGAAATACACAATTAGCCATTGTTTTTTACCTATCATTTCCACGTTACAAGTTACTCGTTGCTATATTTTGAAAACAATTATGAAGCATTTGGGTTCCCAAGTGCTTACAAGTATTTTAAAAAAAGGTTGATTCCATAGACACTTGAGTTAATTTAGGTTTCAAACTTATATTGGTATGTGCATTGAAGTGAAAGGTGACTTCACCTCGAATTGTTTAGTTTAGGTAATTAATTTATTGTTCAATTTACCAATTACCACCTAACAAACACTACCTTTCTCCAACACAGCCTCTGACATTTTTAGCCAATTTAGATGCATTACCTAAACAGTGATTCAGCCAATCTTTCTCCACACCAATCAGTATCACAGAATCTAGCATTCTAGCAATCTAATTGCATTACTTAAACAGTGATATAGCGAATTTTTCTGAGTCATGAAGATCCTCTTAAGCTGCTGGACAATAATGAGTTCATATAGAGCACAAATAGAATATAGTATAAACAATGCAACCAATTCAACATACCAGTAAATAACTTGAAGGCAGTAGGAAGTGACCGTCGTTGGCTGGTCATAGCAAGATCAGATTTTTTAGACAAATAGAGGCCAGGATCAACAATGATTGACCTTGCCCTTTGATTCCTGCAAAAACAACTTTAGTTAAGTATACAACAGAAGAAAACGATATCCGCGAGAAAAACATTAAACATGCGGACACAGTAAAATCAAACTTACAATTTCCACCCAGCAACCATCTGCATATGCTCAATGAAGTTCAAACTCCGTGACAAGTTGGAGAAAACATGAAGCATATCTGTAGGATTAAAACTATGATGAGATTCGATCCTTTGAGGGGAAAAATGCTAAGTCAACACATCTTTAAGACAGTAAAGTATGTAAAACAAGGACTCCATGCTTATTAAACATTAAAACATATTAGCACCCAGGTTTTAGAATACAATCATGTTCACTAGATTCCATTCCATCAACACTCTTAGAAGGAAGAAAATCAAAAAACGGAAAAAAAGGGTGAAGATTTAATTTGTTAAAGGATGTAATAAAATGAAATAGAGTCGGGAACCAATTGGATATCCATAAAGGAGAATCTTCATGATGTAAACCACAGATTATTCAAAGCACCAACTGGATAGACATAAATGAAAAGGACAAGGACTTGAGGATCCATGGTATGGCAAGCAGATTAGAATCCACATCAATGTAGATTTAGTATAAGTAACCAACAATATTTTTGAAGATAAGAAAACTAAAACAATATCTATAGATGTCAAGGCTAAGCATTCTTCTGAAAAACTACGCCACGACACATATAATGTTGGGGGATCTTCTTAGCAAGAATTAGAAGTATCCTTCCTCCCTTCCTCTATCAAACATGAGCAATCAATAAAAACTCCACTGCTGGCAAGACTGGATAGTCCTCAAGCATGCAGGCTTGCCCTTATGTAGTGTAATCATCCACTAAGTTGTAATATCTACAAAAATGTGCATTAACATAACACTAATGATAATAGTGTGATTACTTTCTTTCACGAGCCAAAAGGCCTGCAAGGTATCAATGACAGCAACCGTGTTGTTCCGGCCATCTACACATTTGTCCCTGGTATGATATATTTATTAAACTTATGTAGTCATTTTAGAATTCAAAGCTACCAGCATTTAGTGCTAACATACTTTTTATTCAAGAAGTGTTGCAGAGTTTGTAAAGCATAGTTGTCATAAAAAGTAGGAACAAGAAAGTGTCAAGAAGCTTCTCAAACCCTTAACAAAACTTCCAACATATTTACTTCTTGACCCAAGCACTATAAGAGAGAGTGACAGTTAATAAACATCCGGCAACAACAGGAAAAAAGTTGTTGAGCTTACCATCCTGTGTCATTAGAGGATAATCTGAAGCGCTGAGATTAATAAACCAATCCCAATGCAAACTCTGCTTTAGCAAAATGGCAACAGCTTGTAAAGTGCAAGCAATCATCGTTGGACCTTTGTATGTCACCAAATTAGATTTATCCATCACACGTACATTCTCTACTTCACGAAATGTGGGATCACTCTTGACAGACATCGCCAAGTCTAATCTTTCCTTAGGTGGAGCTTCAAAATCTATGTGCAAGACATACTGATTTCTTGGATGATAAACTGCTTGCAAGACTCTCATGATTCTTTGACTGTCACCTTTTGTACCTGATATCAAATAAGCGAATCGAGGTGGTTCATTCTTCGACTTTTCACTCATCGCTTGCGATTGCTTAATATCGTCTTCTACAAAATAATTAGTCCACTCCTCAGATTTGGCAATTCGCAAATCATCTAATAGTGATGTATCCTCCTCAAAAGTGGATGTATATAACTCGAAAAAACTAGCTAACAAAAGAGTTATAGATACCAATAGACTAGCAAAAAACGGAATAATCCACTTCCGATCACTAAAAATCCTGCTTGGGTGAAAGTTCACATTCTTCTTCAATGCCATTTAACAATCCAATTAAGGTGCGCATACATTCAATCACACATAGTGATACTCCTCTGTACAAGTTTCTTTGCACAATCAAACCTTCAAAAATCACTGCTTTATTCAACAAAAATAAAATAAATAAATAAATAAATAATCCGTTGCAAATCATGAGAAATTAAGGTACAAATAAGATCAAATCAACCAATAATGTAACACAAGAATTAAGCCAAAATCACCAATCAATCAATATGCTATACTATACTAAAATAAAAGCGGATCGATGTGGAGGTGACAAATGCGGAGCTAAGCTTTAGCCTTTCTTGAGAAAAAACGTAGCAATGTATTTGGTTTTGAGTACTAATTCATACTAATACTAAATCATATCAATCTGAAAAACAACAAAACGTCGGAATCCTAATTAATACTAATTGATAATGATTGATGCTACTACAAATATTGATATGTCATATGTGTTAGTAGAAAGAAAATTCACGATTCATTTTCAATTCTATTTGCGGAGGCTCTAGCTTTAATCCATTATAATGAACATTTCAAACATAATCATATAAGGAGATGATTTAGCTGTTATTAATGCAATTAGACGTGTATGGAAAATTCCTTTCGGAAATTAATAACATCATTGTTGATTTAGTCTTTGATTTTTGGTTATCAATCATCAACAGTAGTAATCAAAACTAATCAATTTATGAACATCATCATTAATCACTTAATTAGTAACAACAAATCTGAAAGTTATTAATTCATTTTCATAGCAAAAAATCTGAAAATCAGTATTCAACAGCAGCAACATCATCATTCATCAATTTATCATATAAACAAATCAAAAAAAAAAAAAACTGATGAGCTGAGAGTAAAGGAGTAGGACTGACGAGCGTGAGGAGTGGAGTGTGGATGAATGGACGGCGGTTCGCCGGCGATGGGGCAGAGGAGTAGACGGGAGAAATGGTGGATTTGAAGTTAGGTTTGAACTTTGAAGTTAGTTAGACAAAGAAACAAACATTGTGAAGCGAGTCAATGAGTGTTTGAAACGCTTTTTTTTTGTTTTTTGTTTTCCTCAAATTCAATTTCCCACCCTGGAAATTCCCGTTAATAATTACGGGTTAACTACTCCGTATTATGCAATCGGAGACCCTTGTTTTTTTAGTTATAGCATTTCACTTTTCATACTTGCTGAGGCATATTTTTAACAATTTATAATTCTAATTATTATAAATTATATATTAATAAAGTGAATATCAAGACGAATCAAACAAGATACATATTGACTATATTCCTCTATATACATTGATCATAAAATTAAATCAAATCTTAAAAGATGAATAATGTAATCTTTAAAAAGTTGCAACTAAAAAAACGGAGGGAGTAGTATACGTGGCAATATAGCATAGCACTTAGGGCATGTTTACTTCAGCTGAAAATAGTTGAACTGAATTAAATTAACATGTGCTCCTAGAAGAAAATATACTTCGGGCCAGAGTTATTTCATAATATTTCTATATACACTACAAGTTTTCAACACAAAAGACTCAATGAGAAATTAATATTTGTCACTTTTCTTATTCGCTCGTTGTAACACCCGGTAATTTCCTAACTATCTACTTTATATTTTTTCGGAAAACAAACTATTAATATTAAAGAATTATAATTATTAAAACTCCTAAATAACGGGAAAAACCAAAGTATTACTGCCACCGTGATAACGGCTAAGTCATTTATCAATGTACTACAACGGAAGTCTCAAAACCAAAACCAATTTAAAACTTAACTCCAAAACAAATCTTAAAACCAAATTCAAACCAATATCCAAAATAAAACCAACTTAAAACTTTATTACACTTCGGAACCATTTTAATGCCCCTTGAAACCAAAAATAGAAAATTTAAAAATAAAACAACATCCAAATAAAAGTTAGTACTTCATAAGCAATAAAATTAAAACTATAAACTACACAGCAAGCGTTAGCACTCCAGCCCAGCATGAAATGACATGTGCCCACTTGTACCTGTAGTTTTCCTTGTTCTAAACAACTACTCACCAACAAGTGGGTCATTGTAGGGCCAAGTCCAAGACAAAGTCATGCACACAAAACAAACAGGCAACAAAGCTGACTACATAACTATTAAAGACTATGCAACGAAACAACATGAACTAAAACATTCACAACTTACCTTTGATAAGTTTTCACCTGTGCATAAACTCAATAAATTAATTATTATATTTAAACTTAAGATTCTGCATCAAACGGGTTTCCTTTCCTTTAAATTCGCCCTATTGGGCACCAGCTTGGGAGCAACTCCAAGAAGGCATTACCTATGTCACATAAAGTGACGGAATTCCAGCGCATTAAAAATATAAAAGAGTACAACGTCTTGTACTCCAACTAGGAGTCATAGATCATTGTTCCATACGACTCCCCCCATTGTTCATACTCAATGTATATACGTTCCAAGAGTTTTGATGTGAATCCTCTTACACTTTACGTGATCAACCGGTTTAACAATGTTATTGATGTGGCATGACAAATCAGCTGCCACGTGTCAGCTTCTGAGTGGACCACGTGTCCCTATAAAGAGATGATGACATGGGATGTGCCACGTGGCAGTGATGAGTGCTGCCATGAGTGGACCCCACATGGCCACGTGTCATATCACAATTGGGCCACGAGTCCTTAAAATGCCAGCATAGGATTGCCACGTGGCAGTGATGAGTCTGCCAGAGTGGGCCCACACTGCCACGTGTCACCTTTTTACTGGTCCATTTGTAACTCTGTATCTGCCACAGTCAAAGCTCTTATTCGTCAATGACAAAAAGAGCTAAAACAAACCATGGGGCCTTAAAATAACCTTTAAAAGCCCATTAGGAAATGAAGGAAGATAATCAAAGAGATGATGACAAGTGTCACAATCTCAGTGGGTAAGAAATTGTACTTGAGGCTATAAATAGTCCAAAATTCTGATAACAGGTACACTGAAATCAAGACAAAAAACACTTACTAAAAAGGGAAAACTTCTCTCTAGAACTCTCTCTAGAATTGTTTACTTGTTGATTATTGTTCATTACTCTCCTTAAATACTTACTTAAGCATCGGAGAGGGAAATAATCCTACGAGGATATTGTCCCTTTTTTGCAGGTACTTGGAGGGTAGTCAACAGGCAACCAATCATTCACGCGTCCAATCTACGTCAGCGAAATCCTCACAGTCCCTACCCCACCTCATTGCTTTAGCAACAACATTTGGGCCGTCTGTGGGGAGGATTTAACAAGACTGGAACTGGAAAACCTACGAGGATGAGACCAGATACCTAGACCAGAACTGGGAATTACCAAACCGGGAAGGTACTGGCTCACGAGAAGAACACAAGAAAACCCTGATTTTGGAAACCAACCTGTGACCATGAGTCAGCTTAAGAGTATCTTGGCTTGGTTCCAAGAGAACCTGGCGGAAACTCTACGGGAGTATTCCACCAAGAAAACTCAAGAGAAGGTTGAGACACAACGCTTCACTTCAAAGATGAAAGGTGTGATGATTGAAGAAGGCCAGAGAGATTGACTTTCCATGAGAAAGTTGAGAAATTAAGGAAGGACCGAACTCCATTGAAAACTCAAGGGGTGCAGTGAAGAGGTACCCTGTCACTCCCAGATTTAAGCCTAAACGGGAGGTGGCAGGTAAGGAAGCCGGATCTAGCAAGACTCAACTGATGCTAGAGAACTAATTGAGTTCAAGAAGGCTATTGCAAGTGATGCTCGAGAATATTGGAGCAAAAGAAATCATCTAGCCGAGATGCCAGAGAGTATCTCGATGCCAAAAAGGCCTCAAGCATGGATACAGAGAGTATCTGAAGCTAAAAGGGCTTGGAGGAAGGAGGCCGACCTGGTTCCTCTGAAGAATCATCAACTAGGAGATGACTGACTCCCATCATGTCTCCCTAGAGTCAGGAGAACATGCAAGTCACGAGACTTAATTGAAAAGAAGAAAGCTGATAAGGCTGATCAGTGCAGAAAAGAACAAATGATCAAATATGGGAGGATGTAGGAAATAAGCTAATCCTGGCCGAGAATCCACAAAGGTTGCCTAAAACCCTACGGAGTTGTTGGACAAATGCCTAATAACACAATGATGGAATGGAAGACACACCGTTCTCCATGTCCATCTGATGGCTCCACGTCCCAATAAGTTTAAAATGCCTCAAATTGAGCCATTCGACGGGACCACTGACCGAGGAGGCATCTAGCCACTTATAAACATTTGATGTACTTCCAGGGTCCGATGATGTGACCTGGTGCCGATACTTTCCGGCAACCTTGAAAGGAATTGCCCAGAAATGGTTCAATAGCCTCCCTGATCAATCAATTAACAATTTTCATGAATGAGTACGATCTTTGTACATCATTTCATGGCAAACAAGAGGGAGAGAAAGACCAGCATGCATCTGGCCAAAATAGTGCAAGGAGAAAAGGAGTCTCTAAGAAGTTATGTTGCAAAGATTCAATTGGAATCTTTGCAAATCCCCAACTTATCTGAAGGAGTGGCCTTCGATAACTTTTTTAGAGGCTCCGAGATGGAACTTTTAAATTTGATATTGTTAAGAAGAAATTGTAAAACGCTGAAAGGAATTTTGGAAGAAGCTAAGTGTTTCATCCATGCACAAGAGCTCTGTGCTTCCACCAGGAAGGACAGAAGAGATGATAGAAAGAGTGAATCACACTTTAAAACAAGGATCAAAAGAAACATGCCACCTGGGCAACTAGGACATCAGGCAAGGGAGGAAACTTCCAAAATAAGAAAAGAAAGCCTAATGATGGTCCTAAAATAGAGTTCACCAAAGATCTCTATTCGGTTTTCAGGGAAATCCGTAATAAGGTTGAGATTGATGATCCACCACCCCTAAGAACTGCCAAAGAAGATAGGGACTCAAGTAAATACTGTCACTTTCACAAGATACGGGCATCACACTAATGATTGCTTCATCTTAAAGGGCCCTGGAATCTCTTGCCATCAAGGGAAAATTTCACAACACTGATCAATCTCATGACAAAAACACCAACAAAAAGATGGAATTCAAGGCCTAATGAGCCTAAGGATGGTGCTGGACCGAAGAGGATGTGGTGTACGTCATCGTCCGGTGGGTTCGCGCAGCTGGCGGACCAACCTTCGAGGGAACAAAGAGTACTTACGGAGTCTCTCTCGAGAAGGATCACCGGAGATAGGGCATGATGCCAAGGGCAGTTTCCAGAAGTAATGATTAGTGATAAAGACCCGAGGCAATGTTCGTAACCACATGATGATCCCTTGGTGGTGGAAGAAGTGGGCAACATGAGGGTCAAACGAATATTGATAGATACTGGCGCCTCCTCTGACATCATTAGTTATGCTTGCCTCAAGAAATTAAAATTGATGTGTCTACCTTGGAACCTATCCATCACCCTATATTGGTTTTGGGGGAGGAGTAATCAACCCTTTGGGGACTGTTTCCCTACCAGATGAGGATAGGGGAAAAGGAATGGCAAGAAACATGGTCGTCAAGTTCCTGGTGGTCAAGGAACTATCGGCATACAATATCATATTGGGACGGCCAACCCTGATGCATCCAAGACAAGTAATTGTTACACATCTCATGTTATGAAGTATGAGTGTAACAATGGAACTGTAGGAACTCTTCGTGGAGTCAACAAATGGCCCGAGAATGTTATATCACCACTCTTAAACCTACTTGCTTGGTGTTTGAAGAGGTGGAAGAGCCAACAAAGAAAAGGAGACCGAGGGTATGGCTAAAACGAACTAATGGCATTCATAATTAAGCCAAGTAACTCGGCCTCAGGCAGGTGGTGAACACGAAGATTCGTTATGACGAATCAAGCCTGACCGAACGGTCAGGGTAGGCCAGGCCAGATGACCATGTTGGGGCAGAAATGAGGAAGCTACTG
This sequence comes from Suaeda aralocaspica, assembly GCA_016808085.1. Lineage (NCBI taxonomy): Eukaryota > Viridiplantae > Streptophyta > Magnoliopsida > Caryophyllales > Amaranthaceae > Suaeda > Suaeda aralocaspica. The sequence continues at coordinate 7,424 of PYUH01000322.1, read as the reverse complement.
AGTAGAGTTCGGGGAGTCTTTGCATATGAGGTAGAGGAGATGCAGGCATGACCCAAGTATAGCTGTACATAAGTTAAATGTGAAACCGGATGCTAAGCCAATTCGCCAAAAGAAGAGAAATTGGGCGAACTTCGCATAAGGCAGCAGAGGAAGAAGTGAATAGCTTTTGGAGCAGGATCATTAGACCATGCCATATCTGACTGGGGGCTAATGTGGTTTTGGTTCCAAAACCAAACGGCACCATGAGAATGTGTGTCGATTATACTGATCTTAATAAAGTTTGTCCAAAGGATAGTTTCCTTTGCCAAGATTGACCGATTTGGTTGATTCGACGCAGGACATGCGTATTAAGCTTTATGGACGCCTACTCAGGATTTCAATCAAATTCCTCTATGGGAGGAAGATGAGGAAAAAACAGCTTTTGTAACTGAGAGGGTCTATATTGCATACAAATGGATTCGTTTCTGTCTAAAAATGCTCCGGCAACCTTCCAACGTCTGTAAATAGTTTTCAAAACAGTTGGGAAGGAACATGGAAGCATATATAGATGATATGATTGTCAAAGCAAGGAAATGAAAGACCATGTGGCAGACTTAAGAGAGACCTTCGACATTAGGAGGAGTAAGATGAGACAAACCAAAGAAGTGTATTTGGGGTAACTTCGGAAATTTTTGGCTTCCTTGGGATGAACGAGGGATTGAGGTTATCAAGACAAAGTCAAGGCTGTGCTAGAATGTACCTCACCTCGAAACGTTAAAGAGGTGCAAAAACTAACCGGATGCCTGGCAGCTCTTGGTAGATTCTATCAAGGGCGGGTGATAATGTCATTATTTCTTTGATACGATCAACGAAAGGCAAAGGGGCAAGGGTAGTGCGGTGTTCGAATGGACAGAGGAAGCCGAATCAGCTTTCATTCATTTGAAAGAGCACCTACATACTCTCCCAGATTAATCAGCCCTATTGAAAAAGAAACTTTATTTATTTATTTGGCGTATCAGATCATGCACTCTCAGCTGTCCTGTTAGCTGAGAGAAATGGAGTCCAACATCCGGTATACTTTGTGAGTCCGTACTCCAAATGCTGAGATCAGATACGCTCTGATTGAAAAGTTTGGACTTGCATTATTCATGGCAGCCGGAAGTTGAGGCCCTATTTCTTTCTCATAAAATCATTGTGTACACTGATCAACCGCCTTCAAAAGGCCTGTCCAGAAACTTCTGGAAGAATGCTCAAGTGGGCCTAGAAATGGACATTTGACACCACCTTCGAACCAAGGAGGCTATATAAGGCAAGCATTTGCTGATTTTATAGTTGAAATGACGAGGCCGCCCATGGAAAAAAAAAGTATTGATACTGGACCTTATATGTTGATGGCTCATCCACTCAGAATGGATGATGGGGCAGGCATTATTTGTAAGTCACCTGAGGTGAGATCTATGAGTATGCCATGAGATTCAAATTTCAGACATCAAATAATGAGGCCGAGTACGAGGCATTGATTGCCGAAGTCAAATTATGCAGAGCTGCTGGGGCAAAAAAATAGAAGCAAAATCGACCTCAGCTAATCGTGAGCCAATACTTGGGTGCTATGAGCAAGAGATGCAAGTATGCTAAATAATTGAATAGACTTCCAAGGAAGTCAAGGATTAGACCGTTTGAAATAATGCAAATCCCAAGGTCTTGAAAATATCAAGCGATGCTCTCTTTCAAGTTACCAGCTCTGCCAGTGGGTGAGAACCTCGAACAGTCTTCTGGGAGGTTAAAGAGAAAGAAGCATAGAAGAGATGGAGGTTAAATTCATCATCAGAGGAGCTCGTGGATGATGAGATTATTGACTACAAAAACAATTGGCCACCTGCCGGACGACCCAACACGAGCCAAAATATGTGAAAGGCTAAGATGCATGGTGTTGGTTTATGGCAGGTTGGCAACTATACAAGAAGTCTTTTACTCATCCACACTAAATGCATCACCCGGAAAAAGGAAGGAGGTCCTTGAGATATCCATGAGGGGTTTTGTGGCTCTCATATGGGGGGAAGAGCCACTGGCAGAAAAGACACTAAGAACTATGGGTAGTAAACTGGCCAAGCTGAGACATGATGCAATACTTATGTCAAAAAATGTAACAAGTTCAGTTTCGGTAACTACACAGAGCCAGCCAATAATTTGAACCCCTTGAGCCCAATACTTGCTTGAAGTGGGGTAAATGGACATTCTGGCCCAGTTTCCACAAGCATCAGGACAATAGGAATATGAGTTGTGGCAGTGGACTACTTTACCAAATGGGTAAGACGCAAGCAATAGACAGTATCAAACATGGTAGAATGTCAAATGGTTTATTTGGACAAACATAATAACAGGTTCGGGGCTGCCTCAGTCAATGGTGTTTGATAATGTCCTCGTTTGAGACGGCCCTCATTAAGAGTATGGTCTAAAAGCCAAGGACTATCTCAGCTCATTTTGGCCTCAGTCGGCTACCACCAGCTACTGGACAAGTGGAAGCCCTTCAACCAAAATCATTAGAACAGGAATGAAGAAAAAGCTGACATGCTGCCAAGGTTTGGGGTAGACGAATTGTACAATGTTTTTGTCTATCAGTACAACAACAAAGAACTCCCGCGAGAAACTCATTTATATGCTTGTATATGAATCAGAAGCGTTCTTCCTATTGAAATGTGTTGAGCCTACCCCTAAGAGTTCATTTTTATGACAGGGCTACTGGGACATGATGAAGGCCATGTGCCACCTCTTGATCACATTGATCAATGGGGAAGAACATTTATCTTGTATAAAATCGGCTACGGGCCGCAATTAATGAAATTCTCTTCGTCTATGTAGTCCTCTATATACACCTGTTTAAATAAGATGCTGACTCTAGCATTCGCGAGGACAAGGATAAAAACAAAAAACCCCAAACTTAAGATGATTTAAACTACTTGACTAAACATTGTGAAAGATCATAAGGGCAGGATCCCTAATGATTACAGTCACCAACTCAACTCTGCAGGCCCCAAGATTCGCTTACGATTAACTCTTACTGTTAACAATTTTGATCCCTTATGTTTAGGGGCAATCAATATAATTTGATTGATTTGATTTACTTGTAAATTCAATCAAGGTATAGAGTTTGTAAACAACATGGAGCTTTATTGTTACGCCAACCGAATGTGCCAAAAAGTGATTTAAGTCACATTAATTTAGGTCACCCAGAAAGGGGACCAAACACCGATTGCCAAAAATGGGTTTGCACACATTCGATTCGGTCTTCTAAATTAGACGTTTAATGTTAAAACACTAAGTTGTGCACTTCGGCCTCATTCAGTTAGGATACACCGTGAAGCTCACTTAAAAGGAGCGAGTAAAAATAAGAACGCCAAATTGGACACATATCGCGGCATCATCAAGTCTGGGGAATAAGTGCATTGTGTCCGGGTGCCCAGGGCACCTAAAAGGAGTAAGTATAGTGCTGCTAATATCACTAACTAAGATACATCCCGGCGTCATGCGACCATCCGTGATACGATTACTACAAACATTGGGACAAATCGGAGTTTTTATTTGTTGTTCTATTAAAATTACTAGAGTCAACATGACCCTCATATTTATGGCTGGTGGATGAAACCTTCCAAAGGATTTGGGTCAAAAAAAAAAAAAATTTACGTCCCAAAAATCTCTAGTTAAAAACACTTAGAACACAAATTTCTAAGTAAAAAATGCTTAAAAACCTTAAGAAGTTTCCTACGGTTCAGGTTGAATCTCATTGATACTTCGAATTTAAATCAGAACAACTTATACTATAAATCTTTAACGTAATTTATAAATCTTCAACAAGTGTTTAATGGTTCATGGAAGAAATGTTTAACAAAGTTATGTTTTATTATAAGTAAAGGGTTATGAGTAGTTAAAAATTACAAATATCTCTAGTAAGACACTTAGAAATAGTTCTAATGCTATAAACCCTTAGAAATATTGTCCAAAGTAAAAATATTTACGATACTTTCAAGTAAAAAGCTTAGAAATTGAAAACCTGCTTTGCAAATGGAGTATACCCACGACCCTGTGAAAATCTAAGTAAAACACGTTAGAATATAAAGAAGCTATGAATTTTAAGTTAAAACACTGGAAAAAATAAGAAGACTAATCAATAAATTATAAAGCCATTGATTAAAAGATGGAATGATTAAAAAGTATCTCAGCATAAATGTATAATTACACTTGGTTTGAAAAACCATATTGAACAAAAAGCAAAAATACAACAAGTTTTATAAATTGAATAAAGAAAAATCAAGGGGCTGTTGGTGCGGAGGCTACATAGTAGTGGAAGCAATGGTGTCACGCTCTCCTATCTTGTTTCTGTCTTTCCTCTTCTCCCTCGGCTTCTTCTCCTCGGCGTCTGAGGGCAAAAGTGTAAGCACCCCGTAATTTTATACACTTATAAAATTAAAATAGTATTATACGGTTTACATTTTAACGTATTTAAGGAATAAAGTATTTGAAAAATAATAATTAAAGGAACTTAATTAATACGGAGTTTTATTTACTTTATTTAAAGAAATAATTTTTATAAGGTCATAAATAATTTTTATGAAGGTCTAAAAATGGTGAAAATATTTTGTAAGGCTTTTAAACAGTGTTTTATGGGTTGCCATGATTAGTTTAATTAATGGGCCAAAACTAATCCCACTTCAATTCGTACCTTTTTGGGCTTTTCCAAAATCCACACTCTAAATCCTTTGGTGGGCTTTAAATACCCCCTTTTAACAAAATTCAGAATTTCCCAAGCATTCAAGTTAGGATTTCCAAAGCAAAGACGAGAAGAAGAGAAAGAAAAAAAAAAAAAAAAAAAAAAAAAAAAAAAAAAAAAAAAAACGAAAGGGAGAGCGACGAAGAGGACGAAGTCGCCGGCCCTCTCCGCCGCTGCTGCATCCTCGCCTGGCGCCGTCGCCGCCACCTCCTCCCCTTGGCCTCCGATTTTAGTAGGTACAAAAAAAAAAAAAAACTTTTTCTCTAATTAATTTATCTCGTAAGCATGTTTTATAAATTATGTTATGATCATGTTTTAGTAATGTTTTATGATTTATAATCATGTTTTTTTACGATTGTAATTATAGATTTAAAAAGTTTGATCATGAAATTTTATAGGGTTGAGAAAGTAGAAGTTTTATAGTTTTAAATTATTTTAGATCTAGATTGAGTGGTATGATCATAGTTTTAATTTAATATGATTGTATGATTAAATGTATGAGTTTAGATGGTTTTTTAAAAATTTAAAGTATTAAAAACAAATCTGAAAATTTGTTAAATACTGTTAAAAACAAGTTTTAAGTGTGTCATATTATGCTAGTTGATCATATAGTGAAACTATGATCACTACATAATTTTTTAGTATGATTTAATGAGTTAAAGATGATTTTAAGTATGATTCTAAGCTGTCCAGATTTTATAAAATTCATAATTATGTTTAAGTCATGTAATTAAGCATGAATTAATCATATAAGTTAAGTATACATTTATTGATCAATCATGTGTTATTGGAGGGCTTTTCATGAAGTTTAGAGAGGTCTAAAAGGATTTTTAATTAAATAATAATGCGACTTTTTATTAAGGCATTTTATAAGAAGTAAAATATAGTGTTATACTTACAAGTTTCCAATTAAATTCTAATGCTAGACGAACCATACTATAAGGATATTAATATTGTTTTTTATGCAAAAAAAGTGTTTTAAAGAGGTTTTAAGAGGCTTGAAAAATTAAAGTAAAGCTGGCATTTGGAAAGTATGAAAAATAGAAGTTTTCGAAAGCAAAATAAAGAGAACAAGTATGGAATTGAATAGAGACATAGTAAGGAAAGTTATGGATGTTTATCCACTAGTAAAAAGTAGTTAGGTTTGCTGTAAAGTTTAGTCAAAGAGGTTTTTCCTTAAGTTTTCTCTAGTTGTTTTATAGGTAGATTGATTGCATCAAGTGAGTTCTAGAAGTAGTGGGATCACCGCTATTATACAAGTACGTAAGTACTAAAGATTCATGAGTAGAATATTACATGCCTAGGATCAATGTCAGGAGTAGATTGAATATATAATTTCATGTTAGAAACTATATGATATTCAGTATGTTATTGATCTTGTGGCCTTATCGAGCATGTTCAAGTATGCATATATACATGATAATCCATGAGTATTTATTTTGCATTCTATTATATATAATTATTAATAATAACATCAAGCAGAGTTGGAATGCATGTTGTAATAAAAGAAGTTGACTAGTAGTCAAAAATGCAGCTGAAAGATTTATTATTAAATATTTGAGCAAAACAAAGAGTTTATGAATTTTATTCACCATGATTAGTAGTAATTGAGCAATTTATTATTATTTCCACTCATAGTTTATGTGTGGACTAGTAAAGGAAGTTATCCACTCACAGTTTAAGTGTGGACTGTTATTAAGGAAGTAATAACCACTCACAGTTAATGTGTGGTTAGAAGAGGATTAATAAAAGGAAAAAATATGTTCACTTACCAATGAAGATAATTATATGGTGTCATGTCATGTTATGTTAGAAAATGTTGTGATGTTTATTCATGTTATGATGGTTTTGTTTGTGAGAGTCATCACAAGTTATAAAAGAGGTTAATCACGTAAAGTGAAAGAAGGATTCGCACCAAAACTCTTGGAACGTCTATACCTTGAGTTAACAGTGGGGGGAGTGTCTACCAAGGGATACAACTCCTAGTTAGGGGTACAAGACGTTGTACTTACTATTTTTAGATATTTATCTTACTAGCGCTGGAATTCCGCCACTGGTGGCATAGTAAACCTTCTTGGGTTGCTCCCAAGTTGGTGCCGCTTTGGGCATTATTTATTTATAGGTAAAAAAGGAGCCCGTTCGATGCGAAATCCAATTATATAATAATTAATTCTGAAGTAAGAGTTCTTTAGAGTCTGATGTGTTGCAATGTGGGTAAGGTATGGTTGATTTTTACTTTGATGCTCTTGCCTAGGTATTATTCATGATAGTGGTTGCATTGTCTTAATGCTTTGTACTACACTTTGGCTGATACGTTGCTGTGTGGCATGGCGAACTTTTTTTAGATTTGGCTACGACGACCATTTTTATGCGTGATAGAAGTTTAAATAAAAGAGTAGAACAGGTTTCAGGGTGGGCATCTGGTCGATCATGGCTGAGGATTGAGTGAAGAGGTTCATGTGTTTTTAGTTTTTGCTTAAACAATTACATGACTATTATGCTATTTATTATATCATGATGATTAACGTTGTTTATAAAAAGAATTAAATTATTTGGTGTTGTTAGGGCCGTTATGTCGTGTTCAAGTTGTTATAAAGTATCACGGGTTTTGGTTTGAGTTTATTTTAATTAAGTTGTTTTGGTTTGTTTTTTAAAAGTTAAGTCTTCCGCGGTAGTAATT
>PYUH01000321.1:78639-92432 GCA_016808085.1 Suaeda aralocaspica | reverse complement strand
TTAATTGGCAAAAGTTCCAAGCAAGTAGTTGCAACTCTAGATTTATTTGATTAAAATTATAAAGAAAACAATTAAAAACTATGGAGATGAAGTCAACATGAAATTTTGAGACAAGACTTTATATAAGTTCAATTATGAAAACAGAAAAAAAACAAATCTAACCTGTAAATTAATTAATCAAAATTAAAATCGTAAATTGAGAAAACAAACATGATAATAGTTCTTTATTTTTATATGCTCAGGTGGTTAGAATCGTGCTGATAACGTGTTATAGAAAGAGAGTTATTAGAGAAGAGTATGAGGAGATAATAGATTCATATCCCTCTTAATAAATCGTAAGAGAGTACATATATATACACAGATATGGAAAACAATTAGGGTTTCTTATAGAACAAAAAACCTAGTATCTAGAATATATCCTAGAATAATCATAAGGGTATAATAGGCATCCACTAAATACATATATTATATAACAATTAAAATAATTATAAATAATTCAAAGATTGCGTATAATTGAGGTTTGCTTGATAGAAATGTTTTCTCCATTTTATATTATTTGNTTTATATTGTTTGATTTTGGATATAATTTGAAGGAAAATATTTTCACATACAATGAAAGTAATTACTTTTTTATTCAACTAAACATTAAATAATGTTTAAAATGCTAAATCATTTGATATGCAACCAAAGAAAAAAAAATTATGAAATTTAGTTCCAATATGAAAACCATTGTCACCTAAAAATATTTTGCACCTTACCAACTGATGTCTTTATTAACATTCCTTGATTTTGTACAAATATTTTTTTTATAAAAATAATTAATTAATTTTCATTGTCTAATAAAAACGTGCATTTCACGGGATTTAACCTAATTGCTAATACTAAAACAGAGTACTCTATGTCCACTCATGTACACGTGTCACTCTCATAATCAATTTTTTTCCGCCTTTTATATGTTTTCTTCTTTTACTAATCACTAAAATTTTGGCCCAAGTAATGCCCCGGGTCGGCTACAATTATCAAATATGCTTTTGTTTGTTTTACATAATGTGTTTTTTGTTTAGTGCGAAATTAGATTGAATAATGGATTGCAAATAAGTTACTAATTAATAAAGCAAAACAATTATCAAAGACTTGGGTAAAAATAACTATGTCATAGTTTTGGTGCAATTGAATAAACGATACAAATTAAAACCTCATACCATATGATTACAAGACTTTAATATCCATTACTGTAAAATGTTAAACATCAAATTTATTATGGATTGGTGGTTAAACTTTCACATTTTGTTTCAAATGTCATGGGTTCGATTCCTAATAGCTACACATGGTTTGTATTTTAATTTGTGCATTATAAAGAGTGACATGTGTCACATTCATTGGCGAGCGCCACGTGGCGTAATTTCGTCGAGTGTGACACCTTTTAATATATTATATATATAGTTTGGTGTAGGTACTTACCGTTTATGCATTAGTACTAATTTGCATATATGGCGATTTCATATAAATAATTAGCAAGTAATATATTTCGACAAAGTAAAATATACCGATGTAATCAATACTTATGGGTATTTTTATGGCGATTTTGCTATTATTTTCAATATAATATATGTTTGCAATTGTTCACATACATGCTAATTTATTTTATTTATTATATTATAACATGATATGTTAGGGTGTCGACTAATTTAATAATTTACGATATTATAGTCAAAACAACTTGAAATGTACTTTATAGGGGAAGTATGTTGAACATATGGCGAAATATGTTAAAGATGATATTAAATATGGTTTAATATTTTTATTCCTATCCCCTTACCCGTATCATATTTTCATCCCCATCCCCTGTGGTGGGTATACAATTTATCCTAAACCATGCCCAATAAAATTATGTGTAAAACCATCCTCGCCTCATTCCCCACGTGCGTATCTATCTCCGCCTCATCCCTACTATTCCTACCCCACCAGCCATTATATCCACATGTCAAATCCGTTTTCAAAATTATAAAATGAAAAATAATTTATCAAAACCTAAATATAAGTAAATGTTATTCTAACTTGAATTAGTTAAAAAATACTATATATTTAGTCATTGCAAGCTAAAATATTAAGTTGTAAATAATTTAATACAAGTAAAATATAGATAAAATTGCTAAAAGAAAACTTTTAAAAAAATTTGCGAAGAGAAACCTTTTAAAATTTTCTTTCCCACTTAAAACCTTTACAAAAATTTGCTAAAAGAAACCTATTTGTCGTTTTCCAATGTTGACCAATTTTTTCAGGCATTAACTCGGCAATTTCTTCTAATTACACTCCTTTCTCATTTTATTGTTCATTCACTTCCTCCAGCTGTAGACCTACATTTGTCCCCGCCCTTAGGCCAATAATAAACATATACCGCGTCGCTAACTAGTCCGGTCTTAAGAAGAAAGCCGAAAGGTCCAACCTGAAAACTCCTTAAAACCTTAGAAAATCCCAAAAATATTTTTATTTTAATTTTCCATATTTTTCTAGATTTTTTCCACATTTTAAATAAAAATGCTAACGACTTTCCATACGCTCGAAAAAATATTTTTCGCAAAAACGGCCTAAAACATAGCCATGAAGAAGGTAAACCTTTGAGCCCAAGTCATGGGCCCAAGGCAAACCTTCTCCGTCCTCAATCCCATCAAGAGGCATGGAAGAGAGGAAACTTCCTCCTTTCCTCTTTAAGGCATGAGGTAAGGGATGACGTAAGCAAAGAACGGATGAGTTGACGTCAGCATGCATGCCCTCCAAGTACAAGGGAATGTTCAGTGAATTTTCTGGAAACAAAGTACGGGATCGTGCGCGTGGGTGCAAGGCTTGCGCTGGGGCACAAGGTGTGCGCCCCTGCACACGTTGTGCGTCCCCGCACACGGAACCGCCTCTTTTTCCTAAATTTTCCCCTATAAATACTCCCTTTCCTTCCCTCATTTCAGCAATGAGTAGTGTGTAAGCAAGTTGGTAATCTGGAAATTACATAATTAAGCAAGCTTGAGAGAGAAATTCGTGAGAAAGTAGAGAGCTTTAGCATTCATTATCATTCTTCCACCAAACAATTTTCATTTTTTCTTTTAATATTTCTCATTTTCTTTAAATCTCCATCTTCTTCATCTTCTTTTAATATATTTTTTTTCATCTTTCTTATCATTATAGTTTATTTTTATTATCAAACATCACCATTATAATATTCAATTTCGCATTCGGGACACATTCGGGTTTTGGATTCTTGAAGGCAATCTCAAGACCGTTTTGACAATAGCGCGCAAGGTATCTAATATGAGGCCGTAATAATCAACATACTCTTTCTTTCTTCAAGTTCATCTTCAAGATCTTTACTCATCTCCAACAAGTTATCTCTTATTCTGATAATTATTATTATTGTTGACTCGATTGAAGTTAGCTTTCTAAACCCCCTTAATCACCTTTATTTTATTTAATCCATGAAATATTGAATAAATAAATACTTTGAGATGTAACAAAATACGCAAAATAGAATGAAACATGCCTAGGACTTTAAAGCTTTCATGAGCATGATTACATGATATGCAAGTTGTTTTAAAGTTTTATTTGCTTTAGCATGATTACATGTTTTAAAATCTTTATAAGCATGATCACATGATTTTAACATTTCTTGTGCAAAGCATGATGACATGAGTTCAGATTGGTCCGCCTCGTCATTCACTTCTGCGCTTTTAAGCTTTTTCAACATATTTTATCCCTTTCCATTTTTACGTGACTGCGTTTGTATGTAAGCTATGATGACGGCTTTTCACATAGATTTAGGATAATAATAAAAGTAGGGTTTGTGAAATCACATAAAGTCACATGAATCATAAAAATTCGAACCTTGAATAAAAATAAACATAAATTAAACAAAGCGATCACCAAACCTAGCAAATACGTGTGCATTAAACAAACCCGCCTAGTAAGCACTCAATTGGTGCGACCTTTAGGTTAATCCTGTTATAACGCTACTTGGTATCAAATGATGATATTACAAAAGAAATCTAGTAGAGGACAACTTGACTTGGAGGTACCTCGTCCCCGAACCCATGAAACTAGTGCACGACCTAACTATGGGGAAGCCAACGCACCTCACCTTGGCCGGTGAGAACGCGGTGATTTGGGTCCGTAAGACTCTATGGAGTGCGGCTGTTGGCCCTTACTGAAGTTTCTCTCCTCGCCAAGCTTAATCACCCTACGTGATGAACTTTCCAATGGTCTAAAGAACAAGGCACAAAACATTTGACTCGTGGACATTTCTCGAGGCGTCCACACCAGTGCATCAATGACCAATATTTTAGCTCACCATGAGAAATACCCACCTCCAAAACCACCTCACCGAGAAACAACCACGCACGTCCAAAATCATCGCAGTTCCTCACATCATCCACTAACACCACGACTACCAAACAACCACATCGCTCTGAGTTATAACCAACAACCCCAAAATAATTCAAATTGATTCGAATCCCAAATTTAAGTACCAAGACCAAACCAAAAATTCGAACAAAACTGAAACCAAATCTGAAATTACAACATGTTAAGGATATTAGGATTATTGATAGGCAAAACTATCTCTCGTTCAATATATCATAAAGCAAGAAAACCCAAGTTTCAATTTTATACAATTCCCTAAATTTTCAAACCATAATCTAAATCAATTCAAAAACCAAATTCCCTAATTTTTTAAACCAACCTAAAATCCCAAAATTAAAAAAAATCAAACCCAAATAAAACCCTCAAAATTCGAAATAAGCAGAAATGACCCACAATCCCCGAAATTTGAACATAATGATAAACACTTGTGGTGATGGCAAAGGTGGTCTTAATAGTGGTGATGGTGGTTTGGTGGTGGTAAAAATGCGTGGTGATGGTGTATAGATTGAGAGAGGTTACTTGATAGTTTATGTTTTAAGAGGAGTAGGTTGAAGAAAAGAGGAAGGAGTGTGCAAATATGCAAAAAAAAAAAGTGCAATTTAGGAAAAATAAAGTGGTCAACGCATGAAAAAATCGGTCAACATTCTAAAAGTAACATTACCTTTCTTCTGGAAAAATAAATTATTTAAGATTTTAACCGACAATTTTTTTTGTCAAAAAAAGGCTTCTTTTTGCAAATTAAAAAATAAAAAAAATAAAAAAATTAAAGGTTTGATTTGGCAATTTTTCGTTAAAATTATATAAAGTGTTACAATTAATTAAAAGTGGGTCAGGTACAAGGTCAGGACGAGTGAGGTGGGTGCAACATAAAATCCATTTGTATCCCTGCGGTGAGTACATATTTTATTCCGTCACAGCCACATCCCCGACTGATGTAATAGAAGTATCAATTTTAATTGTTATCTTTAATTCTTGTTATGTCGCCTTTTGATCATGAGATTGAGTTGCGCTGTAACACCATGGAATTTCCTAACTATTTTCAGAAAACATAATAATAATAACAATAATAATAATAATAATAGTAATAATAATAATAGTAATAGTAATAATAATAATAATAATAGTAATAATAATAATAATAAAATAATAATAATAATAATAATAATAATAATAATAATAATAATAATAATAATAATAATAATAATAATAATAATAATAATAATAATAATAATAATAANAACAACAACAACAACAACAACAACAACAACAACAATAATAATAATAATAATGACAATGAAAACACCCCTAATAAACTAAGGAAAAACCAAAGTATTTCCGCCACCTTGATAACGGCTAAGGCTATTATCAAAGTACTACAACGGAAGTCTTCTACTTTTCAAAACAATTTAGGTCTAAAGAACTTTTAAACCATCAATACAACTTGGAACCGAAATAACGACCCTTCAAAACCAATCAACTAAACTTTATGAATTTGAAAACAACTATTTAGTCCAACAATCAAACCAAAAGTCAGAAACAAAAAATAAAAACAATATAACCAACACAATTAAACGAAAAACAACAAACGAGAACACTCTTCACTCAATCCCAGCATTATTAACTATGCCTACCTCTACCTGTTGCTTTCTCTTTATTCTAGACTTCTACTCGCCATCATAATGGGCCGTCGTAGGGCCAAGTCAAAGTCAAAGCCANTGTCAAAGCCATGCACACAAAATACGTAATTAGCAAAGCTGAGTACATAAACACTAAAGACTATGTAACACACTAACATGAATAATCTTAACCCAAAGATTTAATAAAACACACTCTTACCTATACCAACCATGTACCTACATAGACTCAACAATTATTATAATTACTTAAAAGTATTTATTTGTGGATTTCACATCGAACGGGTTTCCTTCTTAACACTCGCCATTTTAGGCACCAACTTGGGAGCAACTCTAAGAAGGTATTACCTATGTCATACAACTTGGGAGCAACTTGTGATGGAATTCCAGCGCATTTAAAAATAATAAAGAATACAACATCTCGTACCTCGATTAGAAGTCATAGATTACTATCCCTATAATGCCCCCCATTGTTCATACTCAAGTTATATATGTTCCAAGAGTTTTGGTGCAAGCAGTCTCGGCCCTGAGAGGAGGGGGGAGGGGGGGGGGGGGCGAGCAGGGCTTTGGCCCAGGGCCCTGTTTGAAGTATGTTATATAGTTATTGTCTGCATAATTGATTAGCAAAGTAGGAATAGTTCAATGGTGGAAGCACTAGATGATTACAATATTGCCCAGAGTTTGATTCATGTGGGAAGCGTTGTTTAACTTTTTTTCCCTTTCACCTTCATTCTCATGTCTTTATTAATTTTTTATACTCTTGTGATGCTAAACTTTTAAAATACGGAGCACCACTGTGAAATTAATCTCATTTTATTTTATTGTCTTTTTAAACAAACATTAATTTTTTACTCAATCAACTATCATCTTTTTACTTAATTTTAGTTCAAAATTATTCTTAATGACTGTAAAAATAATTAAACCTTGTGTTGTGTTTTTAAACACATTTGTTACTCCAATCCATATAATTAGATTATTGGTGAATGTTGATTGTTCATGCCTCTCGTGTTTATATAAAGGATTTATAATTTTGTACTCTTCTGTTCCTAAATGTTTGATATGTTTGGAATCTTGGCACCATTCATACAATAGGAGAATTTTTCAAATTATTTTCAACATACTCTGTATATAATGTAGTCATATAGGGTCTTGTTCGATTCGTCTCAATGAGTACGTTATTAATATTGAATTATTATAATTTTTACATATACACAACAAAATATATTTATGGTCAAACAAGTATATTGACATATGTGCAACTCAATACGTATCAAACAAATAAGAACGAAGGGAGTATATTACTTTCACAAAGTGTAGGTACTTTTATAAGATAAGTTTTTTGTTAACTGACGATGAGAATCCCATTTGCATGCGCATACGTACACATATTTTTTTTCAAATTATCATATTATTAAATACTTTGTATTCAATATATAATCTAGATTGTAGGGCCCATGACTGATGATTCGCCTCGGGCCTTCAAAACGTAAGGACCGGCCTTGGGTGCGAATCCTCTTTCGATTTACATGATTATCAGTTTTAATATTTGTTATGACTCATATGAAACATTGCATGAAACAATCATAACCAACATTGTAACATAAACATCATATTAAATATCTTGATTAACACGTGATCATATTATTTAAATTCTTAATTCAATACTTACTAAACCTTCTTTTATCTACACATAAACTATGAGTGGCTAACTATTTACTCATTAAACTTGCTATTAAACAAGTGAATAAACATTCATTAACTACCTTTCTTGTTGCTCAAGTTATTAATCAACTTAACTTGCTCTTCTTTATTTATTAACTACTAATCAACTTCTTTAAAAATATTCAACATTCCAATATCAATGGTATAATAACAATGCTATAAGATGGAATGTAAAACATGGTAGTCAATACATACTTTTCATGTAATCATGCGAACATAACTTTTTATACAAGTCAACAAGAGTATATAACTTACAAATATTACAAGTTTCTAGCATGAGACTTAAGACTATTCCAGCATGATTTCTAAGTACATGCACGCCTTTAGTACTTACATACCCTGTGTTATAGCGATGACTTGCCACTACTACTAGAAATCACTTAGCTCGAAGCTTCCTACAAAGGAAAATCGAAAACTAATTATAAACCCCATTGACTAAACTTTACAACAAATCTAAACTAACTTTTAGTAATGAAAAATCAACCAAAACCATTCCTATATCATCTCTATTCAATTCCATACTTTGTTCATAATTTTCTTTTTCAAAAACACTTAATTTTCGATATTTTTTCCAAAAATGAAAACTGTAAAACACAAACTTAAAAAATCCTTTTAAGCCTTCTTAAACATCATAATTTAACCTTAAAAAAACATTCTTATGTTCTAAGATCATCATCGGATGATTTCATGCCTTAAGAACAATTATACGTCATTATTTCATGCACTCAATATTTTTACTATGCATGAACATGGTTTAATAAAATTCACAGCAATATTAAATTACTTAAAAACCTCATTAAAACCTTATAAACTTCATAATTTGTACATAAAACACTATAACAATATCATAAAATCATTATATTATAATTTTATGCATTAAATCATGCTCAAAATCATAATCATATTATTACTACTATATTTATTCATACTTAAAATAAATTTACAGAAATATTATTATACTTTAAAACCTTCTAAAAACATCATAAACTTCATATTATGATCATAAAACATTACTATAACATATTATGAACATAATTCGTGAATTTAATGTTTTAAAAACACAAACCCTAATCATTTTTTTTATAAACTTTATAAACCCTAATTTTAAAATTTCATGAACAACTTATAATCATACTTTATAAAATACAAAACGCGCTTAACAAATTATTATAAACATAAATTAAACATGGGTTGAATTAAAATTAGGAAGAGAAGATTTTTTTTTAAGTCACGCAAAAACTGAACAAAGCGGGAGGAGGGTGGCCGGTGGCCAACCGACTAGCTAGTGGTGGCTAGCTGGTTGGTCGCCATTCTTTAAGTTGCTAGCAGCAGGCGGTGGCCAACGAGGGGTTGTTGGCGAAGGGTTAGGGCTTTGGGGGGTTTCGATTTTTCAAACCTTTTTTTTTTCTTTTTTTCTTTTTTTTTCTTTTTATAAATCTTAAAACACTAAATCACGAAAATTCTGAATTAAGGGGTATTTATAGGCCCAAAATTATTTTTAGTGAAATTACTACAATACCCTCAATGATGGAAATTACTTTTATATCCTTGCTTTAAAACAATTTAGGAAACCCTCTAAAAACCCAATTTGGAAACTTTTAAAATAATTTAATAAAAATTAGAGTCTTATAAAGTATTTTATAAACCTTATAAAATATTTAAATAAATACTTTAACTTTATACAATGCATGAAAATACTTTACTTAACCTTCATTTTTTATAAAAATACTATAAATACTCTTTATGATTATTAAATAAAATTTATAAAATGGATGAAAATACGGGGTATTACATAGTCAATCTAAACGACCTAAGTGATTAAGAGGATTAATGTTATTTTTCAGAATTTATGGTTTAGAATACATGAGAATTACTTTCTTAAAGGTTTCTTGATTAAAAGATTCAATCTTGGTCGTTTTCTTGAAGAATTCCTATCAGATTTTGCAGATCATCTGACTTGTGCGATTTTTCACGGACAACTTGCTTTGAGCTAGAAGACGTGTGAGTACTCTTTGGAAATCTTTTTGAACCTACTTTCAATGAAAAATATTTTAAAAATCCAAAAATTTTGGAAGATAATGTTTGATCCCATTTTTTGTTCGGTTGTCAAACTGGAAATCAGTTTTTAGTTAGATTTGTTTTACTTGGAGTCCAAGCATGTTTAGGATTTTTTAGGATGTGTTTTATTGTTTTGTTTCCTAATTATTATATTCTTAGGTTGAGCCTAAAGGGAAAGGGATGTTTGCCTATAAATATTCCTTGGTTTTCATGAATAAAATTCAAGCCTAGTTTTGTGTCGATTTTTGCGTAGATACTTAATTTGGATAAGTGTAAACTCAAGATTGTTCTTGTGAGTTAAGAGTGAATCAATTAATAAACCCCTTAGTTTTAGGTGAGTGAAGCCTAGGATTAAGTGAGATTATTCTTTCGGTGGTGAAGCCACACGATTGTTCTCAAAATTCCAGTAATTCGTGATTTTGGGGAGTGAAACCGTAATTGTGAGCTAAGAACCTTAGTGAATTATAAGTGAGTAAAGCTTATTTAATTTGAATCTAAGTTAATTAGTGTTGCACTGAAGAGCTAGATACCCCAAATATACATTTTATTACACATCACCATCAAACATAGACCCAACTAGGGTGTAGGGGATAGGGTGGGTCTCCTATTTCACCCGCCACATTGACATCCCTATGATTAACCCTATAATCGTGGTCGAAAAAAGTCTAACAGAAAAAAAATGTAACTTCANGGTAACATGTAAGGGTGATCGCTTTAAAATTAATCAAGATTCAAGGTGCCTAAACCATTTGTCCAAGATTAAATCGTTACTTAAAAGCATCAATTCTAGGTAATTAAAAGCATTAAACAATTAGCATTCAAATCACGTAAACAACCTAATTATGTCTGTACTTAAGATTGGTTTTAATTTGAAGTTAAGTCATAATTAAGTCAATGTTTCACGAAAATAATTAAGCATGTCGAATTTTTGATAAAGCAATAAAAACACATAAACTAATACAATTATTTGAAGAACTAAGGATGTAGATGTTGTCGATGTCGGCCGCATGTAACACCCTAGAATATCCTAACTTCCTTCTCTAGATTTTTCGGAAAACATATAATAAATAATAAAGAAGTACAATTATTAAAACTCCTAAATAACCATGAAAAACCAAAGCAATACCGCGACCGAGATAACAACTAAGGAATTTATCAAAGTACTACGACAGCGGAAGACTTTAAAACCAAAACCAATTTAAAACTCAAACTTAAACTTAAAAATAATCCCAAAACTAAAATCAACCAAAACCTACTTAAAATTTTATTACACTTCGGAACCATATTAACGACCCTTCAAAATAAAAACTTTTAACTTCGGAAATAAAGACAACATCAAATAATATATAACTAGTAAAACCAACAGCAAATAAACTACGACTACAAGGACTACAATCCAAGCACTCTCACTCCAGCCCAGCATGGATGACTTATGCCCACTTGTACCTGTAGCTTTCTCTTATTCTGGAGAACTACTAGCCAACAAGTGGGTCATCGTAGGGCCAAGTACAAGATAAAGCCATGAACACAAAACAAACGGTTACCTAAGATGAGTACATAATTACTAAAGTCTATGCAGCATGATCAAAATAAAATAAAAGTAAAACATTCATACTCATACCGTTGACAACTCTTCACTTGTGCATAGTCTCCACTTTAAACAAATTAATTATTATATTTAAACTTCGGATTTCGCAACAAACGGGTTTCCTTTCCTTTAAAATCACTCTATTGGGTAACAACTTGGGAGCAACTCCAAGATGGTATTACCTATGTCACATAAAGTGACGGAATTCCAGTGCATTAAAAATATAAAAGAGTGCAACGTCTTGTACTCCAACTAGAAGTCATAGATCACTATTCCATATCACTCCCCCCATTGTTCATACTCAGGTATATACGTTCCAAGAGTTTTAGTGGGAATCCTCTTTCACTTTACGTTATTTACCGGTTTAGCATTGTTAAGACTCACATGCAACATCACATAAAAGCATGCATAAAAACAAACAAGCCATTTTAATTATCTTTGATTTAAGGTGATTCTAAAAACAATCTCATGTTTCCTTTAATTAAACTAAACTTCCTTTACCACACATTAAATGTGAGTGGCTAATGTAGGGGCCCCGAATTTTTAGTTAACCTAAAAAATTGGCTTAACGAAAGGTGAAACTGACTTTTTTAGAAGTATTTTGCAACAAAACAGGAGCGCAGGAATTATGGTCGCGCTGGCAACGTAGCGTGACAAAGTTCGTCACGCTGACTGTGCAGCGCTACAATGTTTGTCACGTTGCAGGTATAGTGCAGCAAACTTTGCGACACTGCGATGTTAGCGTGACAAAGTCTGTCGCGCTACGCTATTTTAGTTTTTTTTTTATTTTTAATTATCTTTCTTCGAGTGAGAAAATATGGCCGAAAACGAACGATGCTAGTAAGCAGTCGCCAATGAGTTTTAATAATGAAACTCATAAACCATGTATTTAGATTGATTACGAATGG
This sequence comes from Suaeda aralocaspica, assembly GCA_016808085.1. Classification (NCBI taxonomy): domain Eukaryota; kingdom Viridiplantae; phylum Streptophyta; class Magnoliopsida; order Caryophyllales; family Amaranthaceae; genus Suaeda; species Suaeda aralocaspica. The sequence continues at coordinate 80,118 of PYUH01000321.1, read as the reverse complement.
GACACGAATATTGGAAAATAATCTACATTGCATGAATAACCCTTCCGATACCATGGGGATGACTCCAAGCTATGATCTTACAAACCAAAGGTTTGATTCGGGGGTGAAGATACTAATATGGCGGAGTGTGTCATATTATCCCATAGGCGGCCATTACTAGTTTTCTCTCAATTATACACAAGTTATATAAAGAACCACAAAATAATAATTTACAACCTAACAAAAAATTACTATTGTTATGGTGAAATCATATAAAACTAATTAATTTAGTCAAATCGTCGTTAAGATTAATTCAAGGTTCCTAGCATGGTACAATTTGTCCAAAAATTATCTTAGTTTAATGTGATAAATTAATTCAAATTAAGTCCTTTAACAAAAACATTGTGAAAAAGTTGAAATAAATATACAAATAAATTAATTAATTAATCAATACGTAAATTTTAATTTAAGACTCTCAGAAAAATTACACTACTCGCTTGATTATTATATCTCCGAGTATTAATTTGGACAAAGTTTCGAATTTAATTCGTAATAATAAGAAATTATCCCACTTTATTAGAAATGAAATAAAAAAATAATTTGATGGAAAAAAGTTTAAGTGTAAAGAGAAAAGGAGAAAAAGAGAGAGAAAGTAGGTTTAGGAGAATGAGAGAGTCGGTTTTGGAAGTGTGAGAATTGGTAGAAAAAATCAAGAGAGTCAAGAGAATCGTTATAGAGGAGAAAAAATGGTATTTATAAGGAAAATGTGTAGCGCCACAGGTTTTATAACGCTGGTCAGGTAGCGTTACAAGTTTAGTTACGCTGACCAGTCAGCATGACACAAGCTGTCACGCTGCGAAAAATGATGAAAAAATGCCTAACGTAAACAAAACAAATTTTTTTTGCTTTAGAAAGTGATAATATGTGCTATATTACTACTTTTTTCTAAACACTCCATCCCACCTTTGCATCAAACGCATCATTTTAAGTGTTTCAATTATGAGCCCATGGTTCAACCTACTCCTAAATGTTTGATTTAGAATCTATTGATCAATAGACCCAAGGTCTGTAGTTTGGACTGAAATTTAATGAAGTTTCAATCAATTATGGTCATTATTTAAAATTCTTCAAATGTATGCTCAAGAAAATCCGAAGAACATTATTCAAGACGATGTAGACGCATACATACAAGAAACATGATTTGGACCAAAACTAGAACTCCATTCACTTTCCTAGTTTAATTTCTCTCTTTTCTTTTCTCCTTCTTTCATGGTAGAGTTTGAGACTTATGCTGCCAAGTATCATTTATCTACTAATCTCATCTATCAATAAAATGAAATTCATTTCATCTTCAAATTGTATATTCTCTCTGTACTCATCATCTTGCTTAAACAATTACAAGTGAATGAACTCATCAAGTTGAGTTAATCAACATGGCAATCAAGAACAAGTTAAAGCATAATTGGCATAATATAGACTACGTTGTTCATATCAAATGCA
>PYUH01000321.1:26681-70057 GCA_016808085.1 Suaeda aralocaspica | reverse complement strand
TTGTTGTTTCACTATTTATTTACTGCTTTATCACGTTATTATTGTTAAAGGACTTAAAATTGATTTTTTGCAACGCTTAATCAAGATAATTCATTCGCACAAATCTAATCATGTTAGGCTCCCTAAATTGATTTTAACAACGGTTTGAGTTAAATTAATTAGTTTTTTTGTGATTCATTAACAATTTAATGCTCTTTTTTTGTTAATTTTGTAATTGATATTTTTGTGTGATTCTAAATGTACTTTCTGTATGGTTAAGAGGAAACTAGTAATTGCNTATGGTTAAGAGAAAACTAGTAATGGCCGCCTATGGGCTAACCCGACGCACTCCGTCATGTTAGTACCTTCGCCCCCGAGTCCAATCTTTGGTTCCCTCGACCACAACTTGGAGTCATCCCCATGGGATCGGAGAGGATTTCCGTGAAATTTATACAAACGTCCCTTAGTCGAGTCCCATTTGTATCTAATCTAAATACACGGTTTTTGAGTTTAGTTCCTAAAACTCATTGGCGACTTCTTACTAGCATCGTCCGTATTCGTATATTATTATCTCACTCGAAAAAAAAAGATAATAAGAAAAAAAACAAAAAAAAAAAACAAAAAAATAGCGTAGCGCGACAGACTTTGTCACGCTAACGTCGCAACGTCACAAAGTTTGCCGAGCTGCACCTGCAGCGTGACAAGCTTTGTAGCGCTGCACAGTCAGCGTGACAAACTCTGTCACGCTACCACGCTAGCGCGACTGAAATTCCTGCGCTCCTGTTTTTTTTGCAAAATACTTCTAAAAAAGTCCATTTCACGTTTCCTAAAGCCAATTTTTTAGGTCTAACTCGACCTATGGACGACTTGGGAAAGGTGACCAAAAAAATTTGGGACCTTAAAAATCCGGGGCCCCTACAGGTATAAACACCGCTGATTTAGTAAGCCTATCCACCACAACCCATATCGTTTCATTTTGATTTCTCGACTTTGGCAAGAAGGTTACAAAATCCATTGATATGCAATCCCACTTCCATCTTGGTATCTCAAGTGGTTGGACTTCTCCTTGTGGTATTTTATGCTCAAATATCACTTTTTGACAAGTAAGACAATTGCTGATGAATTCAGCCACTTCTCTTTTCATTCTAGGCCACCAATACACCTTTTTTAAATCCTTATACAGTTTATCACCTCTAGGACTTAATATGGTGTATTACGACCTTCCTCCATGATTGTAACACCCTTGAGTTTTGTAACTTCCTACTTTATATTTTTCCGGAAAACATACTATAAATATTAACAATTATAATTATTTAACTCCTGAATAACGGGAAAATCCAAATTATTACCGCCACCGTGATAACGGCTAAGACATTTATAAAAGTACAATAGAGGAAGTCTTAAAACCAAAACCAATTTAAAATCTTAAACTTCAAAACATATCTCAAAACCAAACTCAAACCAACATCCAAAATAAAAAACAACTTAACAATTTATTACACTTCGGAACCATTTAATGGCCCTTAAAAACCAAAACTAGAAACTTTAAAAATAAAACAACATCCAAATAGAAGTTAGTACTTCATAAGCAAAAAAATTAAGACTACACAACTACACAGCAAGCGCTCTCACTCCAGCCCAGCAAGAAATGACATATGCCCACTTGTACCTGTAGCTTTTCTTATTCTAGACAACTACTCACCAACCAGTGGGTCATTGTAGGGCCAAGTCCAAGACAAAGCCATGCACACAAAACAAACAGTCAACAAAGCTGAGTACATAACTACTAAAGACTATGCAACAAAACAACATAAATTGACAACTCTTCACCTGTGCATAGACTCAATAAATTAATTATTATATTTCAACTTCGGATTCTGCATCGAACGGGTTTCCTTTCCTTTAAAATCGCCCTATTGGGCACCAACTTGGGAGCAACTCCAAGAAGGTATTACCTATGTCACAAAAAGTGACAGAATTCCAGCGCATTAAAAATATAAAAGAGTACAACGTCTTGTACCCCACTAGAAATCATAGATCACTGTTCCATACGATTCCCCCCATTGTTCATACTCAAGGTATATATGTTGCAAGAGTTTTGATGCGAATCCTCTTACACTTTACGTGATTAGCGGGTTTAACAATGTGATGACTCACATACAACATCACATAAAAATTATTCATCAAATCAAGCAAGCCATATTAATTATCTCCGATTTATAGTGGTTCAAGAATAATCTCATGTGTGTCCTTTAATTAAACTGAACTTCCTTAACCACACATTAACTATGAGTCTCCAACTATTTACTTTCTCCTTGACAACACATTACATTGTGAGTGGCAACATGTATAAAATAATTGCTCATGAACTTCCTTTAATCATGTTAATAAAAATTCACAAACTACTTTTCTTGTTGTTTAAGTAACCAACCAACTTCAATAACTTCCTTTATTAATAAGTTATTGGCCAAATGAAACTGATCATAACTTTCCAATTCAATCTTATACAATTTGAATTGCTAAAAATATGGAATGTCTAAAGTTGACTATTTCGAAGTCTCCTACAGAAAGAAAGCCGAAACTAAATTAAAACCTTGTTGACTAAGCTCTACAACAACTCTAAACTAACTTCCTATATTGGAAACTTGACCAAAACATTCTCTATATGTCTATTCAATTCCATACTTCACTTTAATTTTTCTATTACAAAATTATTACTCGATTTTCGAAATCTTGTTTACGCTTTATAAAATCTCATTATACATTTAATGTCACTTTAGAAAAGTGGACAACAATTTAAAATAGTCAAAACTCCTTGAACAACCTCAAAAACAACACAAATCAATCATACAATGTAATAGTTAATTAACTTATATGATTAATTCATGCTAATTACATACATTAAAATCCTAATTATTCACTTTACAAAATCTGGACAGCATGCTAAACATGCTTAAAATCACTATTAAACTTCATGAAACATACTAAAAATCATAAGTAACATTATAGAATTAACGTGTGATCATACTAGCATAATATGAACACTTAAAACTTATTTTAACTTGCTTTTATAAATTTTTAGATATATTAATTAACTTTAAACTCATGAAAACTTCATTAAAAACATCATAGATTCATAATAAAACTCTTTTACAATCTACTAACATCATTATGAAACAAATCTATGCTTTAGATGTTCATAATATTTATTCTATTGAATTTCATGATTTCAAAATTTGGATAGCAATTTATTTTATGTTTAGAGCCTTTAAAAATCAATCTAAACTTCATAAAATCATCATAAATTCACCCAACAACAATTCATGATCGTAATATTGAAGTTTAAATCATAAAAACTCATAAAATGAAGAAATCCATTACTTTATGAACTTTAATCTAAAATTTTCATGATTGAAACTTACAAAAACATGATTAATCATACATATAAACATGAATTCGCAAAATTGAATCAAAAAGAAAGAAGAAGAATTTTTCTTAAATTCGAAAGTATCGGACAAAGGGGGAGGAGCGAGGAGCGGCTCGCGGTGGCCGGCGACAGCACGCGGCGGCAGGGACGACGAACGAGCAGTGGCGGTGAGGGGCTCCGGCGGAAAAGGCAAATAAAGTTTTTTTTCTTCCCTTCGCCAAAACCGAGCAAGAAATTTTTTTCTTCTTTTTTTCGGATTCTTTCTTTCTCTCTCTTTTTTTTTGTCTCTCTAAATTTAGAATCCTAAATCACTATTTTGCAAGATGAAATCTGAAAATTGGGTTTTAAGGGGTACTTATAGACCCCAATGTAGGATTTGGTGAAAGCCCACAATTATCCTAAATAGTGGAAATTACTTTTATGCCCTTGCCTTAAAATAAATTAGGAAACTCTTAAAAATTATTTTTAATTAAAATTTATTTAAATTCCTTTGTTTAATATTCTTATTGAATACAACTTTTGAATAAAAATATTAAAATCATATGTATAAAATACAAAAATAATTCCTTAAAATACATGAAAATAAATATGGATACTATCAATAGTTGGGATGAATTGGCTCTTGCTTTTCAAAGGAGGTACTATCCTCCGGAACGAACTGCACAACATAGGAGTCAAATTACGAATTCAAACCATGAAACTGATGAAACGCTTTATGATGCATGGGAGAGATTTAAAGAGTTGTTGAGAATGTGCCCTCGTCATGGTCTTGAGAATTGTTTTTTAGTGCAATCTTTCTACAATGGTTTGGCTAATGAGAGTAGAACACTGCTCAATTTATGAACCAAGAAGTTAATGTTGTGTATGATTTGATTTAGGAGATCACCATTCATAATTCTCAATTCGGTAATCCTAGAGGACATGCTAAGAGAGGAGGAAAACATGTGATAGATGACAAAACATGTAATAATAATTATCATGAATTATCTACTAAAAGACAAATGAAGGAGGAGAAAGTGAATATAATAAAACAATCATCTCCTCCGTCATTGGATTATTTTTATAACATAAATTCATCTAGAGGCCTCTATTTGATTTAGGAGCTAGTGTCAGTGTTATGCCTTTATCAATTTGCAGCAAGCTTGACATGGGAGAGTTAAAAGTTACTAATGTTACTTTGCAGATGGCGGATAGAACTGTAAAATACCCAAAGGTGTTTTAGAAGATGTGCCTGTTGGAGTAGGAAAATTCTTTATTCCTGTTGATTTTGTTGTTTTGGATATTGATGAGGATGCTTACATCCCTATCATACTTGGCAGACCCTTCTTACATACGGCAGGTGCCGTCATTGATGTTAAGAATGGAAGTTTAACCCATTCTGTAGGAGATGATAAAGTAACATTTAATCTTATCAATGTAATGAAAAATATAACATGATAAAGCAATCATGTTATAGGATCGATATTGTTAACGAGATTGTTTTGGATGACATGCCTCGATCCCTTGAAAATTTATAACAATAATTTCCGTATTTTATAACATAATTATCATTATCACGAAGTATTATTAGTATTATTGTTGTTGTTGTTGTTGTTGTTAATGTTGGTTTTGTTGTTATGATATATTCAAAAGTATGAAGTTTATTTTCAATTATCATTGTCAACATCATTAGACATAAAGCAATGCCCTTCATATGGAAAAGATGAACTTAGAAGGATCTGTCCAATGACATGTGTAAACTAAATCAGCTCTTAGCTCAGCTCCGTTCAGTTCAGCTTTTCTTTTATTTTGTTAATTATTATTTTTGTTAATTAATTTGTTCCTAATATTATTTCACTACTACAAAAAAAGCCTAAGAGACCATAAAGCAACCGTTCTATATCGGGCACATCTCTTAGGCAGTAAATCCAGTTATTAAAATCGGTCTCTTTGTTATGAAATAAGAGACCGGTTTTCATATAAAACAGGATTCTTTAATGGGTTGCTGACACATCTGACACACCAACCTAAGAAACCGTGTATTGTTAAAATCGGTCTCTTTGTTAGTCTAAGAGACTAGTTTTTCAAAAAAAAAAAACCAGTCTCTTTGTTTGTACTATGGAGACTGGTTTTTTCATAAATCCAGTCTCTTTGGTTTTTAATTTTTTTTATATAGCAAATTATTATTATTATTATCATCATTATTATTATTATTATTATTATTATTATTATTATTATTACAAAAAATATTGTACTATTTGAACCATGTTACACGTGTGCATATACAAAATTTCATAATGAAATCATTGATCGTTTTATTCATAAATTGATTATCAAATGTACAATCCATGATCATTGTTACAACTGTAACATTCATCATATATCATGTTACAAAGGCAAGTCACTCCAAGCCAATACAAATTTCAAAAGGCTACATTTCTTCATCTAGCTATACATCATTGATTAAATCATCATCAAATGGCATATCTGATCATACAAGCTCCAACATATAACCGACCGTCACACATGCATTCTTTCACGTACTTGCTTCTTCTTCAAAACATATAAAACCCATGAATCTCATATTTCATCAAACGAATATTGGAAATAAGTTGCAATATGTTGGAAGTACTACAACAACAACGACAAAAACAAGTGGTCATCATCATAACAACAACAAAGCAGCAACAATAGCAACACAATAACAATAAAAACACAATTAATATCAATTGTAGCTCGAGATAACAGGCGAAAAAAGCTCTTAGGATGGTCACAATAGCCCTAAAAATAAGTAAAATAAAAACAAAAGATGTTATAAAGACGTCTTTAAATTGTAGATTATAAGGCATGGAAACGACCTCAAATCCTTAATACAACGTCTAAATGAACATACTTTTATTGGTTCCAACAAAGAATTCAGAAAAAGAATATCAGCCTGTATTATCATTATCAACCACTACATATACTATGTGTACTCTATATTAGTTGAGTAGCTTATTAAAACAAGTGATAAGATGCTTTCCTAATATCATTAAGAGATGAGGATCCTAGAACTTTTATAATCAACCAAAAATCAAAAGACATCACAAAACTAGCAACATTGTGCTTGGAACTTAAAATAGGTCAAGATTAAGTGACTAACATCTAAATTAAAGAATTCTTCAAACTAAAATGTCGCCCATTAATTGCCAATGCCTAATGATCATAAAATACATTATATCCTTATAAGTGGCAACTGAAATATAATAAGTGGAAAAAAAAGGAAGTGAACGATTACAAACGAAACCATACAATCAATAACCCAACAGTAACATTACAATCAATGTTCTAATTAAGAAACACAACTTAGAGTACTCTTCTTTTTTTTTTTTTTTAAGCTACATTAGAGTGTTAATGTAATAAGGATGAGACATACCTCTTCAGTCATGATGTTGCCTATTTTGGTAGATTTTGAGGATCTTCCTTGCACTATGATTTTCCTCAGATAATGTGGAACGGAAGAATCATTGAATTTTAGTTAGCTAAAGTCATATCAATATGGGTTTCATAGTTGTATTAAACAACTAACCAGTTTAAGGTCCAAGACTATAAGGCTTTGCTAAACAGCATATAAAAGAGTGAAGGGTTTTACTGAAACTTACCCAATGATTACATGGATGTGTTCTTACTAGAATGAATATATTGGTTGAACATCCATGTAAATTACATCATAGAATAGGAAACAACTCTTTCTCACTTTTTTTTATCACTTCTGGATATGTGTATATCTAATTTTCTTTCCACATTCTTTGCATATTGTTGGCAAAAAATCAAAGAGTATGGAAACGTAGGGTCTAATGCACAAAACTAAAATCATTTACTTCATGATAAATCAATCTTTGGTGCCCCTATCTGTGCCATATACATCCTCAACAAGCAGCAGTAGGGGCTTGAGACCAAGAGGAGATGTATGTAGCTTACTAAAGCATCGATTTTTATTTAATACAAGAAATAGCATATCCACAAAAGCAAAAAAGATTAGCAGTTTCCATTATACCGATGACCGCAAAGAAGTAGATGAGGATTCTTAACCATGATATTGGACTTGGATAAGTCATAAATCAAATAATTCGAATCGTTCTCCATAGACTTTAATACTCTCTATACTCTATTTAGATTAAATGGTCATATGCTATCAATGCGAGGACATGAAAACTACTCCCAGAGAGGGTGAGTATGCACTAGTCGGATATCGTTTTTTACACTAGGCATCAATTGTAAAACAACAAACACCGGATTTTAAGAGATTTTAACCAAGCATTAGTTTTTTCTACAAACTTCATCACTTCTTTCATTTGAATATATATCATGATAATTTATTATATTTTTTTCAACCAAAACCACATTTTTATACATTTAGAGTTAGAAAATTAGTCATCAGAAATTGGAGTTTTGGATTGCACCATAAATTATAAAAACTTCCATATTCAAACTTAACATTATGTGCAGAGATTCAGAGAATATATGTTTATGCTGTTAGCTGTCTAAACAACTTATGTTAGTTTCGAAATTTAACCAAAGTTTCCTACTACAACATTTTATAAAGCTTGGCCGAGTTAGAACATGAACTACAAATGGTAGCTGTTATGGCTGAAATTTCCACCTATAATCTAACTTGGTTGCCAGCTACGCAGGTACGCAGCTAACAGCTACAGGTTTGAATCGGTCAGATGATGGGCCCGCAATTCAAGGAGCCAAAGGAAGAATATTCTCAAGAACTTCTAGAAGGATAAGAACGTGGAAGTTGGTTCAAAGATTCTGAGAAGATCATGCCTAAAGAATAGGAGCAGCATTTCAAACCAGCTTGAATCTGGTCCATAATTGGGGCCAAATACATTCCAAAAAGGAGTAACCAACTCAAAGGAAAGAAAACAGCTATCAAGAGCGGTTATTCTATAAATAGGAGGGGGGAAAAAGCACAAAGAACAACACACGACATCATTATCATCAGAGAATTAATACTTCTTTGTTATTATTAGTATTATTATTCAATTGTACGTGCAACTTAAACTTTATTTACATTTCCAAGCTAGATACTCAGTAGCAATAGGTAACAGCTACCTAGCTATCTGGCTAGCATCATACATTGTAATTGTAATCGATCTTATTAACTAGTGGACTGGTGGACTCAAAGCCACCCGCAGTTTTTTACCTTGATTTAGGGGGGTTTTCTGCGTCACCATAACTGGTGTCTCCCCCACTCCCATCTTTGCATTATTTCTTTTCTGCATCAAAACGAACAAAGCTGGTAATTATTTAGCTATAGTCGGAACCAACTTAGGTTTGCTAGCTAGAGTAGATTTTAGCATAAACAATTTGGCACCCACCGTGGGGCTGTAGCTAGATAATCCATTATTTAAAGATACTCCGTCACCTCGAGATAACAAAAATATTTCACCCAATGGCATCCGAAGCATCTCAGAAGGCTATGGAAGAGATGAGGCAGGCGTTGGAGAGGACCCGAGCCGGGCTGGAAAAGATCAAGGAAGATAGCAGGAAAGTAGCTGTGGAGTCATAGTCAACTATGGACAACCTCAAGAAGATGCTAGAATCCGTAAAGAGTAACAAATTCAGGAAAAGGTACGCAAGCGAGATCTCCAGCATGGTGAACCTGGATCAAAGCGACAGCGAGTACATCTCGTCGGACGAGGAAGAAGAAGAGGAACCTGGAGAGGACCAGGATGACCAGCCCAAGAAGAAACCTGCTAAGGAGATGCCTTTCCTACGGCAGCAGAACCGGAAGTTGTACCAGCTACTATCCAAGCTGTCAGGGGCCCCAATCCCACTAGCTATTGAGGCCAAGCGCAGCTACGCCTTGTCACCTTTCGTCGAAGAAGTGGCTAGGGTAAAAGTACCAAAGAAGCTGAACATACCGACGTTCGCCAAGCTGTATGATGGGACAACAGATCCAGTGGATCACGTCTCCCAATACAAGCAGAAGATGATGCCACTACCTATCCCTGATGAAGTAGTGGAAGCCACCTTGTGCAAATCGTTCGTAGCAACCCTCACAGGTCCCGAATTACAATGGCTAATGAATCTAAAGCCGAGAACCATAGAAGATTTCTCCAGCTTGGCTAACAGGTTTTACCAGCGGTTCGCAAGCAACCATGCCATGAAGAAGCAGTCCAGTGATCTTTACAGAATAGTGCAGAGACCCAACGAAGCTGTTAGCTCTTACCTAGACAGATTCAACAAAGAGATGATAGCTATACCCAACCTAGATTCCTGTACGACCATCGAAGCCTTCAGACGANGCGACCATCGAAGCCTTTAGACGAGGGCTACCATACAGGTCCAGGTTGTACGAGGAGCTGACTAGGTACCCGTGCTCCACTTTTGACGAAGTGCAAGCCAGAGCAGTAGCTGAAGTCAGAATGGAAGAAGACGAAGCTTCCCGAAGGCCAGCTTACGACGACTGCTGGATAGCTAGCCAACAACGCAGCAATTAGAGGCATCAGCCTTACCTAAAATGTGAATCTATTAATAACTTCTATCTTTTTCCTTCTTCGCAGGTACCAGGTTACGGCTACGGAGCTAGTAGCTGTCTTAGCATTGAATCATACTGCTTCAACATTTGAGGAGTAGTGAACGCACCACACAAGCTAGGAGAAGCTGTGCGCAGGCCAAGGAGAATGAACAAGCCGGATAGCCTAAAAGATAAAACAAAGTGGTGCAGCTATCACAACGACCATGGACATCATACAGAAGAGTGTTACCAGCGGATAAACCAGGCGACCACATAGAGCACCTGCGACAAACCTTTGAGGTATTGTGGAAATATGGTATGAAACTTAACCCTTCAAAATGTTCATTTGAAGTGGCTGCAGGTAAGTACCTAGGGTACATAATAACCCATAGGGGCATGATAGCATGTCCAGATTAGGTTAGAGCCATAATAAATATACAATCACCTAGAAACCTAAAAGAGGTCGAGAAGCTGACCGACGGGGCAGCTACATTAAACCACTTCATTTCTAGGTCATCTGATAAATGTCACTTGTTTTACAATGTCTTAACAAAAAATGAAGGTTTTAAATGGACATATGACCATGAACGCATTTTAAAAGAATTGAAGCGGTACTTAATGTCGCCACCTCCGCTGTCCAAAGCTCAAGCTGGAAAGTGCTTACAGCTCTACCTAGCTGTAAGTGGTAATGCTGTAAGTGCAGTTCTAGCAAGGGAAGCTGACAATCAACAGCTCCCCATCTATTCGTAAGCAAGTCACTTCTAGATGCTGAAACTAGGTATTCTTTACTAAAAAAAAAAAAAAAAAAAAAAAAAAAACTCGTTTTTTCAATTTTTATAAAATTTAAAAAATTTAAACAACANGCACTAGTTACAACATCTAGAAAATTTAGACATTATTTTGAGTCTTATCCTATATTACTCATGACTAACTATCCTATAAAGACTGTGTTAAAAAGGCCAGAGTTATCTGGCAGAATGACAAAGTAGGCAATAACATTGAGCAGTTACGATATACGATACCACCCAAGAACTGCAATCAAGTCACAAGCGCTAGCTGACTTTGTGACTGACTTTAGTCCTCACCTAGAACAAGCTGCACAGCTGGAGATGAAGGAGGTCAGTCAAATACAAGCCAACCAGGTATGGAAAATGTTCGTAGATAGCTCCTCCAACTTCAGAGGCGCCGGGTTAGGTATAGTACTACAGTCGCTACAAGGAGACAAGATAGTACGACCCAATAACAGCAATGTACAGAATCCTCAGCAAGCTATATCATCTCAGCAGGCACCACAGCAAATGCAAAGATATGTACCACCACACCCACCAGGTTTCAGCAGGCCACCACTATCAGCACCACCATTGCCAGTTCAACCTAGTGAAGAAATTTCAGAGCTGAAAAATATGATGTTGCAGATGCAGAAAAATATGGAGGCAATGCAGACTCACAACAAGCACCTGGAGACTCAGATAACTCAAATTGCACAATCAACTGCTCAAAGGCAACCAGGCCACCTTCCATCACAACCTACACCTCCAGTATCACAGGCATCACAGAATCCCCCGAGGGACCATGTCAATGCCATCACTTTGAGGAGTGGAACTGCTTATGAGGGCCCGAAAATGCCTACTGATGATGTTAATTCTAATGTTGCAGGTGGAGCAAAGAAGACCAGTGATGTGGTGATTGAAGATTTGGAGACAATTCCAGCTAAGGAAACTGAAGCACCTAAGGAGAAGGTGACACTCGGATTGATACGATCCCGAGGTCACAGTTAGGTTACCCTTTCCGAACAGGGTACCAGGAGTAAGAATGATAATCATTTTAGTAAATTTTTAGATATGGTGAAGAATTTTTGTAGGTTATTGTTCCATTTACTGATTTGATAACCCAAATTCCCGCTTATACTAAATTTTTGAAAGATATTTTAAGCAGGAAACGTGAGTTGAATGTGGTGGAGACCGTAGCACTTACGGAGGAGTGCAGTGCCATATTGCAAAACAAGTCACCACCGAAACTAAAGGACCCGGGAAGTTTTTCTATTCCTTGTAATATTGGCCCACTGTTCATTGATAAAGCTTTATGTGATTTAGGGGCTAGTGTTAGTGTCATGCCTTTATCTATTTGTAAAAAACTTGATATGGGTGCTTTAAAGGTTACTAACATCACCTTGCAGATGGCAGATAGGATAGTGAAATACCCTAAAGGTATTTTAGAGGATGTCCCGGTGAGAGTCGGGAAATTTTTTATTCCTGTTGATTTTGTTGTGTTAGATATGGATGAGGATGCTCATATCCCAATTATACTTGGTAGACCTTTCTTACACACTGCAGGTGCTGTTATTGATGTCAAAAATGGCAGTTTGACTCTTTCTGTAGGGGATGATAAAGTTACCTTTAATCTTAATGCTGCTCTTAAGAGTCCTATGATGGAACAGTCATGTTATGTTATTGATGTCATTGATGAAATTGTTATTGATGATATGCCTCGATCCACTACAAAGGATCTTCTGGAGGCCGTTGTTTGCCTTGATGTTGGTGCAGGTGAAGGTACAATTGATGCCGATGAATTGGTCCAGGATCTCACTGGTGAGGATTTGAATCCGATGGAGAGCCGGAAATTTATTGAGTTACCAGAAGAGGTTTGTTCTGTTAAAGAGGTAACCCAACCCGAGATGAAACCCCTCCCCTCTAATTTGAAATATGCTTTTCTAGATGATAAGGAGTTGTACCCAGTCATTGTTAGTGCTTCTCTTACTGATAGTCAATTAAATAAACTCTTGTCTGTGCTTAAGTCTCATAAAAAGGCTATTGGTTATACTATTGATGATTTGACTGGTATTAGTCCTGATTTTTGCATGCATAGAATTCATTTAGAGGAAGGTCATAAACCTTGTATACAGGGTCAACGTCGTTTGAATCCTAACATGCAGGAGGTGGTGAAGAAAGAAGTTCTTAAACTTCTAGATGCAGGTATTATTTACTCAGTGCCTGACTCCCAGTGGGTAAGTCCCGTACAGGTAGTCCCTAAGAAAGGGGGAACCACTGTTGTTCGTAATGATAAAAATGAATTAATTCCTACTAGAGTTGTTACCGGATGGAGAATGTGTATTGACTATAGAAAACTGAATGTTGCAACTAAAAAGGATCATTTCCCCCTCCCTTTTATTGATCAAATGTTGGAAAGATTAGCTAAGAATAAGTATTTCTGCTATCTTGATGGATATTCGGGTTTCTTTCAGATCCCCATCCATCCTGATGACAGGGAGAAAACTACTTTTACATGTCCTTACGGTACTTTTGCATATCGTAGAATGCCTTTTGGTTTATGTAATGCACCAGCTACTTTTCAACGTTGCATGATGAGCATTTTTTCTGAGTTCATAGAGTCTATTATGGAAGTCTTCATGGATGATTTTAGTGTTTATGGTTCTGATTTTGATTCATGTTTGACTAATTTGACTAAAGTTCTCGAAAGATGTGATCAGGTAAATCTGGTTTTAAATTGGGAAAAATGTCATTTTATGGTCAATGAAGGAGTAGTTTTGGGACATTTGGTGTTCGAGCGTGGTATTGAAGTGGATAAGGCGAAAATACAGGTAATTGAGAAACTGCCACCTCCGGTGAATGTAAAAGGGGTAAGAAGTTTTTTGGGTCATGCTGGTTTTTATCGCAGGTTTATTAAGGATTTTTCTAAAATTTCGAAACCAATCACCCAATTGCTATTGCAAGTTNTCGAAACCACTCACCCAATTGGTGTTGAAAGATGTTGACTTTAAATTCACCGATGAGTGTCTTGAGTCCTTTAATATGAACAAAAATGCACTAATTTCAGCACCTATTATACAATCTCCCGATTGGAACTTACCTTTCGAAATAATGTGTGATGCTAGTAATTTTGCAGTTGGTGCAGTTTTAGGTCAAAGGAGNCTTGGTGTAGTTTTAGGTCAAAGGAGGGATAAGGTCCTACATGCTATTTATTATGCTAGTAAGACCTTGGATCAAGCTTAAGTCAATTATGCCACCACGGAAAAAGAGTTGCTTGCTATTGTTTATGCATTAGATAAATTTCGTGCTTACCTTGTAGGTTCGAAAGTTATTGTTTACACTGACCATGCAGCTCTTAAGTACCTACTTGGGAAGAAGGAAGCCAAACCAAGGCTTATCCGATGGATTATGTTGCTTCAAGAGTTTGATCTCGAGATTCGTGATAAGAAGGTAGCATAGAATGTGGTAGCTGACTACTTATCGAGGATACGGTATGACGATGGGGAGATCTCTACCCCCATTGATGATTTTTTCCTGATGAACACCTATTTGCAGTTTGTGTAAATTCTCCTTGGTTTACTGATTTAGCTAACTATGNACTGATTTTGCTAACTATGTTGTAGGGGTTGTCTTACCTTTTGATTTGACGTATCAGCAGAAAAAGAAGTTTTGGCATGATGTATAGCGATACTTTTGGGATGATCCTAATTTGTTTCGTGAGTGTGCAGATGGTCTATACAGGAGATGTGTCTCGGAATGGGAAGTCTATGGTGTACTTCACCATTGCCATTCATCACCATATGGAGGTCATGCTGGACCTTCTAAGACGATGTTTAAGGTCCTTGAATCAGGTTTTTACTGGCCTACTATCCTACATGATGCTAGAGCATTCATTATGTCTTGTGATTCGTGCCAACTAACAGGTAATGTGGTAGCTGACTACTTATCGAGGATACGGTATGACGATGGGGAGATCTCTACCCCCATTGATGATTTTTTCCTGATGAACACCTATTTGCAGTTTGTGTAAATTCTCCTTGGTTTACTGATTTTGCTAACTATGTTGTAGGGGGTGTCTTACCTTCTGATTTGACGTATCAGCAGAAAAAGAAGTTTTTGCATGATGTAAAGCGATACTTTTGGGATGATCCTAATTTGTTTCGTGAGTGTGCAGATGGTCTATACAGGAGATGTGTCTCGGAATGGGAAGTCTATGGTGTACTTCACCATTGCCATTCATCACCATATGGAGGTCATGCTGGACCTTCTAAGACGATGTTTAAGGTCCTTGAATCAGGTTTTTACTGGCCTACTATCCTACATGATGCTAGAGCATTCATTATGTCTTGTGATTCGTGCCAACGAACAGGTAATGTGGTAGCTGACTACTTATCGAGGATACGGTATGACGATGGGGAGATCTCTACCCCCATTGATGATTTTTTCCTGATGAACACCTATTTGCAGTTTGTGTAAATTCTCCTTGGTTTACTGATTTTGCTAACTATGTTGTAGGGGGTGTCTTACCTTCTGATTTGACGTATCAGCAGAAAAAGAAGTTTTTGCATGATGTAAAGCGATACTTTTGGGATGATCCTAATTTGTTTCGTGAGTGTGCAGATGGTCTATACAGGAGATGTGTCTCGGAATGGGAAGTCTATGGTGTACTTCACCATTGCCATTCATCACCATATGGAGGTCATGCTGGACCTTCTAAGACGATGTTTAAGGTCCTTGAATCAGGTTTTTACTGGCCTACTATCCTACATGATGCTAGAGCATTCATTATGTCTTGTGATTCGTGCCAACGAACAGGTAATATGGTAGCTGACTACTTANGTCACAAAGGCACGAAATGCCACAAACAGCTATATTGGAAGTTGAAATTTTTGATGTTTGGGGCATTGATTACATGGGCCCCTTTCCATCCTCGAATGGAAATCGTTTTATATTAGTTGTTGTGGATTATGTTTCTAAATGGGTGGAAGCTCTTGCTACCCCCCATTGTGATTCTAACACTGTTTTGAGAATGTTTAAGCAGGTTATTTTTCCTAGGTTCGGGGTCCCTAGAGCTGTCATTAGTGACGGGGGAAAGCATTTTCATGAGAAAAGGCTAGATAAACTGGTTGAGAAGTACGGTGTTTACCACAGAACAGGATTAGCGTATCATCCACAAACCAGTGGTCAGGTGGAAGTTTCAAATCGAGAAATCAAAGCTATTCTAGAGAAAACGGTTGCAAAGTCAAGGAAGGATTGGAGCTGCAAGTTGTATGATGCATTATGGGCATATAGAACGGCCTTCAAGACACCCATCGGTACATCTCCATATCGGTTAGTGTATGGGAAAGCGTGTCATTTGCCAGTTGAGTTAGAATACAAGGCCTACTGGGCAATAAAGGAGCTCAACATGGATGCCAAGCTTGCAGGTGAGAAACGGTTACTCCAATTAAATGAGCTAGACGAGTTTCGATTGGGAGCCTATGATAGTGCTAAGATTTATAAGGAAAAGACTAAGAAATGGCATGATAAGCGAATTGTAAGGAAGGAAATTGTAACAGGTGATAAGGTTTTATTATTCAATTCTAGACTGAAGCTTTTTCCTGGAAAGTTGAGGTCTAGGTGGAGTGGTCCTTTCATTGTTACTATGGTGAGCAAGTATGGATTTGTAAAGGTTCAGAACGAGAAAAGGAGAGCGATTTAAGGTTAATGGACACCGCCTCAAGCACTACTATGAAGGTGATGTTGTTGGCCTAGTTGAAGAAATCAATTTCCGAGACCCACACCCCTATGAGCTATGAGGTAATATGGTAAAGCTAATGACCTTAAACAAGCGCTTTGCGGGAGGCAACCCGCAGTTAGCTTAGTTTCAGTAGCTTTGTTTCTTTTCTTTTTCAGTTTAGTAGGGACTCTAGCTCATTTCTTAGTTTTGGTAAGGGGAGAGTGAGGTACTAATGAATTCTTCAAGTGTTTCGGTGTGATTACAGGTGCAATTTAGATGAAAAAAGTGAAAAAAGGACGAAAAAAATCTCACATAGCTGCATGCCCGGACCCTCCCTAAAATCCCTAAATAGCCATTCGCCCGGACCCTCCGGGCGAGCAACCCGCCTCCGGGCGCTCAGCCTTCGGGCCGGGCGTGTGGCGTCTTCCTTTGTTTTTTTTTTTGTTTTTTTTTCTCTTCTTTCTCCTCTCCTTTTCTACGCCTTTCTTCTTTCTTTCCTCCTTCTTCCTTCTCTCACCTCTCATTTTCTTATCTTTACTTTCTCCCTCTACAATTTCCTCCATATTATCTCTAACTTCTCTCTACTATATCTCACTCATTACCCACCCAAATTCACTCAATTTTTCACCAAAATCAATCTTTTTCCATCCTATTTTAGATCCCCACCATAACTCTCAATTACAACCACTTTCATCTCATACCCACTAATTCCTACTCACTTCTACTAATCTTCCATGGCACCTAAAAGACAACGGGTCGGAGCAAGCTCAAGGAATGAACCACAAGGGTTGGGACGTGATCCTACATATGGGTTAGTCGCTTTTGGTTCCCAAGAGCAACAGGTAAGGTTCGAAAAACTTAAATTACGGTATGTTACCCCCACCCGTTCCATAGATCATCAATTATTGCATGCTTTAGGTGTTCATAATGAGACTGAGGAATTATTTCGATCTATGGGTATGCATAGTTTCTTTGATATGGATGCCCCGAATTATCCTGACATAACGTATGAGTTTATGTCAAGTTTTGAAATTGACAGGCCTAACCCCAAGGCACCTGTTAGAGGTGTCAGTTTTAGAATGTTCAATGTCGATCGTTATGTAACGATCGAAGATTTTGGGGCAATATTTGGTTTGGCCAGTTGGGGGTGTGCTAGACCCCCAAAGGGTTTTGATGATGTAGCTTGGTCGTATTCTCTGACAGGTGTGCATCTGACCAACTGGCAGCATGCAAAGGCTAATTTAATCCACCAGCCTTCTGCAAGGATCACTCACTGTTTTCTTGCAGGGACGGTATATGGTCGGTATGAACAACACGAAGTTCATACCAGAGAGATGTGGTGCCTAGGAAGGCACTTAGTTAAAACTTCATTTCCTTATCGTCTTCATCTTCCTCATCTATTTGCTATGCATCTACATACCCAATGTAAGACTTATACAGGTACCGATCGATTTGGTGAACCTACCATTAACAATATTGTTTTTGGTGGTCTTCTAACATTTGTTGGCAGGTACTATAGGGCTAAATTTGAGTATGGGAGGACCCCTGCTGTGGGGTCCCGCTACTTGGATGCCCCCTACCTCAGCCAATGTAATTGGCTAGATTTGTGTGGCGGGGGGCGCATCAGATGGTACATAGGACCGTCCAAGGGAGTTTCTGTTACCCTCCCTGATACTTCACTGACCGGATTGCTGCCTGATCAGCAATCCTATCTTATGCCTGTGGATGGTCGTGGTGCAGGTTCTTTTGCAGTTTGTGCCCCAGCCACCATCCCAGCAGCCCCCACAACAACCACCTACAGACCCTGCCCCGTGGCAGGTACATATGAACCAGCTGCAGAACCAGTTCAACAACTTCCAACTCCAGCAGCAGCAGTTCATGGGTCGGTTTGCCACTTTTGAGCAAGATCACCGAAGACTAGAAGTGCTAAAACGAGGAATTAAAGAAGCAATTAAGGAAGAACGAGCAAAAATCGAGAAACGAAGGCAAACAAGCCATCCGCCCGGACCGGAGCTGTGCGCCCGGGTGAAGGCTGCTCGCTCGGACCCTCCAGGCGGGTGGCTCTGAAGACTTAATTTCGCGTGTTTTTCCCCCTGTTTAGCCTAAGTACTTAAGTGTTTAGTCTCTTAATTAGTCATTTACGCCTCTTTTGACTTTAGAACCCTAGTTTACTCTAAAATTCTCTCAAAGTGTAGAATTCTTATCAATCATTCAATCAATAATATTCAGGTTCTATTTCAATCTTAATTCTTGCTTTTAGTTATGTTTACTAATATTTTCAATTTATGTTCTTAGTTTTAATAGTTTTATGTTTAGATTTAATTTCTTGATTGTTGTTGGTTTTGTTTAGTTTAATCATGTTTAGTATTTTAATTACTTTTATTGATTTAGTTTTTGTTCCTTCAATTATGACTGAGTAGTTCTTTTTCTAGGACTAGGGGATCCATGGATTAATTGGTGATGTTTTGCTCATAAATATTAGTTTAACTATTAATGTGCTTGAATTCCTATTGTCAATTGTTATTGCTTTCAATTAAATACTGGCCAGGTTTAGTTGTTAGTTTGATATTGTTGAAATCGATGCCGGAGGTAAGAGTACCACAATTCGGATTCATAGGACAATAGGCCAAAACGAGTCTAAGTGAGCGAGAGCCATTAGAGGAGTTTTGAAGGGGACTAGATTCGAGAGAATTAGTGGACCTTAATTCAAGGAAATTGATAATCTAATTATTTATTTGTGTGCAATTCGTTGATTAAGCTAAGCTATGGTGAACCTGTGTACTAGGCTTAGTCATTCATTAAATTCCTTAATCAATTTAGCTCTAATTCTAGTTAATTTCTTGGTCACAATTGTCACTCAAAGGCCCTTTACACAGTTTAGACTTTTTAGAACTAATAGGTTTAATTGCTTCCCTGTGGATTCGATCCCTACTTCCCTAGCTATATTAGTTAGAGTGGTTAGGTTTATTTTTGATAGGTGTGCGATAGCCTCATCAAATTCTATTTCTCCTGGTGTATATGCCTCTACTAATATGTTATGCTCTTTCTTATGTTCTGTGCTATGTCTTAGGTTGTGTCTTATGTCTAATATTTTAGCAACTTTAGTTATCAATTATGCTAGTTTTAGTTTTATTTATAGGTATTCTAATACTAGGTACCTCGGTTGTTTCAATGGAAGGAATTACAAAGGAAAAACTTTGTATTGCTCTATTGTCCATAATTTTGTTGTAATTATTGGACTAGGTTGTTCGCGGTTTCATCATCCATCTACACAACTTTTTGGATGGATGATCTTGATTCTTATTATATAAGTAAATAAAATATTCCTTTTGTGTTAAAAAAAGAGTATGGTACTAAGTTAATTATAATGCATGAAAACAGAAGCTTTATTTGGATTTTTGTTTTTAATCCAAAAGATTAGAAATGAGAATGCACGCATTATAGAGAATTAACTTACAAGTTTCTTGTAGTACACTACCTACTTTTATTATCCATCTCAAAGAAAACCTAATACGAAGTATCTCATATAATAACAATTGACAAAACAAACTATAATTCATCAATAAATTCCTTAAAATATAAATAACCAAATTAAGGATTGTTGTCAAATTCTTCTTCAAACAAATATTACAAATATTAGAATGATTTAAGGTCAATCATAAATATTAATGTAGTTATTAATAATATTATGACATCACACATATATTAATAAATAAATTCATAAAATACTAGGGATTTAGTAATTACCAAAGATTTAAGAGTAAATCATACTCACAATATAATGTCCGTTCACAACCTTTCCAAGAAAGCATGCTCATCATATTAAAAATTATCACGTAGAGAGTAATAGAACCAATTCTAATTAATAATGTCAAACAAAAAAAAAAACCTCAAATGATCTAAATATTGCAATTTATTAGGAACGTATCCCTGAATATTATAGGATACGAATTTGCTTTGTTGTACTTTGCTTAGTATAGTTTTCCACTTTAGTTTTCTATCTTTGCCAAACCGATTTCCTTGGCCTTCAAGGATATAGTTTTAAGCTGTATAAAAAGTCTGGATATTGAATGGAAAAGGGGTAACTTTGAGTCTCAACTTTGATACAATTCAACTCGGCCATGTAGATATGACTTAAATATTAATATATGGTTTCTATTGAAACATGTACAACTTAATTTATATGGTAAAAAAGAATGATGCTTATAGCTTTATACAAATTCATATATCATGTATTAAAGATGCTTGTCGCAGTTAATCGGTGACAATTTATTTGTAAATTGATTAATTAATTGATTATATATTAGTCATTGTTAATCGACTAGCTAGATATAACTCATGATAGTTAATCGTAGGTAGTGACATCATGCATGTATCACATATTATCATGTATTAGTTTAGTTACGCTCAACTTAATGAATTTTTCTTTGATTGTATATTATAATAATATTCTCCAATTGACTTTTTTAATATATATGATCAAATTGTTTAGCTTTGTATACAACTAAGGTATTATTAACCCACCATATTAATATTCATATTTGGAATACAACAAACAAGCATTAAACATAGATATCAATTACAAAGTAATAAGTCATTAACTTCGTGTCTACTTATTATGGAGTACGGTCATGAATTTAGCATAAAACCAAAAATATTGTCCTGATGATCAATATGAAATCAGTCCTTAATATTAAATTAAAATTGATTATCATCTTCCTTTAATAGAGTATAACTATTATGGATTCACGCTATGAAAGAAAGACAACAAACAGAACAGGCAGAAGTAAGGAAACACAATTGCAAATCGACAAAAGGATACAAAACGAATTAAATAACCATTATAATCAATAATTCATGAAACAATTATAGTGCAAATATAACCATTATAATACAAAAAATACATAAAGCGAGAATAATACAAATGTAACCCGAGACATAAGTATACGGAGGAAAATTAATTGGCAAAAGTTCCAAGCAAGTAGTTGCAACTCTAGATTTATTTGATTAAAATTATAAAGAAAACAAATCAAACCTATGGAGATGGAGTCAACATGAAATTTTGAGACAAGACTATATATAAGTTCAATTATGAAAACAGAAAAAAAAAAAAATCTAATTTGTAAATTAATTAGTCAAAATTAAAATCGTAAATTGAGAAAACAAACCTGATAATAGTTCTTTAGTTTTATATGCTCAGATGGTTAAAATCGTGCTGATAACGTGTTATAGAGAGTTATTAGAGAAGAGTATGAGGAGATAATAGATTCGTATCCCTCTTAATAAACCGTAAGAGAGTACATATATATACACAGATATGGAAAACAGTTAGGGTTTCCTTATAGAACAAAAAACCTAGTATCTAGAATATATCCTAGAATAATCATAAGGGTATAATAGGCATCCACTAAATACATATATTATATAACAATTAAAATAATTATAAATAATTCAAAGATTGCGTATAATTGAGGTTTGCTTGATAGAAATGTTTTCTCCATTTTATATTGTTTGATTTTGGATATAATTTGAAGGAAAATATTTTCACATACAATGAAAGTAATTACTTTTTTATTCAACTAAATATTAAATAATGTTTAAAATGCTAAATCATTTGATATGCAACCAAAGAAAAAAAATTTATGAAATTTAGTTCCAATATGAAAACCATTGTCACCTAAAAATATTTTGCACCTTACAAACTGGTGTCTTTATTAACATTCCTTGATTTTGTACAAATATTTTTTTTATAAAAATAATTAATTTTCATTGTCTAATAAAAACGTGCATTTCACGGGATTTAACCTAAATGCTAATACTAAAACAGAGTACTCTATGTCCACTCATGTACACGTGTCACTCTCATAATCAATTTTTTTCCGCCTTTTATATGTTTTCTTCTTTTACTAATCACTAGAATTTTGGCCCAAGCAATGCCCCGGGTCGGCTACAATTATCAAATATGCTTTTGTTTGTTTTTCATAATGTGTTTTTTGTTTAGTGCGAAATCAGATTGAACGGATTGCAAATAAGTTACTAATTAATAAAGCAAAACAATTATATAAGACTTGGGTAAAAATAACTATGTCATAGTTTTGGTGCAATTGAATAAACGATACAAATCAAAAGCTCATACCATATGATTACAAGACTTTAATATCCATTACTTTAAAATGTTAAACATCAAATTTATTATGGATTGGTGGTTAAACTTTCACATTTTGTTTCAAATGTCATGGGTTCGATTCCTAATAGCTACACATGGTTTGTATTTTAATTTGTGCATTATAAAGAGTGACATGTGTCACATTCATTGGCGAGCGCCACGTGGCGTAATTTCGTCGAGTGTGACACCTTTTAATATATTATATATATAGTTTGGTGTAGGTACTTACCGTTTATGTATTAGTACTAATTTGCATATATGGAGATTTCATATAAATAATTAGCAAGTAATATATTTCGACAAAGTAAAATATACCGATGTAATCAATACTTATGGGTATTTATATGGCGATTTTGCTATTATTTTCAATATAATATATGTTTGCAATTGTTCACATACATGCTAATTTATTTTATTTATTATATTATAACATGATATGTTAGGGTGTCGACTAATTTAATTTACGATATTATAGTGAAAACAACTTGAAATGTACTTTATAGGGGAAATATGTTGAACATATGGCGAAATATGTTAAAGATGATATTAAATATGGTTTAATATTTTTATTCCTATCCCCTTACCCGTATCATATTTTCATCCCCATCCCCTGTGGTGGGTATAGAATTTATCCTAAACCATGCCCAATAAAATTACGTGTAAAACCATGCTCGCCTCATTCCCCACGTACGTATCTATCTCTGCCTCATCCCTACTATTCCTACCCCACCAGCCATTATATCCACATGTCAAATCCGTTTTCAAAATTATAAAATGAAAAATAATTTATCAAAACCTACATATAAGTAAATGTTATTCTAACTTGAATTAGTTAAAAAATACTATATATTTAGTCATTGCAAGCTAAAATATTAAGTTGTAAATAATTTAATACAAGTAAAATATAGATAAAATTGCTAAAAGAAAACTTTTAAAAAAATTTGCGAAGAGAAACCTTTTAAAATTTTCTTTCCCACTTAAAACCTTTACAAAAATTTGCTAAAAGAAACCTATTTGTCGTTTTCCAATGTTGACCAATTTTTTCAGGCATTAACTCGGCAATTTCTTCTAATTACACTCCTTTCTCATTTTATTGTTCATTCACTTCCTCCAGTTGTAGACCTACATTTGTCCTCGCCCTTAGGCCAATGATAAACATATACCGCGTCGCTAACTAGTCCGGTCTTAACAAGAAAGCCGAAAGGTCCAACCTGAAAACTCCTTAAAACCTTAGAAAATCCCAAAAATATTTTTATTTTATTTTTCCATATTTTTCTAGATTTTTTCCACATTTTAAATAAAAATGCTAACGACTTTCTATACGCTCGAAAAAAATATTTTTCGCAAAAACGACCTAAAACATAGCCATGAAGAAGGTAAACCTTTGAGCCCAAGTCATGGGCCCAAGGTAAACCTTCTCCGTCCCTAATCCCATCAAGAGGCATGGAAGAGAGGAAACTTCCTCCTTTCCTCTTTAAGGCATGAGGTAAGGGATGACGTAAGCAAAGAACGGACGAGTTGACGTCAGCATGCATGCCCTCCAAGTACAAGGGAATGTTCAGTGAAATTTCTGGAAACAAAGTACGGGATCGTGCACGTGGGTGCAAGGCTTGCGCTGGGGCACAAGGTGTGCGCACCTGCGCACATTGTGCGTCCCCGCGCACGAAACCGCCTCTTTTTCCTAAATTTTCCCCTATAAATACTCCCTTTCCTTCCCTCATTTCAGCAATGAGTAGTGGGTAAGCAAGTTGGTAATCTGGAAATTACGTAATTAAGCAAGCTTGAGAGAGAAATTCGTGAGAAAGTAGAGAGCTTTAGCATTCATCATCATTCTTCCACCAAACAATTTTCATTTTTCTTTTAATATTTCTTATTTTCTTTAAATCTCCATCTTCTTCATCTTTAAAAACACAAAAAGCACAAAAAGTATATATTTTTTCATCTTTCTTATCATTATAGTTTATTTTTATTATCAAACATCACCATTATAATATTCAATTTCGCATTCGGGACACATTCGGGTTTTGGATTCTTGAAGGCAATCTCAAGACTGTTTTGACAATAGCGCGCAAGGTATCTAATATGAGGCCGCAATAATCAACACACTCTTTCTTTCTTCAAGTTCATCTTCAAGATCATTACTCATCTCCAACAAGTTATCTCTTATTCTTATAATTATTATTATTGTTGACTCCATCGAAGTTAGCTTTCTAAACCCCCTTAATCACCTTTATTTTATTTAATCCATGAAATATTGACTAAATAAATACTTTGAGATGTAACAAAATACGCAAAATAGAATGAAACATGCCTAGGTCTTTAAAGCTTTCATGAGCATGATTACATGATATGCAAGTTGTTTTAAAGTTTTATTTGCTTTAGCATGATTACATGTTTTAAAATCTTTATAAGCATGATCACATGATTTTAACATTTCTTGTCCAAAGCATGATGACATGAGTTCAGATTGGTCCGACTCGTCATTCACTTCTGCGCTTTTAAGCTTTTTCAACATATTTTATCCCTTTCCATTTTTACATGACTGCGTTTGTATGTAAGCTATGATGACGGCTTTTCACATAGATTTAGGATAATAATAAAAGCAGGGTTTGTGAAATCACATAAAGTCACAAGAATCATAAAAATTCGAACCTTGAATAAAAATAAACATAAATTAAACAAAGCGATCACCAAACCTAGCAAATACGTGTGCATTAAACAAACCCGCCTAGTAAGCACTCAATNCTAAGCACTCAATTGGTGCCACCTTTAGGTTAATCCTGTTATAACGCTGCTTGATATCAAATGATGATATTACAAAAGAAATCTAGTAGAGGACAACTTGACTTGGAGGTACCTCGTCCCCGAACCCATGAAACTAGTGCACGATCTAACTATGGGGAAGCCGACGCACCTCACCTTGGCCGGTGAGAACGCGGTGATTTGGGTCCGTAAGACTCTATGGAGTGCGGCTGTTGGCCCTTACTGAAGTTTTGCTCCTCGCCAAGCTTAATCACCCTATGTGATGAACCTTCCAATGGTCTAAAGAACAAGGCACAAAACATTTGACTCGTGGACATTTCTCGAGGTGTCTACACCAGTGCATCAATGACCACTATTTTAGCTCACCATGAGAAATACCCACCTCCAAAACCACCTCACCGAGAAACAACCACGCACGTCCAAAATCATCGCAGTTCCTCACATCATCCACTAACACCACAACTACCAAACAACCACATCGCTCTGAGTTATAACCAACAACCCCAAAATAATTCAAATTGATTCGAATCCCAAATTTAAGTACCAAGACCAAACCAAAAATTCGAACAAAACTGAAACCAAATATGAAATTACAACATGTTAAGGATATTAGGATTATTGATAGGCAAAACTATCTCTCGTTCAATATATCATAAAGCAAGAAAACCCAAGTTTCAATTTTGTACAATTCCCTAAATTTTCAAACCATAATCTAAATCAATTCAAAAACCAAATTCCCTAATTTTTTAAACCAACCTAAAATCCCAAAATTAAAAAAAAAATCAAACCCAAATAAAACCCTCAAAATTTGAAATAAGTAGAAATGACCCACAATCCCCGAAATTTGAACATAATGATCAACACTTGTGGTGATGGCAAAGGTGGTCTTAATAGTGGTGATGGTGGTGGTGAAAATGCGTGGTGATGGTGTATAGATTGAGAGAGGTTACTTGATAGTTTATGTTTTAAGAGGGGTAAGTTGAAGAAAAGAGGTAGGAGTGTGCAAATGATGCAAAAAAAAAAAAAAAAAAAGTGCACTTTAGTAAAAATAAAGTGGTCAACGCATGAAAAAATCGGTCCACATCTGAAAAGTAACATTACCTTTCTTCTGGAAAAATAAATTATTTAAGATTTTAACCGACAGTTTTTTTTTCCAAAAAAAAAAGGCTTCTTTTTGCAAATTAAAAAATAAAAAAAATAAAAAAATTAAAGGTTTGATTTGGCAATTTTTCCTTAAAATTATATAAAGTGTTACAATTAATTAAAAGTGGGTCAGGGACAAGGTCAGGACGAGTGAGGTGGGTGNGACAAGGTCAGGACGAGTTAGGTGGGTGCAACATAAAATCCATTTGTATCCCTGCGGTGAGTACATATTTTATTCCGTCACAGCCACATCCCCGACTGATGTAATAGAAGTATCAATTTTAATTGTTATCTTTAATTCTTGTTATGTCGCCTTTTGATCATGAGATTGAGTTGCACTGTAACACCATGGAATTTCCTAACTATTTTCAGAAAACATAATAATAATAACAATAATAATAATAATAATAATAACAATTATAGTAATAATAGTAATAATAATAATAATAATAATAATATTAATAATAATAATAATAATAATAATAATAATAATAATAATAATAATAATAATAATAATAATAATAATAATAATAACAATGAAAACACCTCTAATAAACTAAGGAAAAACCAAAGTATTTCCGCCACCTTGATAACGGCTAAGGCTATTATCAAAGTACTACAACGGAAGTCTTCTACTTTTCAAAACAATTTAGGTCTAAAGAACTTTTAAACCATCAATACAACTTGGAACCGAAACAATGACCCTTCAAAACCAATCAACTAAACTTTATGAATTTGAAAACAACTATTTAGTCCAACAATTAAACCAAAAGTCAGAAACAAAAAATAAAAACAATATAACCAACACAAGCAAACGAAAAACAACAAACGAGAGCACTCTTCACTCAATCCCAGCATTATTAACTATGCCTACCTCTACCTGTTGCTTTCTCTTTATTCTAGACTTCTACTCGCCATCATAATAGGCCGTCGTAGGGCCAAGTCAAAGTCAAAGCCATGCACACAAAACACGTAATTAGCAAAGCTGAGTACATAAACACTAAAGACTATGTAACACACTAGCATGAATAATCTTAAGCCAAAGATTTAATAAAACACACTCTTACCTATACCAACCATGTACCTACATAGACTCAACAATTATTATAATTACTTAAAAGTATTTATTTGTGGATTTCACATCGAACGGGTTTCCTTCTTAACACTCGCCATTTTAGGCACCAACTTGGGAGCAACTCTAAGAAGGTATTACCTATGTCAATTGAAGTGATGGAATTCCAGCGCATTTAAAAATAATAAAGAATACAACGTCTTGTACCTCGATTAGAAGTCATAGATTACTATCCCTATAATGCCCCCCACTGTTCATACTCAAGGTATATACGTTCCAAGAGTTTTGGTGCAAGAAGTCTCGGCCCTGAGGGGGGGGGGGGGTGAGCAGGGCTTTGGCCCAGGGCCCTGTTTGAAGTATGTTATATAGTTATTGTCTGCATAATTGAGTAGCAAAGTAGGAATAGTTCAATGGTGGAAGCACTAGATGATTACAACATTGCCCAGAGTTCGATTCATGTGGGAAGCGTTGTTTAACTTTTTTTCCCTTTCACCTTCATTCTCATGTCTTTATTAATTTTTTATACTCTTGTGATGCTAAACTTGTCAAATACGGAGCACCACTGTGAAATTAATCTCATTTTATTTTATTGTATTTTTAAAGAAACATTAATTTTTTACTCAATCAACTATTATCTTTTTACTTAATTTTAGTTCAAAATTATTCTTAATGAGTGTAAAAATAATTGAACCCTGTGTTGAGTTTTTAAACACATTTGTTACTCCAATCCATATAATTAGATTATTGGTGAATGTTGATTGTTCATGCCTCTCGTGTTTATATAAAGGATTTATAATTTTGTACTCTTCTGTTCCTAAATGTTTGATATGTTTGGAATCTTGGCACCATTCATACAATAGGAGAATTTTTCTAATTATTTTCAACATACTCTGTATATAATGTAGTCATATAGGGTCTTGTTTGATTCATCTCAATGAGTACGTTATTAATATTGAATTATTATAATTTTTACATATACACAACAAAAGATATTTAAGGTCAAACAAGTATATTGACATATGTGCAACTCAATATGTATCAAACAAATAAGAACGAAGGGAGTATATTATTTTCACAAAGTGTAGGTACTTTTATAAGATAAGTTTTTTATTAACTGACGATGAGAATCCCATTTGCATGCGCATACGTACACATATTTTTTTTCAAATTATCATATTATTAAATACTTTGTATTCAATATATAATCTAGATTGTAGGGCCCATGACTGATGATTCGCCTCGGGCCTTCAAAACGTAAGGACCGGCCCTGGGTGCGAATCCTTTTTCGATTTACATGATTATCAATTTTAATATTTGTTATGACTCATATGAAACATTGCATGAAACAAGCATAACAAACATTGTAACATAAACATCATATTATATATCTTGATTAACACGTGATCATATTATTTAAATTCTTAATTCAATACTTACTAAACCTTCTTTTATCTACACAAAAACTATGAGTGGCTAACTATTTACTCATTAAACTTGCTATTAAACAAGTGAATAAACATTCATTAACTACCTTTCTTGTTGCTCAAGTTATTAATCAACTTAACTTGCTCTTCTTTATTTATTAACTACTAATCAACTTCTTTAAAAATATTCAACATTCCAATATCAATGGTATAATAACAATGCTATAAGATGGAATGTAAAACATGGTAGTCAATACATACTTTTCATGTAATCATGCGAACATAACTTTTTATACAAGTCAACAAGAGTATATAACTTACAAATATTACAAGTTTCTAGCATGAGACTTAAGACTATTCCAGCATGATTTCTAAGTACATGCACGCCTTTAGTACTTACATACCCTGTGTTATAGCGATGACTTGCCACTACTACTAGAAATCACTTAGCTCGAAGCTTCCTACAAAGGAAAATCGAAAACTAATTATAAACCCCATTGACTAAACTTTACAACAAATCTAAACTAACTTTTAGTAATGAAAAATCAACCAAAACCATTCCTATATCATCTCTATTCAATTCCATACTTTGTTCATAATTTTCTTTTTCAAAAACACTTAATTTTCGATATTTTTTCCAAAAATGAAAACTGTAAAACACAAACTTAAAAAATCCTTTTAAGCCTTCTTAAACATCATAATTTAACCTTAAAAAAACATTCTTATGTTTTAAGATCATCATCGGATGATTTCATGCCTTAAGAACAATTATGCGTCATTATTTCATGCACTCAATATTTTTACTATGCATGAACATGGTTTAATAAAATTCACAGCAATATTAAATTACTTAAAAACCTCATTAAAACCTTATAAACTTCATAATTTGTACATAAAACACTACAACAATATCATAAAATCATTATACTATAATTTTATGCATTAAATCATGCTCAAAATCATAATCATATTATTACTACTATATTTATTCATACTTAAAATAAATTTACAGAAATATTATTATACTTTAAAACCTTCTAAAAACATCATAAACTTCATATTATGATCATAAAACATTACTATAACATATTACGAACATAATTCGTGAATTTAATGTTTTAAAAACACAAACCCTAATCATTTTTTTATAAACTTTATAAACCCTAATTTTAAAATTTCATGAACAACTTATAATCATACTTTATAAAATACAAAACGCGCTTAACAAATTATTATAAACATAAATTAAACATGGGTTGAATTAAAATTAGGAAGAGAAGATTTTTTTTAGTCACGCAAAAACTGAACAAAGCGGGAGGAGGGTGGCCGGTGGCCAACCGACTAGCTGGTGGTGGCTAGCTGGTTGGTCGCCATTCTATAAGTTGCTAGCAGCAGGCAGTGGCCAACGAGGGGTGGTTGGCGAAGGGTTAGGGCTTTGGGGGGTTTTGATTTTTCAAACCTTTTTAAAACACTAAATCACGAAAATTCTGAATTAAGGGGTATTTATAGGCCCAAAATTATTTTAAGTGAAATTACTACAATACCCTCAATGATAGAAATTACTTTTATATCCTTGCTTTAAAACAATTTAGGAAACCCTCTAAAAACCAAATTTGGAAACTTTTAAAATAATTTAATAAAAATTAGAGTCTTATAAAGTATTTTATAAACCTTATAAAATATTTAAATAAATACTTTAACTTTATAAAATGCATGAAAATACTTTACTTAACCTTCATTTTTTAATAAAAATAATAAAAATACTCTTTATGATTATTAAATAAAATTTATAAAATGGATGAAAATACGGGGTATTACAGTGTCAATCTAAACGACCTCAGTGATTAAGAGGATTAATGTTATTTTTCAGAATTTATGGTTTAGAATACATGAGAATTACTTTGTTAAAGGTTTCTTTAATAAAAGATTCAATCTTGGTCGTTTTCTTGAAGAATTCCTATCAGATTTTGCAGATCATCTGACTTGTGCGATTTTTCACGCACAACTTGCTTTGAGCTAGAAGACGTGTGAGTACTCTTTGCAAATCTTTATGAACCTACTTTCAATTAAAAATATTTTAAAAATCCAAAAATTTTGGAAGATAATGTTTGATCCCATTTTTTGTTCGGTTGTCAAACTGGAAATCAGATTTTAGTTAGATTTGTTTTACTTGGAGTCCAAGCATGTTTAAGATTTTTTAGGATGTGTTTTATTGTTTTGTTTCCTAATTATTATATTCTTAGGTTGAGCCTAAAGGGAAAGGGATGTTTGCCTATAAATATTCCTTGGTTTTCATGAATAAAATTCAAGCCTAGTTTTGTGTCGATTTTTGCGTAGATACTTAATTTGGATAAGTGTAAACTCAAGATTGTTCTTGTGAGTTAAGAGTGAATCAATTAATAAACCCCTTAGTTTTAGGTGAGTGAAGCCTAGGATTAAGTGAGATTATTCTTTCGGTGGTGAAGCCACACGATTGTTCTCAAAATTCCAGTAATTCGTGATTTTGGGGAGTGAAACCATAATTGGGAGCCAAGAACCTTAGTGAATTATAAGTGAGTAAAGCTTATTTAATTTGAATCTAAGTTAATTAGTGTTGCACTGAAGAGCTAGATACCCCAAATATACATTTTATTACACATCACCATCAAACATAGACCCAACTAGGGTGTAGGGGATAGGGTGGGTCTCCTATTTCACCCGCCACATTGACATCCCTATGATTAACCCTATAATCGTGGTCGAAAAAAGTCTAACAGAAAAAAAATGTAACTTCAAAAATCTCCAATTCATTCAATTCGTCACTACTGGAATATATGTTGGAAATATATATTGAAGGAGTAGCAGAAATTGAGAGTTAATTTGGTATTTAAGATTGTAACAAAATAATGATGTTTATGTAATTAATTTATCATCTTATAAATATCACTAAATTAATCTTATTTTTACATTTAAAGCATAATTAATAAGAATATTATATAACCGTGCATCGCATGGGCCCTAGATTTACTAGTTTTGTACTACAAGTGTGTTTGTTTTGAGGGAAAAATCTTTCTCGGAAAATGATTTTCCATTTAAGGAATATAAATCAATTTTTATAGGGGTGGAAATCTGTTCTTTAAAAAAAACATAAAAAATAAAAAAAGAACATTCATTTTCCTTCGGAAAACAAGGTATGCCACATTGTATATTTTTTTATTCCTTCCGTACGTCATTCTTTACTTTTCTTTATATGCTTTCTTCCATTAAAATAAACTTATGTTCTCCTTTGAAAATCACTTTTCCTAGAAAATTATTTTCAGTTAAAAGTGTTATTTCTTCAAAAAAATCGGACACTATATATAGTTATTTATAAAACTATTCAAAAAAAATCTACGAGTAATAAAATAACAAATGGTTAGTGTGGACACGGGACTTTGTGAGAACACGTGCCCTTTATATAGACGCCATATGTCTTTTGATAGTTTGCATAGTGTGAGTATGCTTGGCTTAAGGAGTGAGTCTAAAAGCTCAAAACACAAGTAGAGAAGACGCCAGTGTGCTCTTTTAAGGAGTTCACGGAACCTCATTATGTTTAGCCCGAAGGCAAATTGACACCAAGGATAAGAAGGTCTCATATCACTTGATTCCGGGGCGAGGGTAAGGACAAAGTAGTTCACAATGTACCCCCCCCCCCCGGTGTATAGCAGCCTCTACTTGGTCTCATATGTAATTTCACAATTATAATTTTGAATTATAGCATAGATATATCCGTTTTAACCCTAAAACACATAAAACATTACTAGACGGGTTTGATTAATGCATACATATTTTTCTAAGTAACATGTATGGGTGATCGCTTTAAAATTAATCAAGATTCAAGGTGCCTAAACCATTTGTCCAAGATTAAATCGTTACTTTACGTAATAGCATAACTTTTCGGTCTTTTACTTAAACATCAATTCTAGGTAATTAAAAGCATTAAACAATTAGCATTCAAATCACGTAAACAACCTAATTAATGTCTGTACTTAAGATTGGTTTTAATTTGAAGTTAAGTCATAATTAAGTCAATGTTTCACGAAAATAATTAAGCATGTCGAATTTTTGATAAAGCAATAAAAACACATAAACTAATACAATTATTTGAAGAACTAAGGATGTAGATGTTGTCGATGTCGGCCACATGTAACACCCTAGAATTTCCTAACTTCCTTCTCTAGATTTTTCGGAAAACATATTATAAATAATAGAGAAGTACAATTATTAAAACTCCTAAATAACCATGAAAAACCAAAGCAATACCGCCACCGAGATAACAACTAAGGAATTTATCAAAGTACTACGACATCGGAAGACTTTAAAACCAAAACCAATTTAAAACTCAAACTTAAACTTAAAAATAATCCCAAAACTAAAATCAACCAAAACCAACTTAAAATTTTATTACACTTCGGAACCATATTAATGACCCTTCAAAACAAAAACTTTTAACTTCGGAAATAAAAACAACATCAAATAATATATAACCAGTAAAACCAACAGCAAATAAACTACGACTACAAGGACTACAATCCAAGCACTCTCACTCCAACCCAGCATGAATGACTTATGCCCACTTGTACCTGTAGCTTTCTCTTATTCTAGAGAACTACTCGCCAACAAGTGGGTCATCGTAGGGCCAAGTACAAGACAAAGCCATGGACACAAAACAAACGGTTAGCAAAGATGAGTACATAATTACTAAAGTCTATGCAGCATGATCAAAATAAAATAAAAGTAAAACATTCATACTCATACCGTTGACAACTCTTCACCTGTGCATAGTCTCCACTTTAAACAAATTAATTATTATATTTAAACTTCGGATTTCCTTTCATTTAAAATCTCTATATTGGGTACCAACTTGGGAGCAACTCCAAGACGGTATTACCTATGTCACATAAAGTGACGGAATTCCAGTGCATTAAAAATATAAAAGAGTGCAACGTCTTGTACTCCAATTAGAAGTCATAGATCACTATTCCATATCACTCCCCCCATTGTTCATACTCAAGGTATATACGTTCCAAGAGTTTTAGTGGGAATCCTCTTTCACTTTACGTTATTTACCGGTTTAGCATTGTTAAGACTCACATGCAGCATCACATAAAAGCATGTATAAAATCAAACAAGCCATTTTAATTATCTTTGATTTAAGGTGATTCTAAAAACAATCTCGTGTTTCCTTTAATTAAACTAAACTTCCTTTACCACACATTAAATGTGAGTGGCTAATGTAGGGGCCCCGAATTTTTGGGGTCCCAAATTTTTTGGGTCACCTTTCCCAAACCTTCCATAGGTTGAGTTAGACCTAAAAAATTGGCTTAACAAAAGGTGAAACTGACTTTTTTAGAAGTATTTTGCAACAAAACAGGAGCGCAGGAATTATGGTCGCGCTGGCAACGTAGCGTGACAAAGTTCGTCACGCTGAGTGTGCAGCGCTACAATGTTTGTCACGTTGCAGGTATAGCGCAGCAAACTTTGCAACGCTGCAATGTTAGCGTGACAAAGTCTGTCGCGCTACGCTATTTTAGTTTCTTTTTATTTTTAATTATCTTTCTTCGAGTGAGATAATATGACCGAAAACGAACGATGCTAGTAAGCAGTCGCCAATGAGTTTTAATAATCAAACTCATAAACCGTGTATTTAGATTGATTACGAATGGGACACGAATATTGGAAAATAATCTACATTGCACGAATAACCCTTTCGATACCATGGGGATGACTCCAAGCTATGATCTTACAAACCAAAGGTTTGATTCGGGGGTGAAGGTACTAATATGGAGGAGTGCGTCATATTATCCCGTAGGCGGCCATTACTAGTTTTCTCTCAATTATACACAAGTTATAAAAAGAACCACAAAATAATTATTTACAACCTAACAAAAAATTACTATTGTTATGGTGAAATCATATAAAACTAATTAATTTAGTCAAATCGTCGTTAAGATTAATTCGAGGTTCCTAGCATGGTACAATTTGTCCAAAAATTATCTTAGTTTAATGTGATAAATTAATTCAAATTAAGTCCTTTAACAAAAACATTGTGAAAAAATTGAAATAAATATACAAATAAATAAATACATTCATCAATACGTAAAGTTTAATTTAAGACACTCAGAAAAATTACACTACTCGCTTGATTATTATATCTCCGAGTATTAATTTGGACAAAGTTTCGAATTTAATTCGTAATAATAAGAAATTATCCCACTTTATTAGAAATGAAATAAAAAAAATAATTTGATAGAGAAAAGTTTAAGTGTAAAGAGAAAAGGAGAAAAAGAGAGAGAAAGTAGATTTAGGAGAATGAGAGAAAGTCGGTTTTGGAAGTGTGAGAATTGGTAGAAAAAATCAAGAGAGTCAAGAGAATCGTTTTAGAGGAGAAAAAAGGGTATTTATAAGGAAAATGTGTAGCGCCACAAGTTTTATAACGCTGGCCAGGTAGCGTTACAAGTTTAGTTACGCTGACCAGTCAGCATGACACAAGCTGTCACGCTGCGAAGCTAGCGCTGGCTTGCTTATCACGCTGCTGCGCTAGTGCGACTTGCTGAGCCGCGCTACGCTAAAACTCCTTTTTTTTTAAATCAAATAACGGGGTTATATAAAAATCTAATAATATAAATGGGCTTTTTAAAATATATTTTGTAATTTAAGAAAAATAGTAAAATTAAGTCCAATAACATCAATTGTTCAATAATCTAGAGAAATGGGTTTTATTGTTCATCATGGAGTCTTACCACGAGACCGGGGACTAAATTAGGTGCCTACAACTAGCTATTTACCTTTTCCTTGACCATACATTAAACTGTGAGTGGTTACATGTATATAAATATTTGCTCATTAACTTCTAATAATCAAGTGAATAAAAATTCACAAACTACCTTTCTTGTTGATTAAGTAACCAACTTAAATAACTTTCTTTCTTCTTTACTAAGCTATTGGCCAACTTAACAATAAATTTAACATTTCAATTCAATGATGAAGAATTTATATCACTATAGATGTAGAATGTCAAAACAATATAAAATCATGCTTTTTCATACTTCCATAAACTTCTCATGCATGTCAACTCATAGTCAATCAAGCAACAACAAACATATCATTCAAGATCATCAACCAAGCATGAATTCTAATTCTATATCCGCCTTTAGTACTTACGTACCTTGTGTTGTAGTGGTGATCCGCCACAACTTCTAGAATTCAACTAACTAGAAATCTCCTACATAGAGAAAACCGAATCTAAATTAGCACCTTTGTTGACTAAGTTCTACAACAACTCTAAACTAACTTTCTATATTGGAAACTTGTCCAAAACGTTATGGTCTCTATTCAATTCCATACTTTATTTTAATATTTCCATTGCAAAATATTTGATTTTCGGTAATATTCCAAAAATGGCAGCTTTATAAAATTCCTTAAAAACACTTTAAAACCCCTCTAAACATCATATTTTGATCATAAAACACTTTAGTCATGTTCTAAGATCATCATACAATATTTTGATGCATTAATTATAGCTATTTATGTCACATGCTACTATTTTTATTAGGCATATATATGTGTTAAAAAAAATTTACAGCTTTATTTATTNGTGTTAATAAAAATTTACAGCTTTATTTATTCATTCAAAACTCCTTAAAAACACATCTACACATCATAAATCCATCATAAAAACTCTTTTACAATCTACTATTATCATCATAAATCAAATCTATGTTTTAGAATAATTTTTCATAAGAGAAAATATGTTCATAATATATTTATCATTGGTTTTCATGGTTAAAAAATTAGACAGCAATATAAACCAACTTTAAAACCCTTTAAATTCAATCTAAACTTCATAAAATTATCATAAAATCATACAAAAACAATTCATGATCGATTGAAGTTTAAACCATTAAAAACCATAAAATCATGAATTTCATAATTTCATAAAACCTAATTTAAAATTTCATGATCAACTNACCTAATTTAAAATTTCATAATCAACTAAATAAACTCATACTTTAAACTAGATTATAACTTTATAAAAACATGATTAAAACTATAGAAACATGATTAATCATAAGTATAAACATGAATTTTGCAAGATTAAACTAAAAAGAAAGAAGAAGATTTGTTTTTTATAATTTTTTATAATAGAATTTCGAAATACACCAAATAGGGAGGAGGGTGGCTGGCGAGGGGTGGCGCAAAGGCATCAAGCAGCAGCAGCGGCGGTGCAAGGTCACCGGCGAGGGGCTCCGGCGAAGGGAAGAAGAAGACGATCGGGTTTTTTTTTCGTAAAAAAATTCCGATATTTATTTATTTTTTTTCGAATTTTTTCCTCTCACATTTTGAAATCCTAAAACTTGAAGTTTGCAAATTAAATCTGACAATTTGGGTTTTAAAGGGTATTTATAGGCCCCAAAGTAGGATTTGGTGCAATTACATAAATACCTTTAATGTTTGAAATTACTTTTATGCCCTTGTTAAAAAAATTTAGGAAACTCTAAAATTTTCTTTTTATAAATTTTTCAAAATATTTAATAAAACTTAAAATAACGCACAATAGTTTTTATAAACATAAAATAGTTACTTTGATTAAAATTTATTTAAATCTCCTTTCTTTAATGTTTTATTGAACTTAATTTCTCAATAAAAATATTAAAAACATAAGTATAAAATACAAATGAACTCTTAAAGTACGTAAAAATATGGGGTATTACAGTCTACTCACGTTAAAAGGAGTTTTGTCCTGAAACTTCTATATAAATTATTGTATAGAATTTGAATAGAGACTACGTTTACTTCAAAACTTTTCATTTTTTTACACTATGTTCTTGTAGACTTTAGACATTTAACTCAACCTTTGCTTGAACACTTTTCGCAAGTTAACATAAACTTTCATAAAACTTTACAAAAAGACGTAAAAACTTGCAAAATTTAGGGTAAAAACGCACGAAATTATATCGCACTCTACCCCCCTTAAGAATCGAGTTACGTCCCCATAACTCTATCTACTAACCTAAAATAACTCTGGATACTTTTCTCTCATCATATCTTCAGCTTCCCATGTTGCTTCTTTGGTTTCTTGGTTAGACCACAACACCTTCACTAATTTGACACTTTTCCTACGAGTATCCCCGACCTTACTATCAAGGATATTAATTGGCTTCTCTTCAATCTTCATAGGTTAAACTCTGGTCTAACTCTATTGTTTCAGGTTGTAACACATGTGACTCATCCGACACATATTTTCTTAGTTGAGACACAAGAAAGACATTGTGAACCTTGTTAAATTCCATTGGTAATGCTAGCTTATAGGCAACTTTTCCCATCCTTTGCAAGATCTCATAGGGTCCAATATATTTCGGGATTAATTTTCCATTCTTTTCGAACCTCATTACATCTTTCATTGGTGATATTTAAGTAGCACCTTATCAACAACTTCAAACACAACTTCTTGACGCTTTTGATCTGCATAAGACTTTTGTCTATCTTGTGGTTCTTGAATCTTTGCTTGTATTACCCTTACCTTATCGGTGGTTTCTTTAATCAATTGAGGTCTTAGAATCACTTTCTCACTTATGTCACTCCAACATAAGGGACTTCTGCACTTCCTTCCATACAGAGCTTCAAAAGGTGCCATGCCAATACTTGCATGGTAGCTTTTGTTGTATAAGAACTCAATAAGGTTAAAACAATCCTACCAATTCCATTGAAAATCCATTAGACAAGCTCTTAGTATGTCCTCCAAGGTTTGTATGGTTCTCTTTGTTTGTCCATCGGTTGCTACATGGAAAGATGTACTCATTTTCAACATTGTACCAAAGTTTCCTAGACACTTTTCCAGAACTTCAAAAGAAACCTAGAATCCCTATTTGAGACGATATCCTTTGGAACTCCATGTAGCTTCACAACATGTTTGATGTAAGCCTTCGCAAGTTGTTCCATCCTCCATGTCTCCTTCATCGGTATTGTAGACACCTAATTTAGTCCCCTGTCCCGCGGCAGGACTCTATGATGATTACAAAACTCATTTCTCTAGAAGATTGGATAATCGAGTATACTTGGGCTTAAAAATAAATCTCATTCTTATTTCACGGACCTTTTTATCCAAATGCCTCTTTTACTATTTTAAATAAATGAATAAAATAAAATAATAATAATAATAAATAAAAAAAATATTTCAAAAACGTAGCGCGGTTAATTTAGTCACGCTGACAGCTCAGCGTGACTAAGCTAACAGCGCTACCCTAGTAGC
Source organism: Suaeda aralocaspica (assembly GCA_016808085.1). NCBI lineage: Eukaryota > Viridiplantae > Streptophyta > Magnoliopsida > Caryophyllales > Amaranthaceae > Suaeda > Suaeda aralocaspica. Next base: position 30,840 of record PYUH01000321.1, on the reverse strand, counting down.
GTTGTAGGGTTCCCTGCGCTACTGGGCCAGCGCGATTCGGCGTACCACGCTAGCAGCCCAGCGCGATTAGGGTTCCCACGCTGTTATAAAAACCCCCATTTCCTTCATTTCTCAACACGTTTTTTTTAACTCACTTTCTTCCTCATACTTAAATAATCCGATTATTGCTTTTAACAACCTGTTTTTATTATAATTATTTATTATTTTATTTTCTATTTATTTTACTAAAAAGTGGCTACAAATTTTAATAATATCGAAACAATTTCGAACTCACTTACGTCCCCAAATTAATACTCGACGAAGACAATCTTCAAGGAGAAGTGGTACATTTCCTGGAGCCCTAAAGATCATTATGGACTTTTAAGTTGTTGTTTCACTATTTATTTACTGCTTTATCACGTTATTATTGTTAAAGGACTTAAAATTGATTGTTTGCAACGCTTAATCAAGATAATTCTTTCGAACAAATCTAACCATGTTAGACTCCCGAAATTGATTTTAATAACGGTTTGAGTTAAATTAATTAGTTTTTTTGTGATTCATTAACAATTTAATGCTCTTTTTTTGTGAATTTTGTAATTGATATTTTCGTGTGATTCTAAATGTAATTTTTGTATGGTTAAGAGGAAACTAGTAATGGCCGCCTATGGGCTAACCCGACACACTCCGTCATGTTAGTACCTTCGCCCCCGAGTCCAATCTTTGGTTCGCTCGACCACAACTTAGAGTCATCCCCATGGGATCGGAGAGGATTTCCGTGCAATTTAGACAAATGTCCCTTATTCGAGTCCCATTCGTATCTAATCTAAATACACGGTTTATGAGTTTAGTTCCTAAAACTCATTGGCGACTTCTTACTAGCATCGTCCGTAATCGTATATTATTATCTCACTCGAAAAAAAAAGATAATAACAAAAACAAAAAAAAAACACAAAAATAGTGCAGCGCGACAGACTTTGTCACGCTAACGTCGCAGCGTCACAAAGTTTGCCGCGCTGCACCTGCAGCGTGACAAGCTTTGTAGCGCTGCACCGTCAGCGTGACAAACTCTGTCACGCTACCACGCTAGCGCGACTGAAATTCCTGCGCTCCTGTTTTTTTGCAAAATACTTCTAAAAAAGTCCATTTCACCTTTCCTTAAGCCAATTTTTTAGGTCTAAGTCGACCTATGGACGGCTTGGGAAAGGTGACCAAAAAAATTTGGGACCCTAAAAATCCGGGGCCCCTACAGTGGCGACTTCACTGGAGACTAAAAGAAGGTGAGACTTGAAAATTTTCTCTCAAATTATACACTTATTATATTTAGAACATTTGCATTTTTTTAGTCATATTGCATACATGTAACATACACTTCGCCTCCATGTGTTTGAAACATGCCTTAGGATTACCATGATAATTCTACATTTCGGGGAGGAACTATTGACTTGGTGGGGCCCATGGTCTCTAAGCAACCGAGCAAGATGGAACCTTACCCCAACTACATCAATTTCTAAGCCGCCCATGGTACGTAGATGGGAGAAACTTCATATCTAACAGTTATTATACCGCAAAGTGTTGGAGCACACTCCTTAGTTGTAGGACCCTTTTGACTGACCATGACTGACCGTACTTGGACTGCATTATTTAGTAATTATTTGCTTCCCTTTTGTTTTATAAAGTTGCTTGTTTTGCTTTTTATATTTTGTGCATATGTAGATTTTCTGAGGTTTTCAAATGAATTTTAATCACAATATATTATTAGCTACCTAAATTAATTGATTACGTAAAATATTTTCCATAATTTTAAATTATATTCTTTGATATCATTTGATTGCTTGGAAGATTTTTATGCACCAATATATTTGATTTAGTTAATAAAATATTGCAAAAGATATTATTAATCAAATCCTTGATCTTCTTAGGATTTCATTAATAGAATATTTGATTAAATAGAAACTAACTTATACACTTAACATTTATTAGAAAATTCAAATAATATTAACGATTTCAAAAATACTTTAACTTTTTGAGATTTTTAATATAATTCGAATCTTTTGGAAATTTACTAATTAATTCCTTTCATTTAGAATTTTATTAGTTTAATTCCAAATTTCTAATAAATCTAACTATCTCACTTTCCCTTGTATTATTTTCAAAAAATCAAATACTTAGAATAATTTTTTTAAAAAAAAAAACTCAAAAAAAAAAATCCATCAAGGTTAATTATGATATTTATATTTTTTATTAATTTTTTATTTTTCCTATGAGCTTCCCATCAATTAACCTTGATTGTTATAACTCTAATTGTTGAGTCTCGTTTCTTTTTTCTTCTATTTTTCTTCTATCTTTTTTTGTCTTCCCTCATCATCTCTTTGTAAGGATCCAATAATGATAATCTGAAAATTACTAATTGCTTGACAATGCACGATTTTGATCAATGTTTTTAATGACTCACATACAAATAACATCATCACCAATCTTTCAAAAGTTCGGTCTAATAATAGGCCCATTTAGGCCTAAATAACGTATATATGGGCAACATGGACATGAATCCAAACCCATTAAATACAAATTTAATGATAACTTAGCAAAAATCAATAGAAACTTGCAGCGTAACTAACTCTACAACGCTACACAAACAGCGCAACTCTTCTAATTGCGCTACACTGTTAGCATCACAAGTTTAATAACGCTACCTTGCTAGCGCTACTTCTTTTGTCACGCTACAAAGCTAGCGCTAGAACTTTTTTTGCGCTAAAAAGTCATGTATTTGAATAGTTTTGATGAATATGTAGTATTTATTTGAAATTACTCATACACATTAATCATAATTAACCTCAACTAAAAGGGTTTTAATTTATTTTAGAGCCCGTTATGGCTCAATAAGATCCCACTTTGGGGTTTTTTTTTTCAACATTTTATCTATTAACACATACTGAATGGACACATTCTTGTAAGTGCAATCATTATAATATGAAATTGCAAGGGTTGCTACATATTATTGGCATACAAAATGATGAAAAAATGCCTAATGTAAACAAAAGAAATTTTTTTTGCTTTACAAAGTGATAATATGTGCTATATTACTACTTTTTTCTAAACACTCCATCCCACCTTTGCATCAAACGCATCATTCTAAGTGTTTCAATTATGAGCCCATGGTTCAACCTACTCCTAAATGTTTGATTTAGAATCTATTGATCAATAGACCCAAGGTCTGTAGTTTAGACTGAAATTTAATGAAGTTTCAATCAATTATGGTCATCATTTAAAATTCTTCAAATGTATGCTCAAGAAAATCCGAAGAACATTATTCAAGACGATGTAGACGCATACATACAAGAAACATGATTTGGACCAAAACTAGAACTCCATTCACTTTCCTAGTTTAATTTCTCTCTTTTCTTTTCTCCTTCTTTCATGGTAGAGTTTGAGACTTTTGCTGCCAAGTATCATTTATGTACTAATTTCAGTCAATAAAATGAAATTCATTATTTCATGTTCAAATTGTATATTCTCTCTCTACTCATCATCTTGCTTAAACAATTACAAGTGAATGAACTCATCAAGTTGAGTTAATCAACATGGCAATCAAGAACAAGTTAAAGCATAATTGGCATAATATAGACTATGTTGTTCATATCAAATGCACCCTCAATTTGACGCATCCACACCTTGAACAACTTACTCTATATTTTACATCCTTTAAATTAAATGTGTCAATTACTTAATTAAGTTATTAAAGCAAAGTGGTTCAAATAAGTTCTCTTTTGGGAAACAAACTTTACTTTATTAACCATAGACTCAGTCGTCACGAGCCTAAAAGTTTAATTGAGGCTCAATTTAAGTCTCAAAAATTGGGGGCTCACTCCAAGTCCACTTAGTGTTTATTTAAAGATGCAATACACCAACATAAGAGGCACCTTTGAAACCCTAAAAATGTCTCCCTTATCTTGAATAACCTACATTATGATCCACTTTCTTGGTAGCCCGTTTGCGCCTAAACACATAGCTTGTTTCTTTCAACCTACATCAAACTTAGCCTGGGGATGGGAATGCTACGAGGACATAAATTAAAAAGCAACTCCATAAAGCAAATATATAATGTAAAAGCAGCTCTGATTTTCAATTCAAACAAATGGAAATGCATGAAAAGTTGTCAACAAGTAAAATTTTAAAT
>PYUH01000321.1:238-23397 GCA_016808085.1 Suaeda aralocaspica | reverse complement strand
TGTTACACATAAGACTACTCTATTGAGTTAGCTTCCTTAATCATCGCGTTTTAGATTTCCGCAAACAAACTCCATCCAAACTTCTCATCTTCATTTTCTCTTAAAGAATGAATTTTCATAGCTATCTTATGCCTATCCATGGCACCATGAAGCATCACTTTGACTCCATATCATCCTCTCATCACCAAAATCTTTCCTATCTCTTCTAGTTTTGGTCTTCATAAACTTGGCAACTCGTCTACTTCAAGCATTATCATATTCAACACTTCAAAACTTAAGCACGCATTAACAATATTGATTTCTTATTTCTCTAAAGAGATTCACATTACTAATAGCCAATAGTTGAATTTGAAACAAACTTCTCAAACAAGACAATCACGAAAGTATAAGATGATGGCTCATAATCTAAGAACAAATGAGCAAGCTAAAATCATTCCCCTTTGAATCATAATCGTTGTCAAGCATATTATACAACAACTGTAATCAATTTTGGATCCTTAACTTCTACTATTCTTTCTTCCTCATTCTCCTCGTACAAAAAATTAATCATGTTTTTTTCAAAAAAAAAATTGATTTAGGGAAAGTTGAGACACCCCCATCCCTTTCTTCCTACTAACTCATGCTATGGCACCTCCGTGTTCATTTGTGCATATTTTTTGGTTGTTTTCCCCGTGCTTATTTGTAGCTAATTTGAGCATATAACTAACTTGTACATACTCTTCTAGCTAGCTTTGCATACGTATTTGTGACCTTTCTTGTTGCTACAAGTCTCCATACTTACACCACCTTATACACCCTTTGGGGCTACGTTCTTTTCAAAATTAGTTATGAAGCGACTTGCTTCAAAATCTCATTAAGCTTATGACATTTGCTTGTTTCCCCTTATGAAAAAAAAACATGGAAGTTGTCTCACTTGAAACTTCATTTTGGCGATTATTTTTTGGGAGTATGTCGGATAACCCTCCAAAAACTATTGCTATCCCTCCCTACTCGGACCCTCGGTCTCAAAATATAGCTCATTAGTTATATGTCAAAGGTAAAAGGCCCAAGGTCTAATCAATAATACAAGAACAATTAATGAAGTTAAACTTGAAAAGCTTTCACAAACACAAAAAAAAAGTGATAGAAAATTAAAAAGGCGTAGCATCACAGACTTTGTAGCGCTAAATGAAGAGCGCCACAAAATTTTCAGCGCTCCATAGCGTAGCGCAACAAAGTTTGTCACGCTACAGCAGCAGCGCAACTAATTTTCTTGCGCTATGTTATCTGAGGTAAAATTAAGAGCATTTTTACTTTTATCATACCAAATGATGGGGTAATTGATTTCTTATTCTTCGAGCACGTTGCATCATAAATATTAAGAGCATTTTCATTTTTGGTCAAAAATTAAGAGCTCATTACTCTTATAATTAAAATAAATTAATCAAGAGCATTTTCACTTTTTTATTATTAATTAAGAGCCCATTACTCTTATAATAAACTAATCAAGAGCACTTCTCAATAGTTCATGGAGCATTATACTTCATTCTATAACATCATTTAGAGAATCATTTGCCAAAGCACTTTTGTTTAATAAAATAAAAGCATACTACTCTTACACTGCTTGGAGCATTCTTCAATAACCTGTTATAAAACAAACTTTTTTTTCATATGCTTGAACATTTGTATGACTACATTTAAATAAGTTATAACAAATAATTCTCTAAATCAACATGTAAGCACAAATTCATCTCATATTTCTCAAAATTATCTTAATTAAAGAATGTTTGAGATAGAAGCACTTACATTACAAAAGAAGAAGCACTTAAAGGAAAAAGCAGAGTAGCGCAAGACAATGTGCTACGCTTACACCTCAGCGTCACAAACCCAAACACGCTGCCTCAGTAGCGCGACTAACTCTACCACGCTACAACATGTAGCGCGACTAATTCTACAGCGCCATCACTCAAGCCCAGCAATGAAACCACGCCAATGTCCCTACACAACACTACCATGTATTATCAATTCAACATCAACTTTTATAATTTGAGCAACCTTTCAAACACAACAAATGAAGAAACGCTCACTTGGGAGCGTGATAGCAGCAACCGCGCTGAAGGTCTTGGCGTTGTTTCTACTGTCACGTCGATGCATCCGCATGGTTGGCTTTGTGATGCTACAAGGCTAGCGCTCTTGACTGTGCTTTGTTGTATTTTCAAATGCTTTGACTTTGTTTTTGATGTTAATCCCTTTTCTCACTCCTTTATCCAAAATACTCAAAAGGAAAAATACATTGAGTTAAGGTTTGTGATTTTATGACAACGTCATTAGCTTTTGTCAATAATTCTAGTAAATAAGCGAATTTACTCCAAAAAAGTAATAATGAGCAAATTTATTACACCTTTTCAATGATTTTGGTAAATAAACGAATTTACTCAAAATAGTAATAAATGAGCGAATTTATTACATTTTCTTCAATAGTTTCGGTAAATAAGCGAATTTACTCAAAACGTAATAAATGGGCGAATTTATTACCTTTTCTTCAAATATTCTTAGTATATAAGCGAATTTATTAAAAATAGTAATAAAGAAACGAATTTATTACATTTTTTCAATAATTTCGGAAAATTAGCGAGTTTACTCAAAAAACTAATAAATGAGCGAATTTATTACACTTTGTCAACAATTCTGGTAAATAATCGAATTAACTAAAAATAGTAATAAATAAGCGAATTTATTACATTTTCTTCAAACACTTTTTTAGTAAATAAGCGAATTTACAAAAATAGTAACAAATAAGCAAATTTATTATCTTTTCTTCAAACACCTCTTTAGTAAATAAGCGAATTTACTAAAATAGTAATAAATAAGCGAATTTATTACCCTTTTGTGTTCAGATATTTTAGTAAATAAGCGAATTTACTAGATTAGTAATAAATAGACTAATATATTACTTTTGCTTATAAAATTGAATTTACAATGTTTTAACAAATAAACGAATTTATTAAAACTCATTTTCTATATTTCGATTTCAAAGTAAGAAAGTCGATTAATTAGAAAATAACTATTCCAATTTTCGAAAACAAAAAGGTTTTTTATGTTCTGGAAGCCATTGCTTTCTAAAATCTTGATACACCCATTGGTTAATAAGGAGCCCTCGGTTCCGAATATGGAAGTCTCGAAAAGCGATTTGAGCATGCTTTGATTTTCGTCTTACTCAGACTCAATCAAGTGGGGGCTAACTGTAGACATCTAATTTAGTCCCCGGTCACGTGGTAAGACTCCATGATGAACAATAAAACCCACTTCTCTAGATTAATATTTGATTAAAAAAAAACAAGAGTTTTAGCGTAGCGCGACTCAGCAAGTCACGCTGACGCAGCAGCGTGACAAGTAAACCAGCGCTAGCTGTGCAGCGTGACAACTTGTGTCACGCTGGCTGGTCAGCGTTATTAAACTTGTAACGCTACCTGGCCAGCGTGATAAAACCTGTCGCGCTACACATTTTTCTTATAAATACCCTTTTTTCTCCTCTAAAACGATTCTCTTGATTTTCTTGATTTTTTCTACCCATTCTCACACTTCCAAAACCGATTCTCTTATTCTCCTAAACCTACTTTCTCTCTCTTTTTTCTCCTCTTCTCTTTACACTTAAACATTTCTTTATCAAATTATCTTTTTATTTCATTTCTAATAGTAATAAATAAGAGAATTTATTACATTTTTTTCAATAATTTCAGTAAATAAGTGAATTTACTCAAAATAGTAATAAATAAGCGAATTTATTACATTTTTTTACAATAATCTCAGGAAATAAGCGAATTTACTCAAAATAGTAATAAATAAACGAACTTATTACATTTTTTTCAATAATGTCAGTAAATAAGCAAATTTACTCAAAATAGTAATAAATAAGCGAATTTATTACATTTTTTCAATAGTTTCAGTAAATAAGCGAATTTAGTCAAAATAGTAATAATGAGAGAATTTATTACCTTATTTCCAGTCAAAAGAAAACTTATTCCAAAATACTAATACTAATTTATTTGCTAAGTGTTTTGATAAATAAGCGAATTTATTTTTGATTTCAGTTTCGAGAGCCTTTGCTCTCTAAAATTTGCTACGCCCATCGGTTAATGAGGAGCTCATGGCTCTGGATATGAAAGCCTCGGAAAACGATTCGAGCATACTTTGATTATCGTCTTACTCAGACTCAATCAAAGTGGGGGCTAACTGTAGACACCTAATTTAGTCCCCTGTCCCGCGACAGGACTCTATGATGATTAAAAAAACTCATTTCTCTAGAAGATTGGATAATCGAGTATACTTGGGCTTAAAAATAAACCTCATTCTTATTTCACGGACCTTTTTATCCAAATGCCTCTTTTACTATTTTAAATAAATGAATAAAATAAAATAATAATAATAAATAAATAAATAAAATGTTTCAAAAACGTAGCGCGGTTAATTTAGTCACGCTGACAGCTCAGCGTGACTAAGCTAACAACGCTACCCTAGTAGCGTTGCAGGGTTCCCTGCGCTACTAGGCCAGCGCGATTCGGCGTACCACGCTAGCAGCCCAGCGCGATTAGTGTTCCCACGCTGTTATAAAAACCCTCATTTCCTTCATTTCTCAACACGTTTTTTTTAACTCACTTTCTTCCTCATACTTAAATAATCTGATTATTGCTTTTAACAACCTTTTTTTATTATAATTATTTATTATTTTATTTGCTATTTATTTTACTAAAAAGTGGCTACAAATTTTAATAATATCGAAACAATAATTCGAAACTCCGCCCAAATTAATACTCGACGAAGACAATCTTCAAAGGAGAAGTGGTACGTTTCTTGAGAGCCCTAAAGATCATGTTTATGGACTTTTAAGTTGTTGTTTCACTATTTATTTACTGCTTTATCACGTTATTATTGTTAAAGGACTTAAAATTGATTGTTTGCAACGCTTAATCAAGATAATTCTTTCGAACAAATCTAATCATGTTAGGCTCCCTAAATTGATTTTAACAACGGTTTGAGTTAAATTAACTAGTTTTTTTGTGATTCATTAACCAATTTAATGCTCTTTTTTGTGAATTTTGTAATTGATATTTTTGTGTGATTCTAAAGGTAATTTCTGTATGGTTAAGAGAAAACTAGTAATGGTCGCCTATGGGCTAACCCGACGCACTCCGTCATGTTAGTACCTTCGCCCCCGAGTCCAATCTTTGGTTCGCTCGACCACAACTTGGAGTCATCCCCATGGGATCGGAGAGGATTTCCGTGCAATTTAGACAAACATCCCTTATTCGATTCCCATTCGTATCTAATCTAAATACACGGTTTATGAGTTTAGTTCCTAAAACTCATTGGCGACTTCTTACTAGCATCGTCCGTATTCGTATATTATTATCTCACTCGAAAAAAAAGATAATAAAGAAAAACAAAAAAAAAACCAAAAAATAGCGTAGCGCGACAGACTTTGTCACGCTAACGTCGCAGCGTCACAAAGTTTGCCGAGCTGCACCTGTAGCGTGATAAGCTTTGTAGCGCTGCACAGTCAGCGTGACAAACTCTGTCACGCTACCACGCTAGCGCGACTAAAATTCCTGCGCTCCTGTTTTTTTTGCAAAATACTTCTAAAAAAGTCCATTTTACATTTCCTTAAGCAAATTTTTTAGGTCTAACTCAACCTATGGACGGCTTGGGAAAGGTGACCAAAAAAAATTGGGACCTTAAAAATCCGGGGCCCCTATAGGTATAAACACCGCTGATTTATTAAGCCTATCCACCACAACCCATATCGTTTCATTTTGATTTCTCGACTTTGGCAAGAAGGTTACAAAATCCATTGATATGCAATCCCACTTCAATCCTGGTATCTCAAGTAGTTGGACTTCTCCTTGTGGTATTTTATGCTCAAATATCACGTTTTTGACAAGTAAGACAATTGCTCATGAATTCAGCCACTTCTCTTTTCATTCTAGGCCACCAATACACCTTTTTTAAATCCTTATACAGTTTATCACCTCTTGGACATAATATGGTGTTTTATGACATTCCTCCATGATTGTAACACCCTTGAATATTGTAACTTCCTACTTTATATTTTTCCGGAAAACATACTATAAATATTAAGACATTTATAAAAGTACAACAGAGGAGGTATTAAAACCAAAACCAATTTAAAATCTTAAACTTCAAAACAAATCTCAAAACCAAACTCAAACCAACATCCAAAATAAAAATCAACTTAAAACTTTATTACACTTCGGAACCATTTAATGGCCTTTAAAAACCAAAACTAGAAACTTTAAAAATAAAACAACATCCAAATAGAAGTTAGTACTTCGTGAGCAAAAAAATTAAAACTACACAACTACACAACAAGCGCTCTCACTCCAGCCCAGCAAGAAATGACATATGCCCACTTGTACCTGTAGCTTTTCTTATTCTAGACAACTACTCACCAACCAGTGGGTCATTGTAGGGCCAAGTCCAAGACAAAGCCATGCATACAAAACAAATAGTCAACAAAGCTGAGTACATAACTACTAAAGACTATGCAACAAAACAACATAAATTAAAACATACTCACAACCTACCTATGACAACTCTTCACCTGTGCATAGACTCAATAAATTAATTATTTTATTTAAACTTCGGATTCTGCATCGAACGGGTTTCCTTTCCTTTAAAATCGCCCTATTGGGCACCAACTTGAGGCAACTCCAAGAAGGTATTACCTATGTCACAAAATGTGACGGAATTCCAACGCATTAAAAATATAAAAGAGTACAACGTCTTGTACCCCACTAGAAATCATAGATCACTGTTCCATACGATTCCCCCCCATTGTTCATACTCAAGGTATATATGTTGCAAGAGTTTTGATGCGAATCCTCTTACACTTTTACGTGATTAGCGGGTTTAACAATGTGATGACTCACGTACAACATCACATAAAAATTATTCATCAAATCAAGCAAGCCATATTAATTATCTTCGATTTATAGTGGTTCAACAATAATCTCATGTGTGTCCTTTAATTAAACTGAACTTCCTTAACCACACATTAACTGTGAGTCTCCCACTATTTACTTTCTCCTTGACAACACATTACATTGTGAGTGGCAACATGTATAAAATAATTGCTCATGAACTTCCTTTAATCATGTTAATAAAAATTCACAAACTACTTTTCTTGTTGATTAAGTAACCAACCAACTTCAATAACTTCCTTTATTAATAAGTTATTGGCCAAATGAAACTGATCATAACATTCCAGTTCAATCTTATAAAATTTGTATTGCTAAAAATATGGAATGTCTAAAGTTGAGTATTTCGAAGTCTCCTACAGAAAGAAAGCCGAAACTAAATTAAAACCTTGTTGACTAAGCTCTACAACAACTCTAAACTAACTTCCTATATTGGAAACTTGTCCAAAACATTCCCTATATGTCTATTCAATTCCATACTTCACTTTAATTTTTCTATTACAAAATTATTACTCGATTTTCGAAAACTTGTTTACGCTTTATAAAACCTCATTATACACTTAATGTCACTTTAGAAAAGTGGACAACAATTTAAAATAGTCAAAACTCCTTGAACAACCTTAAAAACAACACAAATCAGTCATACAATGTAATAGTTAATTAGCTTATATGATTAATTCATGCTAATTACATACATTAAAATCCTAATTATTCACTTTACAAAATCTGGACAGCATGCTAAACATGCTTAAAATCACTATTAAACTTCATGAAACATACTAAAAATCATAAGTAACATTATAGAATTAACGTGTGATCATACTAGCATAATATGAACACTTAAAACTTATTTTAACTTGCTTTTATAAATTTTTAGATATATTAATTAACTTTAAACTCATGAAAACTTCATTAAAAACATCATAGATTCATAATAAAACTCTTTTACAATCTACTAACATCATTATGAAACAAATCTATGCTTTAGATGTTCATAATATTTATTCTATTGAATTTCATGATTTCAAAATTTGGATAGCAATTTATTTTATGTTTAGAGCCTTTAAAAATCAATCTAAACTTCATAAAATCATCATAAATTCACCCAACAACAATTCATGATCGTAATATTGAAGTTTAAATCATAAAAACTCATAAAATCAAGAAATCCATTACTTTATGAACTTTAATCTAAAATTTTCATGATTGAAACTTACAAAAACATGATTAATCATACATATAAACATGAATTCGCAAAATTGAATCAAAAAGAAAGAAGAAGAATTTTTCTTAAATTCGAAAGTATCGGACAAAGGGGGAGGAGCGAGGAGCGGCTCGCGGTGGCCGGCGACAGCACGCGGCGGCAGGGACGACGAACGAGCAGTGGCGGTGAGGGGCTCCGGCGGAAAAGGCAAATAAAGTTTTTTTTCTTCCCTTCGCCAAAACCGAGCAAGAAATTTTTTTCTTCTTTTTTTCGGATTCTTTCTTTCTCTCTCTTTTTTTTTGTCTCTCTAAATTTAGAATCCTAAATCACTATTTTGCAAGATGAAATCTGAAAATTGGGTTTTAAGGGGTACTTATAGACCCCAATGTAGGATTTGGTGAAAGCCCACAATTATCCTAAATAGTGGAAATTACTTTTATGCCCTTGCCTTAAAATAAATTAGGAAACTCTTAAAAATTATTTTTAATTAAAATTTATTTAAATTCCTTTGTTTAATATTCTTATTGAATACAACTTTTGAATAAAAATATTAAAATCATATGTATAAAATACAAAAATAATTCCTTAAAATACATGAAAATAAATATGGATACTATCAATAGTTGGGATGAATTGGCTCTTGCTTTTCAAAGGAGGTACTATCCTCCGGAACGAACTGCACAACATAGGAGTCAAATTACGAATTCAAACCATGAAACTGATGAAACGCTTTATGATGCATGGGAGAGATTTAAAAAGTTGTTGAGAATGCGCCCTCGTCATGGTCTTGAAAATTGTTTTTTAGTGCAATCTTTCTACAATGGTTTGGGTAATGAGAGTAGAACACTGCTCAATTTATGAACCAAGAAGTTAATGCTGTGTATGATTTGATTTAGGAGATCACCATTCATAATTCTCAATTCGGTAATCCTAGAGGACATGCTAAGAGAGGAGGAAAACATGTGATAGATGACAAAACATGTAATAATAATTATCATGAATTATCTACTAAAAGACAAATGAAGGAGGAGAAAGTGAATATAATAAAACAATCATCTCCTCCGTCATTGGATTATTTTTATAACATAAAGTCATCTAGAGGCCTCTATTTGATTTAGGAGCTAGTGTCAGTGTTATGCCTTTATCAATTTGCAGCAAGCTTGATATAGGAGAGTTAAAAGTTACTAATGTTACTTTGCAGATGGCGGATAGAACTGTAAAATACCCAAAGGTGTTTTAGAAGATGTGCCTGTTGGAGTAGGAAAATTCTTTATTCCTGTTGATTTTGTTGTTTTGGATATTTGATGAGGATGCTTACATCCCTATCATACTTGGTAGACCCTTGTTACATACGGCAGGTGCCGTCATTGATGTTAAGAATGGAAGTTTAACCCATTATGTAGGAGATGATAAAGTAACATTTAATCTTATCAATGCAATGAAAAATATAACATGATAGAGCAATCATGTTATAGGATCGATATTGTTAATGAGATTGTTTTGGATGACATGCCTCGATCCCTTAAATTTATAACAATAATTTCCGTATTTTACAACATAATTATCATTATCACGAAGTATTATTAGTATTATTGTTGTTGTTGTTAATGTTGTTGTTGTTGTTATAATATATTCAAAAGTATGAAGTTTATTTTCAATTATCATTGTCAATATCATTAGACATAAAGCAATGCCCTTCATATGGAAAAGATGAACTTAGAAGGATCGGTCCAATGACATGTATAAACTAAATCAGCTCTCAGCTCAGCTCCGTTCAGTTCAGCTCTTCTTTTATTTTGTTAATTATTATTTTTGTTAATTAATTTGTTCCTAATATTATTTCACTACTACAAAAAAAGCCTAAGAGACCATAAAGCAGCCGTTCTATATCGGGCACATCTCTTAGGCAGTGAATCCAGTTATTAAAATCGGTCTCGTTGTTATGACATAAGAGACCGGTTTTCATATAAAACAGGATTCTTTAATGGGATGCTGTCATATCTGACACACCAACCTAAGAAACCGTGTATTGTTAAAATCGGTCTCTTTGTTAGTCTAAGAGACTAGTTTTTCAAAAAAAAAACCAGTCTCTTTGTTTGTACTATGGAGACTGGTTTTTTTCATAATCCATTCTCTTGGTTTTTAATTTTTTTATATAGCAAATTTATATTATTATCATCATTATTATTATTATTATTATTATTATTATTACAAAAAATATTGTACTATTTGAACCATGTTACACGTGTGCATATACAAAATTTCATAATGAAATCATTGATCGTTTTATTCATAAATTGATTATCAAATGTACAATCCATGATCATTGTTACAACTGTAACATTCATCATATATCATGTTACAAAGGCAAGTCACTCCAAGCCAATACAAATTTCAAAAGGCTACATTTCTTCATCTAGCTATACATCATTAATTAAATCATCATCAAATCGCATATCTGATCATACAAGCTCCAACATATAACCGACCGTCACACATGCATTCTTTCACGTACTTGCTTCTTCTTCAAAACATATAAAACCTATGAATCTCATATTTCATCAAACGAATATTGGAAATAAGTTGCAATATGTTGGAAGTACTACAACAACAACGACAAAAACAAGTGGTCATCATCATAACAACAACAAAGCAGCAACAATAGCAACACAATAACAATAAAAACACAATTAATATCAATTGTAGCTCGAGATAACAGGCGAAAAAAGCTCTTAGGATGGTCACAATATCCCTAAAAATAAGCAAAATAAAAACACAAGATGTTATAAAGACGTCTTTAAATTGTAGATTATAAGGCATGGAAACGACCTCAAATCCTTAATACAACATCTAAATGAACATTCTTTTATTGGTTCCAACAAAGAATTCAGAAAAAGAATATCAGCCTGTATTATCATTATCAACCACTACATATACTATGTGTACTCTATATTATTTGAGTAGCTTATTAAAACAAGTGATAAGATGCTTTCCTAATATCATTAAGAGATGAGGATCCTAGAACTTTTATAATCAACCTAAAATCAAAAGACATCACAAAACTAGCAACATTGTGCTTGCAACTTAAAATAGGTCAAGATTAAGTGACTAACATCTAAATTAAAGGATTCTTCAAACTAAAATGTCGCCCATTAATTGCCAATGCCTAATGATCATAAAATACATTATATCCTTATAAGTGGCAACTGAAATATAATAAGTGGAAAAAAAAGGAAGTGAACGATTACAAACGAAACCATACAATCAATAACCCAACAGTAACAGTACAATCAATGTTCTAAGAAACACAGTTTAGAGTAGTCTTCTTCTTTTTTATTTTTTTAAGCTACATCAGAGTGTTAATATAATAAGGATGAGACATACCTCTTCAGTCATGATGTTTCCTATTTTGGTAGATTTTGAGGATCTTCCTTGCACTATGATTTTCCTCAGATAATGTGGAACGGAAGAATCATTGAATTTTAGTTAGCTAAAGTCATATCAATATGGGTTTCATAGTTGTATTAAACAACTAACCAGTTTAAGGTCCAAGACTATAAGGCTTTGCTAAACAGCATATAAAAGGGTGAAGGGTTTTACTGAAACTTACCCAATGATTACATGGATGTGTTCTTACTAGAATGAATATATTGGTTGAACATCCATGTAAATTACACCATAGAATAGGAAACAACTCTTTCTCACTTATTTTATCACTTCTGGATATGTGTATATCTAATTTTCTTTCCACATTCTTTACATATTGTTGGCAAAAAAATCAAAGAGTATGGAAACATAGGGTCTAATGCACAAAACTAAAATCATATACTTCATGATAAATCAATCTTTGGTTCCCCTATCTATGCCATATACATCCTCAACAAGCAGCAGCAGGGGCTTGAGACTAAGAGGAGATGTATGTAGCTTACTAAAGCATCGATTTTTATTTAATACAAGAAATAGCATATCCACAAAAGCAAAAAAGATTAGCAGTTTCTATTATACCGATGACCGCAAAGAAGTAGATGAGGATTCTTAAACATGATATTGGACTTGGATAAGTCATAAATCAAATAATTCGAATCGTTCTCCATAGACTTTAATACTCTCTATACTCTATTTAGATTAAATGGTCATATGCTATCAATGCGAGGACATGAAAACTACTTCCAGAGAGGGTGAGTAAGCACTAGTCAGATATCGTTTTTTACACTAGGCATCAATTGTAAAACAACAAACACCAGATTTTAAGAGATTCTAACCAAGCATTAGTTTTTTCTACAAACTTCATCACTTGTTTCATTTGAATATATATCATGATAATTTATTTTATTTTTTTCAACCAAAACCACATTTTTATACATTTAGAGTTAGAAAATTAGTCATCAGAAATTGGAGTTTTGGATTGCACCACAAATTATAAAAACTTCCATATTCAAACTTAACATTATGTGCAGAGATTCAGAGAATATATGTTTATGCTGTTAGCTGTCTAAACAACTTATGTTAGTTTCGAAATTTAACCAAAGTTTCCTACTACGACATTTTATAAAGCTTGGCCGAGTTAGAACATGAACTACAAATGGTAGCTGTTATGGCTGAAATTTCCACCTATAATCTAACTTGGTTGCCAGCTATGCAGGTACGCAGCTAACAGCTACAGGTTTGAATCGGTCAGATGATGGGCCCGCAATTCAAGGAGTCAAAGGAAGAATATTCTCAAGAACTTCTAGAAGGAGAAGAACGTGGAAGTTGGTTCAAAGATTCTGAGAAGATCATGCCTAAAGAATAGGAGCAGCATTTCAAACCAACTTGAATCTGGTCCATAATTGAGGCCAAATACATTCCAAAAGGAGTAACCAACTCAAAGGAATGAAAACGGCTATGAAGAGTGGTTATTCTATGAATAGGAGGGGGGAAAAAGCACAAAGAACAACACACGACATCATTATCATCAGAGAATTAATACTTCTTTGTTATTATTAGTATTATTATTCAATTGTACGTGCAACTTAAACTTTATTTACATTTCCAAGCTAGATACTCAGTAGCAATAGGTAACAGCTACCTAGCTATCTGGCTAGCATCATACATTGTAATTGTAATCGATCTTATTAACTAGTGGACTGGTAAACTCAAAGCCACCCGCAGTTTTTTACCACGATTTAGGGGGGTTTTCCGCGTCACCATATCTGGTGTCTCCCCCACTCCCATCTTTGCATTATTTCTTTTCTGCATCAAAACGAACAAAGTTGGTAATTATTTAGCTATAGTCGGAACCAACTTAGGTTTGCTAGCTAGAGTAGATTTTAGCATAAACAATTTGGCACCCACCGTGGGGCTGTAGCTAGATAATCCATTATTTAAAGATACTCCGTCACCTCGAGATAACAAAAATATTTCACCCAATGGCATCCGAAGCATCTCAGAAGGCTATGGAAGAGATGAGGCAGGCTTTAGAGAGGACCCGAGCCGGGCTGGAAAAGATCAAGGAAGATAGCAGGAAAGTATCTGTGGAGTCATAGTCAACTATGGACAACCTCAAGAAGATGCTAGAATCCGTAAAGAGTAACAAATTCTGGAAAAGGTACGCAAGCGAGATCTCCAGCATGGTGAACCTGGATCAAAGCGACAGCGAGTACAGCTCGTCAGACGAGGAAGAAGAAGAGGAACCTGGAGAGGACCAGGATGACAAGCCCAAGAAGAAACCTGCTAAGGAGATGCCTTTCCTACGGCACCAGAACCGGAAGTTGTTCCAGCTACTATCCAAGCTGCCAGGGGCCCCAATACCACTAGCTATTGAGGCCAAGCGCAGCTACGCCTTGTCACCTTTCGTCGAAGAACTGGCTAGGGTAAAAGTACCAAAGAAGCTGAACATACCGACGTTCGCCAAGCTGTATGATGGGACAACAGATCCAGTGGATCACGTCTCCCAATACAAGCAGAAGATGATGCCACTACCTATCCCTGATGAAGTAGTGGAAGCCACCTTGTGCAAATCGTTCGGAGCAACCCTCACAGGTCCCGCATTACAATGGCTAATGAATCTGAAGTCGGGAACCATAGAAGATTTCTCCAGCTTGGCTAACCGGTTTTACCAGCGGTTCTCAAGCAGCCATGCCATGAAGAAGCAGTCCAGTGATCTTTACAGAATAGTGCAGAGACCCAACGAAGCTGTTAGCTCTTACCTAGACAGATTCAACAAAGAGATGATAGTTATACCCAACCTAGATTCCTGTACGACCATCGAAGCCTTCAGACGAGGGCTACCATACAGGTCCAGGTTGTACGAGGAGCTGACTAGGTACCCGTGCTCCACTTTTGATGAAGTGCAAGCCAGAGCACTAGCTGAAGTCAGAATGGAAGAAGACGAAGCTTCCCGAAGGCCAGCTTACGACGACCGCAGGATAGCTAGCCAACAACGCAGTAATTAGAGGCATCGGCCATACCTAAAATGTGAATCTATTAATAACTTCTATCTTTTTCCTTCTTCGCAGGTACTAGGTTACGGCTACGGAGCTAGTAGCTATCTTAGCATTGAATCATACTGCTTCAACATTGGAGGAGTAGTGAACGCACCACACAAGCTAGGAGAAGCTGTGCGCAGGCCAAGGAGAATGAACAAGCCGGATAGTCTAAAAGATAAAACAAAGTGGTGCAGCTATCACAACGACCATGGACATCATACAGAAGAGTGTTACCAGCTCGGAAAGCAGGCGACCACATAGAGCACCTGCGACAAACCTTTGAGGTATTGTGAAAATATGGTATGAAACTTAACCCTTCAAAATGTTCATTTGAAGTGGCTGCAGGTAAGTACCTAGGGTATATAATAACCCATAGGGGCATGGAAGCATGTCTAGATTAGGTTAGAGCCATAATAAATATACATAAACCACTTCATTTCTAGGTCATCTGACAAATGTCACTTCTTTTACAATGTCTTAACAAAAAATGAAGGTTTTAAATGGACATATGACCATGAAAGCGTTTTAAAAGAATTGAAGCGGTACTTAATGTCGCCACCTCCGCTGTCCAAAGCTCAAGCTGGAAAGTGCTTACAGCTCTACCTAGCTGTAAGTGGTAAAGCTGTAAGTGCAGCTCTAGCAAGGGAAGCTGACAATCAACAGCTCCCCATCTATTACGTAAGCAAGTCACTTCTAGACGCTGAAACTAGGTATTCTTTACTAAAAAAAAAAAACTCATTTTGGCACTAGTTACAACATCTAGAAAACTTATACACTATTTTGAGTCTTATCCTATACTACTCATGACTAACTATCTTATAAAGACTGTGTTAAAAAGGCCAGAGTTATCTGGCAGAATGACAAAGTAGGCAATAACATTGAGCAGTTACGATATACGATACCACCCAAGAACTGCAATCAAGTCACAAGCGCTAGCTGACTTTGTGACTGACTTTAGTCCTCACCTAGAACAAGCTGCACAGCTGGAGATGAAGGAGGTCAGTCAAATACAAGCCAACCAGGTATGGAAAATGTTCGTAGATAGCTCCTCCAACTTCAGAGGCGCCGGGTTAGGTATAGTACTACAGTCGCCACAAGGGCACAAGATAGTACGACCCAATAACAGCAATGTACAGAATCCTTAGCAAGCTATATCATCTCAGCAGGCACCACAGCAAATGCAAAGATATGTACCACCACACCCACCAGGTTTCAGCAGGCCATCACTATCAGCACCACCATTGCCAGTTCAACCTAGTGAAGAAATTTCAGAGCTGAAAAATATGATGTTGCAGATGCAGAAAAATATGGAGGCAATGCAGACTCACAACAAGCACCTGGAGACTCAGATAACTCAAATTGCACAATCAACTGCTCAAAGGCAACCAGGCCACCTTCCATCACAACTTACACCTCCAGTATTACAGGCATCACAGAATCCCCCGAGGGACCATGTCAATGCCATTACTTTGAGGAGTGGAACTGCTTATGAGGGCCNAAACTTCTTATGAGGGCCCGAAAATGCCTACTAATGATGTTAATTCTAATGTTGCAGGTGAAGCTAAGAAGACCAGTGATGTGGTGATTGAAGATTTGGAGACAATTCCAGCTAAGGAAACTGAAGCACCTAAGGAGAAGGTAGATGACACATCGATTGATACGATCCCGAGGTCACAGGTTAGGTTACCCTCTCCGAACAGGGTAACCAGGAGTAAGAATGATAATCATTTTAGTAAATTTTTAGATATTGTGAAGAATTTGTGGGTTATTGTTCCATTTACTGATTTGATAACCCAAATTCCCGCTTATACTAAATTTTTGAAAGATATTTTAAGTAGGAAACGTGAGTTGAATGTGGTGGAGACCGTAGCACTTATAGAGGAGTGCAGTGCCATATTGCAAAACAAGTCACCGTCGAAACTAAAGGACTAGGGAAGTTTTTCTATTCCTTGTAATGTTGGCCCACTGTTTATTGATAAAGCTTTATGTTATTTAGGGGCTAGTGTTAGTGTCATGCCTTTATCTATTTGTAAAAAACTTGATATGGGTGCTTTAAAGGTTACTAACATCACTTTGCAGATGGCAGATAGGACAGTGAAATACCCTAAAGGTATTTTAGAGGATGTCCCGCTGAGAGTCGGGAAATTTTTTATTCCTGTTGATTTTGTTGTGTTAGATAAGGATGAGGATGCTCATATCCCAATTATACTTGGTAGACCTTTCTTACAAACTGCAGGTGCTGTTATTAATGTCAAAAATGGTAGTTTGACTCTTTCTATAGGGGAAGATAAAGTTACCTTTAATCTTAATGCTGCTCTTAAGAGTCCTATGATGGAACAGTCATGTTATGTTATTGATGTCATTGATGAAATTGTTATTGATGATATGCCTCGATCTACCACAAAGGATCTTTTGGAGGCCGTTGTTTGGCTTGATGTTGGTGCAGGTGAAGGTACAATTGATGCCGATGAATTGGTCCAGGATCTCACTGGTGAGGAATTGAATCCGGTGGAGAGCCGGAAATTTATTGAGTTACCACAAGAGGTTTGTTCTGTTAAAGAGGTAACCCAACCCGAGAGGAAACCCCTCCCCTCTAATTTGAAATATGCTTTTCTAAATGATAAGGAGTTGTACCCAGTCATTGTTAGTGCTTCTCTTACTGATAGTCAATTAAATAAACTCTTGTTTGTGCTTAAGTCTCATAAAAAGGCTATTGGTTATACTACTGATGATTTGACTGGTATTAGTCCTGATTTTTGCATGCATAGAATTCATTTAGAGGAAGGTCATAAACCTTGTATACAGGGTCAACGTCGTTTGAATCCTAACATGCAGGAGGTGGTGAAGAAAGAAGTTCTTAAACTTCTAGATGCAGGTATTATTTACTCAGTGCCTGACTCCCAGTGGGTAAGTCCCGTACAAGTAGTCCCTAAGAAAGGGGGAACCACTGTTGTTCGTAATGATAAAAATGAATTAATTCCTACTAAAGTTGTTACCGGATGGAGAATGTGTATTGACTATAGAAAACTGAATGTTGCAACTAAAAGGATCATTTCCCCCTCCCTTTTATTGATTAAATGTTGGAAAGATTAGCTAAGAATAAGTATTTCTGCTATCTTGATGGATATTCGGGTTTCTTTCAGATCCACATCCATCCTGATGACATGGAGAAAACTACTTTTACATGTCCTTATGGTACTTTTGCATATCGTAGAATGCCTTTTGGTTTATGTAATGCACCAGCTACTTTTCAACGTTGCATGATGAGCATTTTTTCTGAGTTCATAGAGTCTATTATGGAAGTCTTCATGGATGATTTTAGTGTTTATGGTTCTGATTTTGATTCATGTTTGACTAATTTGACTAAAGTTCTCGAAAGATGTGATCAGGTAAATCTGGTTTTAAATTGGGAAAAATGTCATTTTATGGTCAATGAAGGAGTAGTTTTGGGACATTTGGTGTCCGAGCGTGGTATTGAAGTGGATAAGGCGAAAATACAGGTAATTGAGCAACTACCACCTCCGGTGAATGTAAAAGGGGTAAGAAGTTTTTTGGGTCATGCTGGTTTTTATCGTAGGTTTATTAAGGATTTTTCTAAAATTTCGAAACCACTCACCCAATTGCTGTTGAAAGATGCTGAATTTAAATTCACCGATGAGTGTCTTGAGTCCTTTAATATGAACAAAAATGCACTAATTTCAGCACCTATTATACAATCTCCCGATTGGAACTTACCTTTCGAAATAATGTGTGATGCTAGTAATTTTGCAGTTGGTGCAGTTTTAGGTCAAAGGAGGGATAAGGTCCTACATGCTATTTATTATGCTAGTAAGACCTTGGATCAAGCTTAAGTCAATTATGCCACCACGGAAAAAGAGTTGCTTGCTATTGTTTATGCATTAGATAAATTTCGTGCTTACCTTGTAGGTTCGAAAGTTATTGTTTACACTGACCATGCAGCTCTTAAATACCTACTTGGGAAGAAGGAAGCCAAACCAAGGCTTATCCGATGGATTATGTTGCTTCAAGAGTTTGATCTCGAGATTCGTGATAAGAAGGTAGCAGAGAATGTGGTAGCTGACCACTTATCGAGGATACGACATGACGATGGGGAGATCTCTACCCCCATTGATGATTTTTTTCCTGATGAACACCTATTTGCAGTTTGTGTAAATTCTCCTTGGTTTGCTAATTTTGCTAACTATGTTGTAGGGGGTGTCTTACCTTCTGATTTGACGTATCAGCAGAAAAAGAAGTTTTTGCATGATGTAAAGCGATACTTTTGGGATGATCCTAATTTGTTTCGTGAGTGTGCAGATGGTCTATACAGGAGATGTGTCTCGGAATGGGAAGTCNACGGAAAGGGAAGTCTATGGTGTACTTCACCATTGCCATTCATCACCATATGGAGGTCATGCTGGACCTTCTAAGACGATGTTTAAGGTCCTTGAATCAGGTTTTTACTGGCCTACTATCCTACATGATGCTAGAGCATTCATTATGTCTTGTGATTCGTGCCAACGAACAGGTAATATTTCACAAAGGCACGAAATGCCTCAAACAACTATATTGGAAGTTGAAATTTTTGATGTTTGGGGCATTGTTTACATGGGCCCCTTTCCATCCTCGAATGGAAATTGTTTTATATTCGTTGTTGTGGATTATGTTTCTAAATGGGTGGAAGCTCTTGCTACCCCCCATTGTGATTCTAACACTGTTTTGAGAATGTTTAAGCAGGTTATTTTTCCTAGGTTCGGGGTCCCTAGAGCTGTCATTAGTGACGGGGGAAAGCATTTTCATGAGAAAAGGCTAGATAAACTGCTGGAGAAGTACGGTGNTTGGAGAAGTACGGTGTTTACCACAGAACATGATTAGCGTATCATCCACAAACCAGTGGTCAGGTGGAAGTTTCAAATCGAGAAATCAAAGCTATCCTGGAGAAAACGGTTGCAATGTCAAGGAAGGATTGGAGCTGCAAGTTGTATGATGCATTATGGGCATATAGAACGGCCTTCAAGACACCCATCGGTACATCTCCATATCGGTTAGTGTATGGGAAAGCGTGTCATTTGCCAGTTGAGTTAGAATACAAGGCCTACTGGGCAGTAAAGGAGCTCAACATGGATGCCAAGCTTGCAGGTGAGAAACGGTTACTCCAATTAAATGAGCTAGACGAGTTTCGATTAGGAGCCTATGATAGTGCTAAGATTTATAAGGAAAAGACTAAGAAATGGCACGATAAGCTAATTGTAAGGAAGGAATTTGTAACAGGTGATAAGGTTTTATTATTCAATTCTAGACTGAAGCTTTTTCCTGGAAAGTTGAGGTCTAGGTGGAGTGGTCCTTTCATTGTTACTATGGTGAGCAAGTATGGATTTGTAGAGGTTCAGAACGAGAAAGGAGAGCGATTTAAGGTTAATGGACACCGCCTCAAGCACTACTATGAAGGTGATGTTGTTGGCCTAGTTGAAGAAATCAATCTCCGAGACCCACACCCCTATGAGCTATGAGGTAATATGGTCAAGCTAATGACCTTAAACAAGCGCTTTGCGGGAGGCAACCCGCAGTTAGCTTAGTTTCAGTAGCTTTGTTTCTTTTCTTTTTCAGTTTAGTAGGGACTCTAGCTCATTTCTTAGTTTTGGTAAGGGGAGAGTGAGGTACTAATGAATTCTTCAAGTGTTTCGGTGTGATTACAGGTGCAATTTAGATGAAAAAAGTGAGAAAAGGACGAAAAAAATCTCACATAGCTGCATGCCCGGACCCTCCGGGCGAATAGCACTACCCCGGGCGTGTAGCCCTCGACCCAGCACATAACCTGTTTTCCACCACTTAGTATTTTTCACAAAAATCCCTAAATAGCCATTCGCCCGGACCCTCCGGGCGAGCAACCCCCCTCCGGGCGCTCAGCCTTCGGGCCGGGCGTGTGGCGTCTTCCTTTGTTTTTTCTTTTGTTTTGTTTTTTTTCTCTTCTTTCTCCTCTCCTTTTCTACGCCTTTCTTCTTTCTTTCCTCCTTCCTTCTCTCACCTCTCATTTTCTTATCTTTACTTTCTCTCTCTACAATTTCCTCCATATTATCTCGAACTTCTCTCTACTATATCTCACTCATTACTCACCCAAATTCACTTAAATTTTCACCAAAATCAATCTTTTTCCATCCTATTTTAGATCCCCACCATAACTCTCAATTACAACCACTTTCATCTCATACCCACTAATTCCTACTCACTTCTACTAATCTTCCATGGCACCTAAAAGACAACGAGTCGGAGCAAGCTCAAGGAATGAACCACAAGGGTTGGGACGTGATCCTACATATGGGTTAGTCGCTTTTGGTTCCCAAGAGCAAAAGGTAAGGTTCGAAAAACTTAAATTACGGTATGTTACCCCACCAGTTTCATAGATCATCAATTATTGCATGCTTTAGGTGTTCATAATGAGACTGAGGAATTATTTCGATCTATGGGTATGCATAGTTTCTTTGATATGGATGCCCCGACTTATCCTGACATAACGTATGATTTTATGTCAAGTTTTGAAATTGACAGGCCTAACCCCAAGGCACCTGTTAGAGGTGTCAGTTTTAGAATGTTCAATGTCGATCGTTATGTAACGATCTAAGATTTTGGGGCAATATTTGGTTTGGCCAGTTGGGGGTGTGCTAGACCCCCAAAGGGTTTTGATGATGTAGCTTGGTGGTATTCTCTGACAGGTGTGCATCTGACCAACTAGCAGCATGCAAAGGCTAATTTAATCCACCAGCCTTCTGCTAGGATCACTCACCGTTTTCTTGCAGGGACGGTATATGGTCGGTATGAACAACACGAAGTTCATACCAGAGAGATGTGGTGCCTAGGAAGGCACTTAGTTAAAACTTCATTTCCTTATCGTCTTCATCTTCCTCATCCATTTGCTATGCATCTACATACCCAATGTAAGACTTATACAGGTACCGATCGATTTGGTGAACCTACCATTAACAATATTGTTTTTGGTGGTCTTCTGACATTTGTTGGCAGGTACTATAGAGCTAACTTTGAGTATGGGAGGACCCCTGCTGTGGGGTCCCGCTACTTGGATGCCCCCTACCTCAGCCAATGTAATTGGCTAGATTTGTGTGGCGGGGGGCGCATCAGATGGTACATAGGACCGTCCAAGGGAGTTTCTGTTACCCTCCCTGATACTTCACTGACCAGATTGCTGCCTGATCAGCAATCCTATCTTATGCCTGTGGATGGTCGTGGTGCAGGTTCTTTTGCAGTTTGTGCCCCAGCCACCACCCCAGCAGCCCCCACAACAACCACCTACAGACCCTGCCCCGTGGCAGGTACATATGAACCAGCTGCAGAACCAGTTCAACAACTTCCAACTCCAGCAGCAGCAGTTCATGGATCGGTTTGCCACTTTTGAGCAGGATCACTGTCTTGCTATGTACCTGATCTATGACCACTACGTCTGTACCGGCTTAGTACCCTCCGCTGGCCCTCACCCGTCATGGTATCACTTCAACCCTGGAGAAGGGACCAGTGGAGCAGGAGCAGCAGGTGGTGGTGGTGATGATGATGATGGTAGTGCCAGTGAGCACAATGACACTTTCCTCCAATCTGACTGAGAGGAGTCCCCTACTTCCTTCAGCATGAGGACATTGCTGAGTCCGGCTTGGGAGAGGTAACTTTATTGCTTTCTTAGTTTACTTTTTATTGCTTTCTAGTGTAGTTTTATTGCTTTCTTAGGATAGTCATATGGTTTGTACTACTTGTTAGAAGTAGGAGTTTACATATGACCAAAAAAAAATGTACTGCTTTCATAGTTTAGTTTTCTTTTTGCTTTTGATAGTTAGCTTTAGTTGATTGACTGATTGATTGGTTTGATGAAACTTTGTGAATGGTGACTTCCTTGTGCCCCGCATTTTATTTAAAAATGTTTTTGATTGATTTGGGCATGTGATGGGTCATGTTTTGGGAATTGCCAACTTGGACTTGAACTTGACTTAGCTTGAAACGATTTCTAATCTTGCCATTATAACCATGTGTAGAGTAGAGGCTTGAACTGTGTTAACGGGAGGATTTGAGCCGCATACATTATTTCTATGCTTATTTTCTTTCATGTGTGCTTAGTTCCTGGTGCATGTATGATCCATGTTTTTGGCTTTTGACTCTAGTAGCTTGGCTTTGATATGTTACATGCTGCGAATGATAAANTGCTGCGAATGGTAAAAGACATTCATTTCTTTTAGGAGTTTTCAGATTTTAGGCATTCCTTAACAAAATTTTCCCTTGGTCCTTATTTTGAGCTTTTACCCTTCATTTGCACTTTAGCCACATTACAACCTTATTTGGCCTTGTTCTAAACATTTGATATATGCCCAAGCTTGGCTTGGGGAAGTGGAGGAGTTTTTTTGTTGTTGTGTTGCATTTGATTGGAGGTTTTGGAGGATTGGAAAATTGTGAAAAGGTTGTTGTTAAAGTTTAATAATAGGTCTCACATTAAGGCTCTGCATACCAATGTCTAGGCTA
>PYUH01000320.1:0-10908 GCA_016808085.1 Suaeda aralocaspica | reverse complement strand
GAAGTGGAGGATGTGAATCCTACTGAAGAAGACGAGGAGGAAGATCAATGTTTTCCAGAAGAAGAGGCCAAGCAAAATCTGGTTGTAAGAAAGGCGTTGCAAGCTCATATTGAGGAGCCCTTAGCACCACAAAGGCAACATATCTTCATCACCAAGTGCAAGGTTAAAGGCGAGGTATGTGATTTGATTGTTGATGGTGGTAGTGAGGCCAACACGGTTTCAAAAACTTTGGTAACTAGGCTTGGACTTACAACTACAAATCACCCACATCCTTATAAATTGAGCTGGTTAGACTCTAATTCTAGCACGGGGGTTAGAAAACAATGCATGGTTAGTTTTTCCATTGGGTCTTATCATGATACTCAATTGTGTGATGTTGTGTCTATGGATGCTTGTCATATTTTGCTTGGTAGACCTTGGCAAACTGATCGTAAATCTCAACATGATGGGTACCATAACACTTACACTATAACTCACCATGGGAAACAAAAAAAATTGCACCCCTTACCACCCCCACGTTTGTCTCAAAATCCAAAACAATCTAAGGAAGTGTCATTACTTACTCTTAAGGAATTTGAAAGGGAGATTGATGGTGAGGATGAGTTATACTTGTTGTACTCTAAAGAAGTCCACGAAAATTTTGTTAGTCAAAACCCCAAATTGGCTAAATTTATTAAGGACTTTGAGGATGTTTTTCCGGATGAGTTACCTATTGGGTTACCACCTTTGAGGGGGATTGAACATCAAATTGATCTCATTCCTGGTGCTCCTTTGCCTAACAAACCTGCCTATAGGTGTAATCCTTTGGAAACTAAGGAGTTACAACATCAAATAGAGGAGTTGATGAGTATGGGGTATGTGCGTGAGTCTATGAGTCCTTGTGCTGTTCCTGCTCTTTTGGTTCCTAAAAAGGATGGTACATGGCGTATGTGTATTGATAGTAGGGCTGTTAATAACATTACTATCAAGTACAGGTTTCCTATCCCAAGGCTTGATGACATGCTTGATGAATTGAGTGGTTCTAATGTCTTCTCCAAAGTTGATTTGAGGAGTGGCTACCATCAAATTCGAATGAGAGAAGGGGATGAATGGAAGACTGCTTTCAAGACTAAGCACGGTTTGTATGAGTGGCTTGTCATGCCATTTGGGCTCACCAATGCTCCTAGCACTTTCATGAGGTTAATGAACGAGGTGTTGAGGCCTTTCCTTGGCAAGTTCGTGGTGGTGTACCTTGATGACATTCTCATTTATAGCAAGGATGGGGATGAACATTTGAAACATTTATAATGAATTTTCAAACTGTATTAAGAAAGCAAAATTGTAAAGGGACACTTGAAAAAATTTAATTTTTTGCTATATGAAGGTCACTTTTCTTGGTTACATTATTTCAGGTGAAGGCGTGAAAGTTGATCCTAGCAAGATTGAGGCTATTCAGTCATGGTCTAGTCCCAAGATACTCACGGAGGTGTGCTCATTCCATGGGTTAGCTTCCTTTTATAGGAGGTTCATTCACAATTTTAGCACTCTCATGGCTCCCATAACCGAGTGCACAAAGAAGGGTTCATTTGAGTGGACTCCTCAAGCTCAAAAGGCATTTGAAGAGGTCAAGGAGAAGATGTGCAACACACCAATCCTAGCACTTCCAGATTTCTCAAAGCCATTTGAAGTTGAATGTGATGCAAGTGGGAGGGGAATTGGTGCCGTGTTGATTCAAGAGGGGCGTCCAATTGCGTACTTTAGTGAGAAATTGAGCCAAGGCAAGCTGAATTATTCCACCTATGACAAGGAGTTCTATGCAATGGTGAGGGCTTTGGATCATTGGTCACATTATTTGAGGCCACAACCATTCATATTACATTCTGATCATGAGTCTTTGAGATTCATACATNCTTGTCACAAAACTAAAGATGCTATGAAGGTGGCCAAGTTATACTTTGATAAGATAGTGCATTTCCCCATGGGGTTCCACGCACCATTGTTTCTGATCGAGACACAAAGTTTCTTAGTCATTTTTGGAAGTCTTTGTGGCGCTTGATGGGAACCAAGTTGCTATTTTCTACTTCACATCACCCACAAACCGATGGTAAAACCGAGGTGGTGAATAGAGTGCTAGGTTCTTTGCTTAGGACCTTGGTTAGTAAGAGCACCAAAGATTGGGATATCAAGCTAGCTCATGCCGAGTTTGCTTATAATAGGACTCCTAGTACTACTACAAAGTACTCTCCTTTTGAAGTGGTCTATGGTTCTAATCCCTATGTTCCAATTGATCTCATTGCTCTACCACAAGACAAGTTCGTGCATGGAGGTGCCAAAGAGCAAGCTGAATTCATGATCAAAATCCATAAAGAGGTGAGAAAGAACATTGAGAAAGCTAATGAAGTCTACAAGAAGCAAGCCAACAAAAGGGTCAGGAACGTGAGAAGCTTTGAAGTTGGTGACTTGGTGTGGATCTACATGAGGAAGGAGAGGTTTCCCAATCAAAGGAAGAACAAACTCATGCCAAGGGCAGAGGGTCCATTTGAGGTGGTGGAAAAGGTTAATGACAATGCCTACAAGGTTGATTTGAGAGGCAAGTATGGAGTTTCAAGCACGTTCAATGTGGGAGATCTTGCACCTTACTATGATGATAAAGAATTGAGGACAATTCCTTTAGAAGATGGGGAGGATGACCAAGATGGCCAAGTGATGTGAATTTTGTTATAAACAAACGCCACTCACACAAGATAAACTTAGAACACAAATTTGATAAAGCGACGCACCCAAATTCCGAATCCTAAGCGCGAATAATGTTTAAATTTGATAAAGCAAGCACCCAACCCTCAAATCCTAAACTATCCTCACATGAGATAAAGCTCATGCAACCACTCCTCGTCGAATTCCCACAAGAAATCCTCACAAAATTTTGTTTGGACTGAACAATTAAACGAAACAACTTGTGTTTTCAATCAATCTAATCTGATTTTTTTGAGGTACTTTACAATCCTATTTATAGTCTAAACATGTCACACGAAATAGTGATATCCTAAACAAATCCTAACTACCCTAGAATTAAGGTATAAACAAACTAACACTTAGGATAACAGAACATCCTCAAAACCGGATACAAGTCTGCGCCATCCCAAGCTTGAAATCTGATTTTCTAGCCTAAATCTTAGATATTTTGAGTAAAGCAACTCTTAAGGAAAATATTATCTACCAACAAACTAAGTTTTGACCAAGTTCAAAACAAAACGGAAAGCTCAAAAATCCCGTAATATCACCCGCATATTTTTCTTTGATTTTTGATGGACTTCCTTTCAAGAACTATCAAAAAACTTTTGAGCTTCGATCTTTCTTTCAAAGAAACCGCCATTTCGTGTTCCCCCATGCTTGATTCCATATCAACCTTACTCATAAGACTTAGAAAAAATCACAAAACACCATATGGGATACAACCTATCAAGTGAAGTGGGAAGAAAACCCATATAGCTCAACAGGTTCCTAAACAATAATTATTCTTGCTTGATTTTTACATGGGGAAACTTGTGAATGCCACATGCACACGTAAAAAATTTACCCTAGCTGATGTGAATTTTGTTATAACAAACGCCCACTCACAGAAAAAACTTAGAAACTCAAATTGATAAAGCTACTGCACCACAAATTGAACTTCTAGGCGAATATTATAGAATTTGATTAAGCAAAGCAACCCCAACATCCTAAGAACTATCCTACGTGAGTAAAGCAAAAGCACCACTCACTCATCCGAATTTTCTTCACAAGAAACTCTCAAAAATTGTTGTTTACTTCGTGAAACAAAGAAAACCGATAACACATTGTGGTTATCTCTCAAAACTGAATTTTATTGATTAATTTACTCCGATTTATAGCTAAACATACCCACAATATGTCAGAATCTTAAAAAACATACTCCTAACGCACTTCTAGACTACTCAGGTCATACCTACCCAGACCATACCTCCTTAAGATAGGATAACAACGAACACACACCTAATCATAACCGTCTGTCATATCATATCCTTTGCACCCCTATATATTTGTAACTGATTCCTAGGCTAAATCTTAGATATTTTGCCAAATCAATCTAACCACCATATTTTGAATAACAACCTTAGGTTTGACAGTCAAACAACACAAATCCCCCCGCGGTTGAAAACGGTTGCCCAAAACTTCAAAATCTTCCAAAAATCCCGCCATATGCTTGCTTGATTTCTACGTTGTTTTTTGTTGGACTTGCATTGTCAAGAACTTCAAGAAACTCTCAGAATTCAATCTTTATTTACAGAACCTCCATTTTTGTGTTTCTACTACTTGATTCCATCAACCTTGTTCATAAAACTAATCAAGAAATAACAAAACCCATAGTGGTAAAACATCATCAAATGACGTGGGAGCAAACCCATTAGCTTCAACCACTCTAAACTATACACTATCTGCTTTACATTTGTGATTAAGCTGTGCATCCACATGCACACGGTCGAAATCCACCCTAAGCCAACCCAGAAGCCTTGTGTCCCATAAGCCTAACTCCCCCAGGTTGCTTCTTGTTTACACTTTCAATCAACCCACAACCCCGAGTTGGCTCATTGATAGGCGTATCATCCTCCTCTTCTTCATTCAAAGAGTTTGTCCTCAAACCTCGAAGTTGGTCATCAGGAACATAAGGACTAAATCACCACAGTTGAAAGTAGCACATGGACTCCAATTCCCTGGTAATTCCATTTATAAAGCATTATCCCCCACTTTACTTATGATTCTTGAACGGTCCATCACACGAGTGCATAAGTTTATTCTTCCTTTGATTGATTTTCCTAAGGACAACATCCCTTCTGATATGTTTTCTTTTGCTCTGCCATAAGTAATACGTCACACGGCACCTCAGGAAAGTTTATGCAATAGTCTGCATTTACACTCTCCTTTAGGAATACCAAAATGTAATTTAGTCCGTACAATTAAGGAGTGTAGTACTAAGTAGTATATATGCTTGCTGCACTGCATCTGCCATCCTTTGCCGCTTGCCGCTAAGCGACTGGGGCGTCCCCCGCCGTAGTACATTTACTGGCGCTCTCCTCGGCCCTTTACTTGGCTGACCGAGTTTTTGTATCGCACCTGTCTGGCTTTTGGACAAGCGCCTTTCGTGATACTACAACATGGGCGACACTTGGGTACCCAAGACTGGCTCAAGCGTGATCGCGCTTGACGCTCATGGCTGACTTATAACAAATCCTATGGAAACGTGCATGTCCATCCTTGTGTTTACGTCAACAGCATCATACAAAACTTGACGTGTTCATATGGTCTTGTTGTGCCGCCACTCTGTTTAGGTTTATGATAAGATGTGTAAACAAAAGTTTCGTGCCTATTTTAACCTCCAAAGTGAAAATCATTCCAAAATAACTCATGAATTTTGTGTTGTCTCTATCACTTACAATAGTCTTTGGAACCCCATGCCAACCTATTATGTCTTTAAACAATAAATCAGACCACATTCATAGCATATCTGTCTTGGTGCACTGGGGCGTAAAATGAGCCATCTTTGAAAATCTATCAACCACTACCATAATACGCTCCTTTCCCCTTGTGTCCTTGGTACCCTACCCTACAATAAAAATTCCATAGAAACATGCTGCCCAGGTCCCTCTGCGTACTGGCATTCTTATGGATGTGTATACCTCGATTTTTTTGGGGGGAAAACTGCTTTGCTTAATAGCAATGGCTTGCTTCTCCTGTCTCTTGCCAATAGAATGTTTGCAGCACTGTTTTCACTGCGAAACGGTGATTCCCAACACCCGCAGTTGTCCGCCTACTACACGAGCATGCGCGTCAAATGCCAACAATTCATTTGGAGCTCACATCGTTTCAACAAGTATCTCTGCTAACTGTGTTAGTGTCCTTTAAGCCAACCAACTTCTCAGCAATCGCGTCCCCTGAGCATGCCTCTATCATCCGTTGAACACAGGATGATGATCCTTTAAACACCATTTCAAATACATAGGAACCCACTTTGAAAGTTGCGCCAGATTGGTACAAAATCACCATCTTGCTCGTAAAATTGTGTTACAATCTAACCTGCAGCAACTTATCAGTCTTCTCCAGACAAACTTTAAACACCAAGCAAAGTTACCTTCTTGACAAGATCATCAGCAACAACCTTAACGACTTCCCCGTTTTGTACGTCTTGAAGGAAGTGAAAAGATTGCAAAATTCAACCCATTTAGCATGTCTGGAGGTTCATTTTGGTTGACCATTAATGTGCTTCAATGCTTCATGATCAGAATGTTATAACGTGGTTAGGTCTTAACATAGTGACTCCAATGATCCAAAGCTCAATATATGGCATATACCCTTGTCATATGTAGAATAATCAATTTAGCACCGTTCAACTCTCACTAAAGTAAGCAATTGGCCTCTTCCCTTGGACTAGAACAGCACCAATTCCAACCCCACTTGCATCCGTCTCTACTTCAAATGGTTTGAGAAATCTGGTAGCTAGTATGGTTGTGTTACAAAGCAACTTCTTAATCAATTCAAAAGCTTCTTGTGCCCCCTTAGTCCCCTCAAACTTAGGCTTATCCTTCTTAATGCATTCGGTATAGGAGCAACAATAGATGAAAATTCTTCACAAACCTCCATAGAACGAAGGCTAACCCATGAAAAGCACGTACTTCAGTCACGTTTTTTGTGTTGGCCATGATTTATAGCTTCCACTTAGATGGATCAACAGAAACCCCAATCTTTGGACACAAGTATACCCCAAACGTCACACACTGTGGTACCATGAAATAACACTTTTCGAGCTTAGCATAGAGCTTTTGTTCTCTTAATGTCCCAAACACACTCCTTAGATGGCTTAGATGATCATTTACACTTTTGCTATACACAAAAAATATCTAAATATACTACTACAAACTTACCAATGTATGGCTTTAAGACCTCATTCATATCAACCTCATAAGACTAGGTGCATAGTTAATCAAAAGTGCCTGACTAACCATCATAAGCCCTAGCTTTGTTTTAAAACCTGTTTTCCATTCATCACCTTCCTTCATTCTAATCTGATGGTATCCACTCCTTAAATCAATTTTTGAAAATATTGAGAACCATGTTATTCATCTAGCAAATCATCCAATCTAGGTATAGGAAGCCTGATACTTGACGGTTATATTGTTAACCTGCCTTGAATCAATAACATTCTCCAAGTCCCCATCTTCTTCGGCACTATATATGTAGGACAGCACATGACTCATGCTCTCCCTCACGATCCCCTTCTCTATTAACTCCTCAATCTGCCCTTTGTATCTCCTTGTCTCCTCTGGATTACATCTATATGCAGGCTTGTTTGGAATTTGAGACCCTAGGAATAAGATCAATTTGATGTCAATCCCTCTTAGTTGGTGGTAACCTGGTGGTAACTCATTGGAAACACATCTGAAAACCTC
The DNA here is from genome assembly GCA_016808085.1 of Suaeda aralocaspica. Lineage (NCBI taxonomy): Eukaryota > Viridiplantae > Streptophyta > Magnoliopsida > Caryophyllales > Amaranthaceae > Suaeda > Suaeda aralocaspica. Next base: position 3,469 of record PYUH01000320.1, on the reverse strand, counting down.
ATTTCAACATAGGATGCAAAACCCTAGGAATTTCTGGGGCTTCGTCTTGACCTCTTTAGCTAACAACATTAAGACTAGAACTGTTTTTCAACTCCCTTTCTAACTCCTTCTCACCCACCAACAAAACACCTTTAGAATTACCCATGTCTCATTTTGGTTTAGAAATCATCAAGGGTTCAATGCATATGATTTTACTTATGGTTCTTACGCAACAATTATAAACATTTGTTCTTCCATTAACTTCACAAAACGATCATATGCCAGGTCTCACCCAATATATGTACAAGCAGCCATAGGACAAACCTCCAAAGTACTTGATCCTCAAATTTACAATTTAAACGCAATCAGGCTTGTTGTTTACCTTAACATCACTTGTGTTGCTAAGCCAATGTAGCTTGTATGGTTGAGGATGTATCTTTGTAGGAATTGCGAGCTTTTCCACCAACAACGTAGATACTACATTTGTGCACTTCCAGTATCTATGATTACACTCACAAGCTCTGCCTTGAACATTACACCTTGTGAGAAAAATTTATCCTTTGGCTCTCCAAAGGTTGTGACCTTGTAGATTGTAACACCCTAAAAAGAACACTAAGGATTGCCTTGTGTTTCTGGTTGAACTTCCTCCTGTCTATCCTCCATATTTTCATCATTGCCATACTTCTTCCTCTTCCTCTATCATCCCCTACATCTCCTCCTCTTCTTCAAGGCCTGCCCCATCTACCCAATTCGAGTTGTTTGTAACCTACGCATGACGGACAATCCCTTGAATGTGACGCTTGCCCTTTGTAACTGAAACACACAATGCGTGAATCACACTTTGGGGCTTGAAGATGAACTTATCCGTGATGAAGGGGGTTTAGTAACCTTATCAAAGTTTGGTTTTTGAGGAAAAGTATCACCGCTTCTCTTTAGGAATCATAGGTTTTGAAGTATGTCTTTTTTGCGTTGCAAACTTGTTTCTCAACCCTGCTGCCACTCTACAAACTTCATCAAAGGTCCAATAAGGTTGTAATTCGCCTTCTCCCTTATTATTCTCATCTAGGACCAGCCCAAAAACGAGCCACTTGTGGTCCTCCTTCTCTTCTAGATCACAAATCATGATCAATTTTTCAAACTCCACAAGTATTCATCAACCGTTTTTCTATCTTGTTTTAAAGTATGCATCTTGATGAAATTGTTTTGTTCGAAATCTTGAGAACAACACGTTTCCTCTCTCCCTTTTCAATTTGACCATGACGATATTTTTGATCTACCTTCTTTCCTTCTCTTTCTTTGTAAACCCTCACAGCCATAAACTGCATAGGAAGTGAGTTTTAATTCGCCAATTTTGTAAGACTTATATCATCATATTCTTTGTAACGAAAAAATCCTTTCAACAACCTACGAATCCAATCTAGAAATTTTTCAGGATCACTACCTCCATTAAATTCAGGAATTCGAGTTTTAATATTCGATCATCATCCTCATCTTTCCCTTATGTTTGTCCTGATCTTGGTTTTCCTCATCGTCACTAGAACTTGATGAGTTCCCTTTTTTGGTTTACGTACACTCCTCACACTTTCTTGCTCACTTTCACTTGATGATGAGCCTCTTTGTTTAGATTTAGTGGAGTTTTTGTTGGTAGAGCCATGATGGTTAGGACTTCATCTAAACGAGCCTTTAACTCGTCAATTCTCCTTGCATACGTAGCTCTTTTGCTTTGAGCCAAGCTAAAACCCTTCGTGAATCCTTGTGGATTTTTCGTCTCCCCACCTTCTTGAGCCATGATATTTGAATTACACTTGAGATATGATGAATCTCTCAACGAGAGCACCAAAAGTTATGTGAATTTTGTGTTATGACAAACGCACTCACACAAAGAAACTTAGACTTCAAATTTGATAAGCACGCACCACAAATCTGAACTTCTAAGGCGAATAATAGTAGAATTGATTAAAGCAAAGCACCCTCAAATCCTAAGAGACTACCTCACGTGAGATAAGCAAAAGCACCACTACATCATCGAATTTCTTCACAAGAAACTCTCAAAAATGTTTTCTTCGTGAACAAAAGAAACCGGAAAACTTTGTGTTTTATCTCTAATCTGAATTTTATTGATTAATTACATCCTATTTATAGGCTAAACATCCACACAATATTCAGAATCTTAAACATATCCTAACTACTTTAGATACATGGTATAACAAACTAAGATTAGGATAACAGAAAATCCTAACAAAACCGGATCCATAACTTTGCACCATATATTTTGTAATCTGATTCTATCTAAATCTTAGATATTTTGCAAATCAAATCTAACCAACCATATATCGAATAACAACCAGGAGGTTGACAAAGTCAACAACACAAAATCCCTGCGTTGACACACGTTGCCCAAACACTTCAAAAATCTTCCAAAAATCCCGCCATAATGCTTGTTGATTTCGCGTTGATTTTTGTTGGACTTGCGATTTCAAGAAACTCAAGAACTCTTCAAGATTCTTCTTTATTTCAGAAACCTCCATTTTGTGTTTTCTCATACTATGATTCCATCACCTTGACTCATAAACTAATCAAGAAAATAACAACACCATATGTTAAAACTGGTAAACCTATCAATGACGTGGAAGAAAACCCATATAGCTCACACTTATCTTCTAAACTACTAACGATACTGCTTACATTTACGTGATTACGCTGTGCATGCCACCATGCACACGTAGAAATCCCCCTAGCCACCCAAGAAGCCTTGTGATGTGATTTTGTTATAGAAAAAGCCGACACCACTCACACAAGAAGAACTTGACTTCAAATTTGATAAAGCCACCTACCACAAATCTGAACTTCTACGGCGAATAATGCTGTTAAAATTTGATTAACGCAAAGCACCCTCAATTCCTAGAACTATCCTCGCGTGAGATAAAAGCAAACACCACACTCACTCAATCGAATTTCTTCACAAGAAACTCTCAATTGTTTACTTTCGTGAAAACAAAAGAAACCCGGAAAACTTATGTGTCAATCAAGCTAATCTGAATTTTATTTGATGTATTTTAGCATTCATTTGTAGGCTAAAACATACCACACAAATTTCAGAATCTTAACAATATCCTCACCACTTTAATATATGGTATAACAAACTAAGATTAGGATAACAGAAATCCTAACAAACCCGTATACATATCTTTTGCACCTAATTTTGTAATCTGATTTCTAGTCTAATATCTTAGATATTTTGCAAATCAAAATTATCCACCATATATCCGAATAACAACCCTAGGTTGACCAGTACAAAACACAAAATCCCCCCCAAAGTAGCTTGACACGTTGCCCACAACTTCAAAAATCTTTGAAAAAATCCCGCCATATGCAAGTGCTTGATTTCTCTTTGATTTTGTGGACTTGCGATTTCAAGAACTTCAAGAAACTCTTCAAGATTCATCTTTATTCAAGAAACCTCCATTTTGTTTTTCTCATGCTGATTCCA
>PYUH01000319.1:37307-218194 GCA_016808085.1 Suaeda aralocaspica | reverse complement strand
GTTAAGAACATGCTACTACCTAGGCTGCGAGTTTTAGGTAGAATTACCTGGGTTAATTGTTGTCGTCCGGGGGTAGTGTGAGGCCTAATGGCTTCTACCCATATCCGGGAGTATGGCCATTCTCAGACGCAGTCTCCTGCGAGTTGACTGTAGGTTCGCCTGACAAACCTTAGGAGGTGGACTGCGGGATTCCACTAGCGTTCATTCCATACCATTCTGTTAAGTTTTGAGTATTCGATTATATCTTAAGAAATTATTATGAAATTTATTAATGTTGGTTGTGACTTGAAATATTTAGAGAACGTCTGTAAGTTACTTCTTCATATTAATTTAACTCTAAAATTTATTATTTTTGATTTATTGGAGAGTTGTTAGTTACTCCCCACTGACTGTGGATTTATGTTGTTGCTACAGATGCTGAATGATATTTGGGCTATGTTCGACGGGCAGGGTTATGAGTGTGCTTAGGACCTCCCCTTTCTTTAAGGACTTAATAATTTGGTTTTGTTTGAGATGAATAAGTGTTTCGATTTATGGTGTTGACTTCTACTTATGTTTCCCAACTGTTTTAAATGTTGAATGTTTTCATATAAGGGTTGTTCTACCCGTGGGTTGAGTGTAATCTTTTGAATTTCTTCTTTTGGATATTTTCTTTCACGAATTTTGGTTTAGTAACCTTCCGTACAGGCGTACTTTCCGCTATCGCCTATTACTTGTTAAGGACGGGTTGTTACAGGCTTGCTTTGAGAAATTTTCTTGAAGAGTTCCCCAGCAGGGTCACTACCATTTCCATTTCCCCTGGCAGCTAACTGTTCAGCTACAGTAGCTAATTGCCTCACTTCTTCATTCAGCTGATTGTTGTTACGTTCAACCATTCTATTTCTCCTGTAGAGGAAAAGACCTTTGTATTAAATTAAGTCTAACTGTAAGTTAGGACACATAGAGTTAAATCATAAAACACTTTCTCATTTCATCTCATAAAAGAAGTTTCATTCTTTTAGAGCGAATGATTCACTTTGTCTTGATTGTTTACACAACCATTAAAATAAGAATATAGCACATAAGAAATAAAAATAAGTCCCTTGGTTCTATTGTACTTGAGGCTTTAATTCATAAAATAATTTTATTACTCAACTTTTCTCATTACTTCTTATGGCTCACTACCACTTATTCAAACTAAGGTAAACAATAACTTAAACTGTTCAACTAGATGTTAGAAGCATTAGACAATAGTTAACTATATCTAAAAAAAGTCTCTACATATTAACATTATCCTTCTTGTCTCTTGACATGACATTTTTCCTTGGTACAAACTCTGAGCCATCCTTAGTGTCATCCTCTATTTCTTCATCTATTTATTCCCCTTCTCCTTCCATGTCTTCCTCAGGATCTGATTCTTCTTTATGTTCTTCAGATTTGGTTACCAAATCAACATATACCAGGATTACTGGATCTGGGTCCTCAATTTCATAACATGACCTATCCTTTGATTCACCAGTCTTCGAACCCGTAGGAGTCTCCTCTACCATTTGGTCTTCACTTCCTTGGCTACCCTCTGGGCTTGGTGCGGGCGGGGTCTCCTCATTTGCATTCATTTGTTGATACTCTTGTTCCTTCTTAGCAATATACCCCTCCAAAAACCTCCGATCACAACCCCACTGGCCAACAACATCCTTATACTTAGAATAGTTTGGGAGGCCTCCAAGAAAATGGAAATCACTAAAATTCACCTTAATTTCTAAGTAGGGTGAACGGTCGGGTAAACACCTAACAATCAAGGCTGCTACATGTTCAGGCTGATCCCATTGTGGTAACTTCAACACTATACTCATGTACGAACAGTAGAACCGTATCTTCCAGACGTATTGAGGCGAACTTTCATAGTCTTTCTTCTCCAATGTTCGTATTTGAGTATATTTACTAGGCATACTATGTGTCATCCTGCACAAAACTAAAAACTAATGGTCCATACTTCCCAAAACAAAACAAAACAAACTAACAGTTCTACAAAAAGAGGTCTTGTGGCTAACATACAATTTTCTTTACACCCCACTATTCACATAAGCAACATCTCAAACATAAACTCTAATGCATGAAAGAATAGAAACAAAGTCTATCCTACATGCCCAAACTTCCTACCCATGCTCACCACATGTTATTAAAGCAATAACACATAATACATACCTGAATTCCTTGCATGCCTGCACACATAATTTATTTTTCAAAACTTTCCAGTTTTGGAAATTACTATTTTTAGAAAAATTCCATTTTCAAAAATTTTCCAATTTAAGAAATTCCTCTTTCCAAAATAAAACTTAGGGTACCTCGAAAAAAAAAGTCATTTTATTTCAAAATCTAAGCTTTGGTAACCACTTTGTAACACCCTGGATTTTCCTAACTTCCTACTTCTCATTTTTCCGGAAAAGCATATTAAATTAATAAGAATTATATTTGTTAACACTACTAAATATGGAAAAACCAAAGTATTAACGCCACCGTGATAACGGCTAAGGCATTTATCAAAGTACTACAACGGAAGTCTTAAAACCAAATCAACTTAAAACTAACTTCAAAATAATTTCAAATTAAAATCAACTTTAAACTTATTACACTTCGGAACCATATTAATGACCCTTAAAAACCAAACCAAAATTAATATTAAAAGTCTTTCGAAATCCAATGACATTCGAAAAAGATGTTAGTCTTCATAAAAAATTAAAATAAAGCAAAGCTACAAAACACAGCAAGCGCTCTCACTCCATCCCATTATGAAATGACTTATGCCCACTTGTACCTACAGTTTTTCTGTTACTAGACAACTACTCACCACAAGTGGGTCATCGTAGGGCCAAGTCCTAGACAAAGCCATGCACACAAAACAAACTGTCAGCAAAGCTGAGTACATAACTACTAAAGAATATGCAACAACAATAAGAAAAAAACATGCACTCAACTTACCTTTGACAACCTTTTACCTGTACATGGACTCAATTAAATTAATTACTATATTTATAATTATGGATCCTGCATCGAACGGGCTTTCTCCTTAAAATTCATCGCCCTATTGGGCATCAACTTGGGAGCAACTCCAAAAAGGTATTACCTATGTTACATAAAGTGACGGAATTCTAGCGCATTAAAAATAGAAAAGAGTACAACGTCTTGTACCCCGATTAGAAGTCATAGATCACTTTTCCATACGACTCCCCCCATTGTTCATACTCAAGGTATATACGTTCCAAGAGTTTTGGTGTGAATCATATTTCACTTTACGTAATTAACAGGTTTAACAATGTTATAACTCACACATAACAACACATAAAAGCATGCACGACATCAAACAAAACCATATTAATTATCTTGAATTTAAGGTGATTCTAAAAATAATTGTATGTCCTTTAATTATACTAAACTTCCTTTACCACAAATTAACTGTGAGGGGCTAACTATTTATCTTCCTTGACTACACATTAAACTGTGAGTGGCTAAATATATATACATATATGCTCATTAACTTATAATAATCATGTGAATAAAAATGCACAAACTACCTTTGTTGTTGATTAAGTAACTAATCGACTTAACTACCTTCTTTCCTTCTTTATTAACTATTGGCCAACTTTAGAAATAATTTTAACATTCCAATTACTCATGATAAATTAGTAATGTAATACCCCACATTTTCACTTATTTAAAAAAAGTATTTTTGTATTTTATGCGTATAATTTTTGTATTTTATTCGTATAATTTTATTAATTTTATTGAAAATTATGTTCAATAGGAATATTAAATAAAAAGAAATTAATAAAAGTAAAATAAATAACAAGTTTTGGTTGAAAGTAGTTATTTGTGTTCTTAAATAATATTTTTATGGTTAAAAATATTTTAAAAAGGTTCTAAAAATAGATTTCAATGGTTTCCTAATTTATTTAGGAGTATTTATGGGCCTCACCAAAATCCTACTTTGGGGTCTATAAATACCCTATAAAACCTAAAATTTTAAATTTTCATGATCATCCTAGTCATTAGGAATCTAAAAATCTAGAGAGAAAAAGGGAGGAAAAAAAAGGTTGCAAATTTCCGAAAAAAAAATTCAGTTCGGAAATTCGAAAAATGAGAGAGAGAGTGTTTGGTTGCCTCGGGATCCGTGCAGCGCCAGACGCCCACCGCGGGAGCCACCGTGCCACTGCAGCAACCACCGCGTGCCACCAGCCAGCCACCGCTGCACTTCCTCCACTCTTGTTGGTATTTTTCGAACTCTTTGTAAAAAAAAATTTCTACTTCTTTAATTTGATTCAATCTTGCAAATTCATGTTTATAATTATGTTTAATCATGTTTTATAAGTTTTATCATGTTTTGATATAAGTATATATTGTTTTAAGGCATGAATTAGTAGATTGTAGAGGTTTTTGTCATGAAATTATGATGTTGTTATAAGTTTTTCATGATTTTAAAGTTTATAAATAAATCTGAAATTATAATAAAAACAAGTTAAATTTAGTTTTAACTGTCCAAATTGTGCTAGTATGATCACACATCAATTCTATACTGAAGTATATAAATTTTAGTATGTTTTATGAAGTTTAAAAGTAATATTAAGCATGTGTAACATGTTGTCCAGATTTTATAAATTAATTAATTAGGCTTTTAAAGTATGTAATTAGCACAAATTGATCATATAAGTTAAGTAATACATTGTATGATCGATTGGTGTTGTTTTCGGAAGTTTTCAAGGAGTTTTGATAAATTGAGATTGCTGTCCACTTTTCTAAAGTGGCATAAAAATTTTATTAAGGTTTTATAAAGCATAAATAAGTCCCGAAAACTAAGTAGTATTGCAATAGAAAAGAAAAGTGAAAGTATGGAATTGAATAGAGACCATATAAGGAAGTTTTGGACAAAGTTTCCAAATTAAAAGTTAGTTATAGTTGTTGTAGAATTTAGTCAACAAGGTTATAATTTAGTTCGGTTTTTCCTTATGTAGGAGACTTTGAACTAGTCCACTTCTAGAAATTGTGGCGGAGCACAGTTATTTTACAAGGTACGTAAGTACTAAAGACAAACATAAGAGTTAGAATGCATGCTAGAACAATTTTTGATTACATGAAATCTTGTATGCTTGTTTTGAATCAAGAATTTAAGTGCATGGCAAGTTTGTTAGTAGCATGTTCTTAAAGTTTGATGACATTCCATGTTAAATAGAAAGTTTAATTTTTATAAGCTTGAATTGGAATGTTATGATCAGTTTAATTTGGCCAATAGTTTATTGGTCAAGGAACAAAGTTATTTTTAAGTTGGTTAGTTGCTTAATCAACAAAAAAGATAGTTGTGAATTTTTATTGACATAATTAAAAGAAGTTATGAGCAATTATGTTTAGACATGTTTCCACTCACAGTCTAATGTGTGGTCAAGAAGAAAGCAAGTTATTAGCCACTCACATTTAATGTGTGGTACATGAGGTTCAGTTTAATTAAATGACACACATAAATTTAATTTGGAATCACCTTAAGTTGAAGATAATTAAATTGGCTTACTTGATTGGATGCATGTTTTTGGTATGATGTTGCATGAGAGTCATAACATTGTCAAACCTGATAAATCACGTAAAGTGTAAGATGACTTGCATCAAAACTCTTGGAACGTATATACCTTGAGTATGAACAATGGGGGAGTTGTAGGGAACAGTGATCTATGACTTCTAATTGGGGTACAAGACGTTGTACTCTTTTCTATTTTAATGCGCTGGATATCTGTCACTTTATGTGACATAGTAATACTTTCGTGGAGTTGCTCCCATGTTAGTGCCCAATAGGGCGATGATTTTTAAGGAGGAAACCCGTTCGATGCCGGATCCATAATTTTAAATATAGTAATTATTTTAATTGAGTCCATGTACAGGAAAAAGGTTGTCAAGGTAAGTTGAGTGCATGTTTTATTTCTTGTTGTTGTTGCATAGTCTGTAGTAGTTATGTATTCAGCTTTGCTGACTGTTTGTTTTGTGTGCATGGCTTTGTCTTGGACTTGGCCCTACGATGACCCACTTGTGGTGAGTAGTTGTCTAGTAAAAGAAAAGTTGCAGGTACAAGTGGGCATAAGTCATTTCATGATGGGATGGAGTGAGAGCGCTTGTTGTGTTTTGTAGCTTTGCTTTATTTTAATTGCTTATGAAGACTAACATTTATTTTGGATGTTTTGATTTCTAAAGACTTTTAATATTAGTGTTGGTTTGGTTTTAAGTGCCATTAATGTGGTTCCGAAGTGTAATAAATTTGAAGTTGATTTTAATTTGAAATTGTTTAAAGTTAGTTTTAAATTGTTTTGGTTTTAAGACTTCCGCTGTAGTACTTTGATAAATGCCTTAGCCGTTATCACGGTGGCGGTAATACTTTGGTTTTTCCATATTTAGTAGTTTTTGTACATATAATATTTATTAATTTAATATGTTTTCCGGAAAAATGAGAAATAGAAAGTTAGGAAATTCAAGGGTGTTACATAGTGGTTACCAGAGCTTAGATTTTGAAATAAAATGTATTTTATTTCAGGGTACCCTAAGTTTTATTTTTGGAAAGAGGAATTTCTTAAATTGAAAACTTTTTGAAAATGGAATTTTTCTAAAAATAGTAATTTCTGGAAATGGAAAGTTTTGAAAAATAAATTATGTGTGCAGGTATGCAAGGAATTCAGGTATGTATTATGTGTTATTGCTTTAATACCATGTGGTGAGCCTGGGTAGGAAATTTGGGCATGTAGGATAGATTTTGTTTCTGTTCTTTCATGCAATTAAGTTCATGTTTAAGGTGATGCTTTTGTGAATAGTTGGTTGTAAAGAAAATTGAATGTTAGCCACAAGACCTCTTTTTGCAGAATTGTTAGTTTGTTTTGTTTTGTTTTGTTTTGGGAAGGATGGACCATTAGTTTTAAGTTTTGTGCAAGATGACACATAGTATTCCTTGTAAATATACTCAAATAGGAACATTGGAGAAGAAAGACTATGAAGTCCACCTCAATACGTTTGGAAGATACGGTTCTACTGTTGGTACATGAGTACGGTGTTCAAGTTACCACAATGGGATCAGCCTGACCATGTAGCAGCCTTGATTGTTAGGTGTTTACCCGACCGTTGACCCTACTTAGAAATTAAGGCAATGTTTAGTGATTTCCATTTTCTTGGAGGCCTTCCAAACTATTCTAAGTATAAGGATGCTGTTGGTCAGTGGGGTTGTGATTGGAGGTTCTTGGAGGGGTATATTGCTAGGAAGGAACAGGAGTATCAACCAATGAATGCAAATGAGGAGACCCCGCCCGCACCAAGCCCATAGGGTAGCCAAGGAAGTGAAGACCAAATGGTAGAGGAGACTCCTAGGGGTTCGAAGACTGGTGAATCAAAGGATAGTTCATGTTATGAAATTGAGGACTCAGACCCAGTAATCCTGGTATATGTTTACTTTTTAAACGAACCTGAAAAAGAGGAAGAAGAATCAAATCCTTAGGAGGACATGGAAGGAGAAGAAGAAGAGACGGATGAAGAAATGGGGGATGACACTAAGGATGACCCATAATTCGTACCAAGGAAATATGTTATGTCAAGAGACAAGAAGGATAATGTAATATGTAGAGACTTTGTTTAGATTTAGTTAACTATTGATTTCTAATGGTTTAATGTCTAGTTGAACAATTTAACTTATTGTTTACCTTAGTTTGAATAAGTTGCAGTGAGCCATAAGAAGTAATGAGAAAAGTTGAGTAATCAAATCAACGTTTTGTCTTCCAAGCCAGGGAAACCCCTTGGAATCATTTGGTTTAGCTTTTGTGATGGGTTGAGTAATGTTTTATGGTGAAATGAGACTTTTGTGTCATTTAGAATATGTTCGGTGATTTTTAAATGCATTTTTGGGAATCTGATGATCCCAAAATGCACTTAAAGCGTTGATTAAGAAACACCAACATTCCTATATGTTACTTTGACTTTTACTTGAACTTATGAAGCCTTCCTGTTGCTTATTTTGGCTCATAAATGCAATCGAGGTTTGTTTTTACTCATTTCTTGCTCTTCGGGAAAACACTGTCCTAAAAAGCATTTAAGGCGCCTTCAAACCTCATAAGTCATTTGGACATGTCATTTTACCCTATATGATGATATCATGAAGCTCTCTTGGCTTTATAAGGCCTATATAATGTTTTAGGCATTACAAACTTGAATTTTTGCAAGTATTGCTGCTAAAACTGCTTCAGTTTAGAGGTCTAACAGACCTAGCGGCCGCTGGAACCCCTTAGCGGGCGCTAGGCCAGATAGAATTTTTCCCCGATGCTTCTGTCTCACTTTGTGCATAAAATGAAAATTAGGGGGGTAGTGCCCGCTCCTGCAGTGGTGCGCCCATTGGGGATAGCGCCCATTGCCCTTCTACAGCGCCTGCTAGGAATGTCTTTTAGGCAGATTACTTCAGCAAAAATTCAGTTTCTTTTATCTCATTTCTCATTTTACAAAACACGAAGCCCTTTCTCTCACCAACCCCCTTTCTCCCTCGTCTTTTCCTATCAGTCTCCATCATCTAAACATCTCAAATCTTCACAATTTCCCATCACTAATTTATCTAAACTTCACAAGCAACAATTCTAAATAATTTGACAAACCATAATGGAAATTTGCACTCATCTTCAAGAACTCCAACAAAATTCAAATTGGGAAAAGTTAGGGTTTCATTCAACGTTCGAATTTATCTAAACTTCGTTCTTGGTGTTTATAGAGTGTTTTCACACTCTATTGGGTATCATTTCTTAAACCCTAACTTTTTTTCAATTGTTATCAATCATGATATATTTTTGAGTTCTTGTTTGTTTTTCTTAGTTCCATGGGTAAGTTGAAAAGATTCTTTTCATTCTTAATTTAAATTAAGTTTGCTTATTAGTTTTTCCTTTGTTATTCATTGAAATCATGTTCGTAAAATTGTGGTTTTGTTGAAATGTTTAGCCTTCTTCTTTCTCCTCCATAAGCACCGGGACGTTGCTTCGTTCTAGCTTGTGGGAGGAAGTGATTTAATTGTTGATATATTTGAAGGCTTTGGTCGTAAATTGAGAATGTGTATGGTGAATTCAATGTTGTGTTGGTGATTAATTCATAATTGCTAATACATAACCATGAGATTATGTTTTTTGTGATATCACTAATGGAAAAAACTCTATTCGTATCGGGCAAAATCATACATTTCGGACGGATTTTAGGCATTACGTTTGTGGGTGTTACAAATACAGATGTTATTTGTATCAGGCTACTGTTCGTTACAAATAACAAGCTATTTGTATCGGGCTTCTATGTTGACCGTTACAAAAAACATGTTTGAAAGGTAGGACATGCAGTTATTTGTAACGCTTAAGGTTAATATGGCCGATACATTTGACTTAATTTGTAATTAAAAATTACTTTTGCCCGGTACAAATAGTGACTTTGTTTGTAACATTTGAACTACAGCCCGATACAAATAACGTTTTTTTGTAACTTTGAAATTTTAGGCCCGATACAAATACATATACAATTTTTTAAAAAAAAACTGATATGTTGCTAATAATCTACATGCTAATCCTGCATGCTTCCTAATGCTGCTGGTGCACCAATAAAACCTGCACACACAAAAAAGGCTACCACCATGCTCTACTCTACTGCATGCACACCACCACCACCACCACCACCATGAACAACAACCACACTAGCTACCGCCATAGTACATACATGCGTTAAACAATGAACATTTTTGGTAACTTGTATTGAATTATATAACCGCTAAAAAAAGGTCCAAAAGTCTGTTTGTGAAATGCATATACATAACCCTTCCAACTAGCTTGAGTTCTAAACTTCTAACTTCATCGTACCCCATGTTCAACCTAAACAAAATACCACTTAATCTTTCCAAAAATTTGTACAAGTCATAGCGAGGTGAAACAGTACAATCAAGTTCTTACAGTGCAAAAACATCAATACAAGGGCTACATAAATGATGTTCTGAAGAATCTCGGCCATTGTTCTCGAACCTCTATCATTTCACGGTCTTTGTACGAGTCAAGTGTTCCCAAATAAGCCTGAAAAAAATAAAACAACCAAAGTAATGGTAAGATATATACAATCAACTGATCACCAACTAATCGGGTTTTAAATCACTACAAAATAGATATTTTTTTATGAGAAAAAAAAAACTTCAGGATCCAGGATGACAAAAGATGAAAAGATCATTATCCACTAATGTCTCATTGAATTAGGTGTCCATACAAAACAAGGTACCCAAATCAATTGCAAATGCTTCAAAACAAGCATCCACAATGCAGAAAGTATGGAGTAAAATCTTATCGATAATAATTACATACCTCTCGCAAATCACCTTGACATTCTGAATGTCGTGCAACTATCTCATACATGTATCTCATAATGTAATAGCCACACAATGTCCCGCTATTTTGTTGAGCACACTAACATTAGTATAAACCAATACTCGTTAGTGAACATAAAACAACAACATTCCCATGTGTGACACATTTATTTAGGCAATCACATACCTCTACTGCTTTCCAAGACAGATTTGCCTTACTCTTTTTTAATTCATTTTCACCTAGGCAAGCCCTATAGATCTTATAAGCTCTACAAAAACATTTGAAAGTTATGTAAGCAAAACAAACTTAAAGTACGGGGTTGAAATAAAAAGCATTATGTGATTCATACTAATGTTGCAAACATGGTCACACAGTTTAGGCGCGCTGCTTCGCATCAGGGTCAAAAACGAAAACAGAACTGGCACGTAGGTCAAACACAAGGAGAATCCAGTGACAACTACAAAAATCACAACATATACACCACATTTTCATTCTTTATATAAAAGCCATTATCTGCATCATAATAACTTCTAAGTAAATATCCAAAACCACTTACTCTAAGGTAGTGGAAGAACAACTTTGAGAAGATGGTGGAATAACGGTTTTGAGAAGTTAGTGGAAGCACGATTTAGAGAAGAAGATAGGGGGAAGTTAGTGGAATAACAGTTTGTATGTGTACTGTTTATTAATTAGGGTTTTTACTAAGTAATGAGTTTGTATGTGTACTGTTTATTAACAGTCATTTAACATATTAGTTACAAATGTATATTTTTAGTAACCGGCTGAAAGACCACAGATACAAACAGCATATGGTGTAGTAAATAGTTCAGTAATTGTAACGCGTAAAAAGTGTTATAGTTACAAAAAAATGTTAATTGTAATGGTCAAACAACAAGCCCGATATAAATAGTGAAAGAGTGGTAAAAATAACTCAGTTTGTGTAACGCCTTAACGATTTGACCGTTACAAATACAATATTTGTAACTATATCTTCCATGGCCCGATACATATAGGGCGTTACGTTTAGAAAATTTTCCACTAGTGTATGTTTTTAATGATGAGGATTTTTCCCCTATTTCCCTCAAAATCCAAATTCTTTCCTCCCTTTCTTTTCCCAAAAATCCAAATGCATTTAGTAGGTAGAGCATGTAGTCTTATTTTCATAGTTTATTTTCTTTTATTATTTTTCCTTAGTTGATTTTTAGAGCACTTAATTTATTTACAACATGTATTCAAACTGAAAAGTCCAAAAATATTTTTCTTTTTAGGTCCTTTTAGTTAGTTTTAGGATTATATCCCTATGATGTAAAAAGAGACTATTAGCTTAGATTTTCCCTTTCTCATGAGCTTCAAATGTTAAAACACTTTAGAATGGTAGTTCTCAAGCTTTGCATTGTTTAGTAATAAACCATGTTAGATAATTGTTTGAACTTGTGTAGTGAATATCGGTTTGTTCACTCCTTGGCTTTATCAAACGCCGCATGAATGATCGTTTTGGAACCTTGGTGAGATTTTGAGCCTTCATGCATATTTAGACCACCTCCTTGGTCTGATTTTCTTCCTTGAGTGATTGATATGCCTTATGGTGGGTACTTAGATCAAGAATTTGCCTTGTGACTTTGGGAATCGTGCCTACTTTGCTCTTGGTTATATGATCATGACTCTCATTTCTTTTGTTTTGTTTTTAGAATCCAACTCTTCTCAGGTTTATTTTCTCTTTTCCTTCCACAAACGTATATACTCTTTTCTTCCCTATTGTGGTTTGACCCTTGTTCACTAAACCACACTTGAACCTCGGCCAACAAACCGTTGTCACCTTTTGTAGTTAGTGAAGCTTGTCGTGATTTTCATTTCCTTATTTATAGTTAGTAAAAAAAAAAAAGAAAAGAAAAACAGAAAGAGGAAAAGAATAGGAAAAAAAAAAAGATGTGTAGTGGAATTGAATAAAAAAAATAATAATTCTAAAGCTTTTGTAAATAAGCTTAGTTAGCCTTAAAAAGTTGGTTCTTGTTCAAATCATTTGAAGTGAGGACTTTTCATCATCATTTCTTCAAAGATTATCTTTTAAATGATGAAAAGTCATATATCTATGTTGTCCTATTCCTTTTACGACGGTTTTTGAGTTACAAAATGGGTCTTTGGGTCGAATTTTCCACTTCTATTCTTCATGTTCATTGGATTATAGTGTAAAATTGAATTTTCTTGGGTTGAGGTCTTCATTCATTGTCAAAAAAGTTTGCAAAGTTTGTTATTGAGTTGTAAATGCTTCACTTAGGTTTACCTCCTCAAAATAGGCAAACATTCCAACTTTCACCTTAGCTCAACCCCATTACAACCCTCAAAGTCCATATGAGACTGAGATGCAAAGTTCAAAGGTTACTTGATCAATAAAGTCACTTGGCAAGCATATTGAGAAAATACTTAACGCAAGATGTGAGTGATTAACCACTTCTTATCTCATCTATGCTCTTGTTTCCGTTGCAAAACTCCCTCAAGGAGTATTCCGTACGATTGCTGCATAATAAGGAGTATATGATGTAAATATTGGTTGAAACTCACAAGTTCACGTCAATCTACTTAGGTTTCTATTTAAATTCCTTCTAGAGAACTATGCTTTCCTTACTTTCCTTAGTGTTAAAGATTTAGTTCATTTTTGAGAAATTGTTTAAATCTTTGTTAATCGTTCCCAGAGGGATTCATCTTTCTCTTCCCGTTTTTCAAGGTTAAGATTGCTTTGGGACAGTCTAGCTTGGTGGAGTTTGATGTAGTGTTTATTTGTTTACTTTTTACGTAGTTTTCTTAGTTAATTTAGCTAGTTTTCTCTCCCTTCTTTCTCAGTTTTTCCTTGTTTATATAGTTTTTTTTTTTCTCTAGCTTTTCCCTCTCCCACATATTTTAGCTTATTATTCCTTGTATTACTCTATTTTGCGTTTTATCTCATTTTTTTAGGATTTCCCGGTTGATTCGGAAATCAAGACATTATATGAAATGAGAGGAGTAGTATACTTTGCGAAGAATTGGGTCGGTTCGATCGAAGTTTAAAACCTTTGTCAAGATCCTTTCGGCTTTTGCTCAAGGTTCTAACGATATCGCAAGTTTTACTAGCGATATCAGTAGCTTGGTCCAACGACGTGGGAAGACTGAGAGGTGCTTGCCAGTTCACTTTCACAACTAAAGCCACTGCCTCAAACAAAGAAAGGAAAACAGGGGGGGTAGCGCCCGCTAAGCTATAGGAGCGCTCGTTACCCTAGCCTAGAGCCCGCTACCGTCTTGTAGCGGCCGCTACCCCCTACTCTGGCGACTTCAGTTTCTCTTCTTCAACTTACCCACTTGCTTTGGGTTTAAACTCTACTATATATACCTGGCTTTTTCAACAGTTTTTGGAAGTTAGATTTTGTTAGAAATAGCTTGAAGTTAGTATAAGACAATTAGAAACTCTCATTTTGCTCTTTAAATAAATTGTATTTGATTAAGTGGTTAGTTCTTGATAAAAATCCAATAGTTGTAATTCAATCTTTCTTCAATTAATTCAAAGTTGGTTATTTAAAGTTCTTGGTTTCTTGTTCATGTTCTTAGTTTGGTGTTGTTAGTTTGGTGTTCTTGTTTTGACATTCATAGCTTCTTGGTTACTTGCTCTTGGTTAATCATCATTGTATTGGGGTGTTATTGGAAGTAAAGCTTCAAGGCTCTTTAATTACAAATATTCAAGCTTCATGGTATAACTCTTAATTCATCTTCAATTCCCATTTCAATTATAATTCTTGTAGCTATTTTCTTACTCTTAAGTTTTGTTTATTAAAGCTTTTATCAAGTTAAACTTGTCCTTGCCTTCATTGCTTTCATTATTTCGAGTTCTTAAGCTTTCTTTAACAAAATTAAGTTGTCCTTGTTCTATTGCTTATATTAATTCAAGTTCATAAGTTTTCTTCTTAAGTTAATCTTATCCTTGCACTATTGCTTTATGTCTTAAATACTCTCAAGATCAAACCTTGTCCTTGTCTTCATTTTCTCTATTGCTTTTGTAGTTTGATTAAATCACTTGCATAACTTATTTCTTTGTAATAACATTGATAATCAAACAATGCTCTTCCATTTTTATAACTTTTGTTTAGTTTAGTTTATAATCCATTGTCATAACTTATTTCTTTGCTATAATTTGTAATTATGAATAAAAATATGTGTTTAAATAGTAAAATGTGTAGCGAGTAGTTATTAGTGCTAAGGTGTGGGTGAAACCCTCACCTCCTATATGTTTTAGTGTTTCTTGCAAGAATCTTGTCTTGGGGGTGACTAGTGTTGGATTAGGGGTGCTTGTTCACATTTCTATGACTAGCTACCATAGATGTTGTACCTAGGTTCCTCAACGAAGGATCAAGAGATGAAGTTGAGTGAGGACTCCCCTTGCTCGATTGATTCAAGTACCATGAGAATGGGTTCTTGTGTTAAGGGACGTTACTAGTCTTCGTGATTGTGCTTAGGAGCCATTTTGTGTTCACGCCATGTGAATAGGTCGTGTTCATAGTTCCGCTCGTTATGCTAGCTCGAGAGAGTAGACATGGCTCTTAGAATGACTTCCCCTAGATGTTTTCCTTAGACTTGGCTCGTTGTAAGATTCACACCGTCATAGTGGTTGTGAGTGGTGAATCCCGTACCTTAGAACCTTTTAGTTTTGTTAGTCTTGTGTTAATATTAGTGACAGTAACGATTATCCAATCATTGGAATTTCTGACTTAGCTTAATCAACACTTGAGCTTCTTAGTGTCTAACTTTGCTCTCATGGGATTCGATCCTTACTTGCCTTTGCTAGTAGCCTAGTGAGCCTTGTATAGTTTATCTTTGGTAGCCACTTCGACAGGCTATCGTCATGCATTGAGTCTAGATCAAGGAAGTAAACCATGAGTCATTTTCAAAATATAATTCTAATTAAGCCTCATGCAGGATAGAGTCATCAACTTAACTTGGATTGGGCCGATAATTGAGTAGAACAAGACATTCTATAGCTTGGGTAAAAGGACGTAGCTTGAAGTGTTCATAAAGTATTCTTATCGGATTCAAAGTCATCTTTGAATAATCCTTCAACAATGTCAAGTGAAGATATTCAACTACAACAACTTCAATCCAGCTTGGCCGATGTGACTGAAATGCTAAACACTCTCACCATCGAGACGCACGACCTTAAGGAAAAGGAAAAGACCATGATAAAAGATTTTGAAAATATTATTAAGCGGATCAACGACGAAGATGCTTATGTTGACCCTCCTAGGCTAGACCCAAGCTTGGTGGACTCACTTCCCAAAAAGTTCTCAAGTGAGGACTTGTCGAAATTCAAAACGACCGACAACCCTCGGTTCTTCCTTAGGGGGTTCAAATTTTAGGATACGAAGAAAATTGATCCAAAGCTTTATCCCAAGATCTTTCCATTCTCTTTGGAACCTGTTTGCCAAAAGTGGTTCTTTTCTTTTCCTAACAAGGAAATCGCACCATGGGAGGACATCATTCATGCCTTCATCACTCGCTATAAGTGCAACACTCGAGCATCAACCTCCCAATGTGAACTTAAGATTCTCGAGAAACAAGAGAAAGAAGGATTCACCGCCTACCTAGCTCGTTGGAGAGAAACCGTTGCTCAAATGGTAACTACTCCTCCCGAAAAGGAGATGGTCAAAATCTTCATTTCGTTCCTTTTGCCTGTATACAAAAATCACCTTAATTAAATACTTGGGGTTGGAAACATTTCGAGAAGTCTACCACATTGGTATTGAAATTGAAAATGACTTGATGAAGGGGCAAAAATGGAACAATAGCTACAATACAAGATAGATTACATGAATAACTCTTCAGAAGAGGATGAGTAGCAACATTTAAGATCGATGGTGAAAGCAACGACATTATGAGCAAGAGTCCANTTTGCTAGTAGCCTAGTGAGCCTTGTATAGTTTATCTTTGGTAGCCACTTCGACAGGCTATCGTCATGCATTGAGTCTAGATCAAGGAAGTAAACCATGAGTCATTTTCAAAATATAATTCTAATTAAGCCTCATGCAGGATAGAGTCATCAACTTAACTTGGATTGGGCCGATAATTGAGTAGAACAAGACATTCTATAGCTTGGGTAAAAGGACGTAGCTTGAAGTGTTCATAAAGTATTCTTATCGGATTCAAAGTCATCTTTGAATAATCCTTCAACAATGTCAAGTGAAGATATTCAACTACAACAACTTCAATCCAGCTTGGCCGATGTGACTGAAATGCTAAACACTCTCACCATCGAGACGCACGACCTTAAGGAAAAGGAAAAGACCATGATAAAAGATTTTGAAAATATTATTAAGCGGATCAACGACGAAGATGCTTATGTTGACCCTCCTAGGCTAGACCCAAGCTTGGTGGACTCACTTCCCAAAAAGTTCTCAAGTGAGGACTTGTCGAAATTCAAAACGACCGACAACCCTCGGTTCTTCCTTAGGGGGTTCAAATTTTAGGATACGAAGAAAATTGATCCAAAGCTTTATCCCAAGATCTTTCCATTCTCTTTGGAACCTGTTTGCCAAAAGTGGTTCTTTTCTTTTCCTAACAAGGAAATCGCACCATGGGAGGACATCATTCATGCCTTCATCACTCGCTATAAGTGCAACACTCGAGCATCAACCTCCCAATGTGAACTTAAGATTCTCGAGAAACAAGAGAAAGAAGGATTCACCGCCTACCTAGCTCGTTGGAGAGAAACCGTTGCTCAAATGGTAACTACTCCTCCCGAAAAGGAGATGGTCAAAATCTTCATTTCGTTCCTTTTGCCTGTATACAAAAATCACCTTAATTAAATACTTGGGGTTGGAAACATTTCGAGAAGTCTACCACATTGGTATTGAAATTGAAAATGACTTGATGAAGGGGCAAAAATGGAACAATAGCTACAATACAAGATAGATTACATGAATAACTCTTCAGAAGAGGATGAGTAGCAACATTTAAGATCGATGGTGAAAGCAACGACATTATGAGCAAGAGTCCATATTCTTCTTTAGGTCGAGTTGGAGAGTCCCTCCACCTAGTTTTTATATTACCTTTCTTTTTATATGATCGATTCTATGTCGTTAGAATAAGGCCGTTATCACATCTTAGCCTTTATTTTGTTACTTCTCATATTAATTAATAAAATTTCCTCTTTTCTTTTAGCTTATTTATTGTGCTTTAAGTGACCTCATCATCATAAAAAAACAAAAAAAAAAAATAATGAATATTGGATATGCTCGAAAAGCCTCAAACACCAACAAATAAAACCATTTCCTTTCCTCACACCCATCCTTTAGCCTTTCGATAACATTAGGTCAACCTCCATCTCCCTCACCTTTGTCAACCCAATCATGGTGCGTAGGAAAAGACGTGTGCTAAAAATAAAAAAATAAATAAAAATAAAAAAAAAAAAAAAGAAAAAAGGGAGGAGAAAGAAAGAAAAAAAGAGAGAATTTTGAAAGTCATCAAGTCAAAATCAAAATTCAAGAAAATCTCAAAAACAAATTTCAAAGTCAAAATTCAAAGCACATCTATGCACCTATGAGTCAAACCCTTCCCCTTTAACCATAGCCTACATCCTAAGCACTCTCCAATCATACCATCGTATGCTCAAAAAATAAAAAAAACAAAAACAACAGAAGTCAAACTTCCACATCTTCAAACTCCATCAGTTTTCAAACCTAAAACAAAAGTCCAACCTCACTAACTCAAATCACAAATATAAGTCAAACCTCAAAATCAAAGTCCAAATTCCAAAACCCAAAATACAAATTTCAAAGTCTAAAAAACCATAGCTAAAGTCCGAAATCCAAAGATGTTCAAAACCAAAGCCTAAATCCTCAAATCACAAACTCAAGCCTAAACACCCTCTTTGAGCATGTCCAAAGCTCGCTAGGTTGAAAACCCGAAAGGGCGGCCTAGGCAGAAGTTAGGGCACAATCACATCAATCACAAACATTATCACGAACTACGACAGTCTGATTCCTTAAGGATACGTAGGTAGCCTATCCTCGAGGTCCAACCATATCAATGAATTAATGAGGTCATATCCATTGAACTCTGAAACATAATTTTTTTTTAGCCAACTACATCCATTATTTTCATCATCTTCACCCTTGACTCACAAAATTGACCCATTTTTGTTTTCTTGATCGTTAGCTGTTCTTTCTACACACCTTCGGGACTCTCCTATTCCTCATTCATCATCATCATGGTCTACCTCTTGCTCACCAAGGTCCACTCATGTAGCACCAAGTCACGAAATTATTGTCTCTCCAAGATTGGGGGGCTTACATCATCGTAAGAGTCTCCATCTCTCATTGTAAAGTCATATTTTCAGGTGATCAACTTGAGCAACCACAAGCACATGAAAGTGAAGATACTCCTTTCCAAGCTTAGGAGGTTTTGTCATCAAAAGAGTTCCCATATTTTGATTTGACCAAAGTCAACAAGCATCATCATTGAATCAACATAAGGTTTCCCTAGCAATGATCATCACAAATGCTTCATCATGCCCCATTCATAAAAACATGGGGGCTATCTCTTTTGAATACTCTATCTCAAGTCGGCCATATCCTACACACCAATCAATCCATCAATTGGGGGTTCGCACCATCACAAGAATTCCTATCCTAAAGAAGCAACATCTCCAAGTGACCTACTTGAGGAATCATACACACTCATAGCTTCCTTTTCCTTCTACATTCACATCACAAAACTCAATTCACACCACAAAGCCTGAAAATCAAGAAAGTCTTATCCATTTACTACCTAGCCACATAAGGGTTCACTTTATTCCTACAAATGCCCATGAGGCGATTATTTTGTCTCACTTTATCAAATGCTTTCCAATGCTACTCATATTCAAACTTGGGGGTTATCATCACTTGTTAGGGGCTTGATGCCCAATAACCTTCCCATATGCCCAAAGTGGCTGTATCTTTCACATTATTTATAAAACAAGAAGCCATCATTTGTTTACTTCCTTGGTCATAATTTGCATTAGAGCGAGTGTAGGTGCATTTTATTTCTTTTCGTCTTTTTTAGGGGAGAGAGTCGATTCCCCTCCATAGTCACCCATAAATGGGATAAATTTCTTGCATTCATCATCACATTGCATATAGGATCACATACATGCATCAAAGTCAACGTTAAAATCTAGTCAAAGTCAAAATTAAAGTCAAGGAAAAGTCAATGTCATGCATATAGGATCAACCCACACATGCAAAGCTAGGGCCCACCTATGTGCAAGTTGAAAATGTTGCAGGACAGAAAAGGATATCGATTGGGGGCTTTCCGCAAACAATGTTCTCAATCAAGTCACATCAAGAATTGCTTGGCCTTATCAGTCTCTCATGAAGTACAAGCATCAACTAAACATGATTGGAGCATCAAACAACAAGTTAAGCAAGCATTCACATCAACAATCCATTCATTACTACAAGGCGACCAACCTAACAAGACATTTGGTTGAACTAGCTAACTCTCAAGCATCTCAACAACAGGGGGGCTAATACCACTAAGCTCCACACAAAAAGCAACCCTTGCAAACACATCATCTCCACAAAATTCCTAGATCCACAAATAGCCAAAACACATTATCAAGCCAAAGGCACTTCCAAGCCAAATACAATATATCAAACTTAAATTTCATCATCACAAATCTTTTCCTACGACCAAAGTGTGTCTAAAGTGGAAACCAAACACACTACATACATCGCCAGACGATAATCATTTTTCAACACAACCTTTGTTACTATATTTCCCTACAACCGAAGCGTGTCTAGAGTGGAGAACACATCAAACAAATGATCATATCACATTTCCCTTCGGCTAAAGCGTGTTTGAAGTGGAAGGAATTCACATTAATCATTGTATACATCGCCATGCGATACACACTATCTTCAAAAGGCCCCTAGGAACTCATCCTAGGTCAACATCATCAAAAATCCCTTGGAAAGTCAACCCAGGTCCAAGTCAATGAAGCCTACATTGTTAGACAATTACGGTATCATCATTCACAGACGCTGTTAGACGGTTTTGACATCATCATCAAATAGCTTCCTATACGACCTAAGTGTCTGCAGGGAGTAAACACATCTTCATGAATTTCCTATACGGTCAAGCTGAAGACACCTAAATGAAATCATAAATACACCATCATAACCTTCCCTATACAGTAGAGACACACCTGAAGGGAGCTTCCTAACGATCGAGGCACATCAAAAGAAAGTCAAGCACATACACACCATCATACATTTCCTATACGATCAAGGCATCTGAAGGAAAGCAATCATTGACATTACCCCACGAATCGAGCAGCATTCAAGGGAACTTCACTCCAGTAGGATGAGGCGCTTCCTAAGGAGAACACATATGTGAAGGTAAAATTAACCTTTGTTTCGCATGTACCAAGTACTTTGACTTTCGTTTTACGAGACTAGCCGTATCTACAAACTCAGAAAGGGTGGGGGTTAACTGTAGACACCTAAACTTACTCCCACCCAACGCCTAATGATTATCGTGTACCACGTCGCTACAAGTCGAACTTCTAAATTGATTGCTTGAGAAGAACAACTAGTTTTATGTCGGAAGTTAGTCCTTCACCTATTTGGTCCCCACTACAAAATCTATGCGGGGGTCCCGCTGCTCGGTCAGCGAATCGGGGACCAAGGGTGAAAAGCCCTTGTTAGGGGGGCAACGTGATGTGAATATTGATAGAATCGCCACCCACAACAATGATAATCTAGTTTCCACTCTATAAATAAAACACCATGACTTTAGACTAGGGAAATTTCGAACAAATAGTGTTTGATTAAAGCCTAAGCACCCTCAAACACTCTTTGCTCTCACGTGAATCTAAAGCAATAGCACCAATTCACAAGATATAGGATTAATTGTTTTTTGGACGAAAACAATAAGAAACGCACAACAAATTTGTTGATTTTTATTTCACTCCAATCTATGTTTTTACAACGAAATCTCAAGGCTATTTATAGAATAACCAAGGACTAAAGCTTAACAACCTTCTAAGACTCAAAGAAAAAGATAAACACGTGAAAATACAAGATAAAATAGCCAACTTGGCCACTTGCCAAAGTTGCATAACAAACTCAAGATAAGATTGCCACCTCATCTTTGCTACTTGATCTTATCTTGCTAACAAATTAAACTCTAACTAACTCTAACTAACTAGATTCTATTCTAAAAAGTTGACTAATTATTTAATTAACAAAATAATCAACAAACCTCCCAAAAATCACACACCATTTCCATGTTGCACAATGATCTTGAAAATCGTGAAAAATCATGCTACACACCCCTTTGCTATTTTTGCGCTATTTTCAAGAACCCTTCCAATCTTCAAGAAATGCTTCAAGATTTAATCTTTTAATCAAGAAATCTTCAAGAAACCGTTCTCAATGGATTTTAGGATGATTATGATGTTCAACACTCAACAAGAAATGAAAACACCTATGCCTGAACTGAGAAAAACCCTAGCAACTGCAGTGGGAAAAAACCCATAAGCAATATCCACTAACACTATAAACACTACTAAAATGTTTTGATGAGGAATTAATTGCATGTGACCATGCACACATAAATGCTTGCCTTAGATGCATCTAATTGGCCCGTGTCACCAAAGGCCACCAATTCCCATAATGTTGCATTATTTTTAGCTGCATCCACCAAACCATCGAAGTTGTCTATATATATACCTTGATTCATATTATCCTCCTCTTCTTTAGAAGAGTTTTTCCTTAAACCTTGAAGTTGATTATTAGGAGCATAAGGAGCCAAATCACCAAAGGTAAAAGTTGCATGAACTCCATATTCACCTGGCAGCTCTAATTGATATGCATTTTCCCCCACCCTTTTCACGATTTTAAATGGTCCATCACATCTTGGCATGAGCTTATTTTTTCCTTGATTGGGGAAGTTCTCTTTGCACAAATGCAACCATACCAAGTCACCTTCCTTGTAAACATGCTGAGTCTTGTTCCTGTTAGCACGTTCTTTGTAGGTATCATTCACCTTTCCAATCCTGGCTCTGACTTCTGCATGCAATTTCATCATGTAATCATCCTTAGTCTTTGCATCAGTGTTCACCAGATCACCTTTAGGAATACTAATGAAATCAATTGGTAGTTTTGGGTTTAGACCATACACTACTTCAAAGGGTGAATGTTTTGTAGCATGTGTTGGTGATCTATTGTGAGCAAATTCAATATGAGCTAACTTCAAATCCCAATCCTTTTGTGTCTTGCTCATCAAACCCCTCAAAAGAACGCCCAAAGTACGATTAGTAACTTCAATTTGAAAATCAGTTTGTGGATGATATGATGTAGTGAACAATAGTTTCTTCCCTATAAATCTCCAAAGTGATTTATAGTAGTAACTCATTAACTTAGTATCCCTGTCACTGACTATGGTTTTAGAAACTCCATGTAGCTTTATAATATTGTGAAAGTAAATATCAGCTACATTCATGGCATCATCTGTCTTATGGCAAGGAACAAAATGCGCCATCTTGGAGAATCTATCAACTACCACCATGATAGAGTCCTTTCCTCTTGCTATTCTAGGCTACCCCACTACGAAATCCATAGAAACATCTTCTCAAGGGAATTCTGGAACAGGCAATAGAGCATACAAACCTTGATGAAAGGATGCTTTTGCCTTTTGACAAGTTGCACACTGAGATATAATAGCTTCAACATCTGCAATCATCTTAGGCCAGTAAAAATGTTCCTGTACCATAGTCAATGTTTTCGTGATCCCAAAGTGTCCTGCTAGCTCTCCTCCATCAGCTTCTCTAACCAATAACTCTTTGATCGAACACTCAGGAATGCACAAAAGATTTCCCATAAATAGAAAACCATCGCGCAACACCTAAGACCCTAGAACACCCTTCGTCATCTGCGCCATAATAGGGCCAAAATTCTCGTCCTTCTCATAGTATTATGTGATAAAATCTAATCCAAGAAACTAAAAGTTCAAAACAACTATGAGAGCATTTCTCCTTGACAAAGCATCAGCCACTACATTCGATTTGCCAGTCTTATATTTAGATGAAAAGTGAAAATACTATAGATATTCTACCCACATTTTATGACGAGGATTCATCTTATGTTGACCATTGGTATGTTTCAAAGTTTCATGATTTGAGTACAGAATAAAATGATTAAGTCTGAGATAATGACTCCAATGATCCAAAGCTCTAACAATGTCATAAAATTCCTTATCATAAGTAGAATAAGTCAATTTCGACCCATTCAACTTCTCAATGAAATAAGCAATTGGCCTCTTATCCTAAACCAAAACTGTTCCAATACCAAAACCACTTGCGTTAGTCTCCACTTCAAAAGGCTTAGAAAAGTCTGGCAATGCTAGAATTGGTGTGTTACAAAGAAATTTCTTGAGCAGATCGAATGTTTCTTGCGCCCTTGGGGTCCACTCAAACTTCCCCTTGTCTTTTTTGATACATTTAATCATAGGAGCAACTACAGATGAACAATTCTTCACAAACTTCCTATAGAATGATGTTAATCCATGAAAAGCTCTTACATCAGTAACACTCTTGGGTACATGCCATGATTTAATAGCTTCCACTTTAGATGGATCAACAGAAACCCCATCCTTTGAAAATATGTAACCCAAAAACGTCACACTAGGCACCAGGAAATAAAACTTCTCCAGTTTGGCATACAATTTTTGCTTCCTTAAAGAATCAAAGACACTTCTTAAGTGATTTAGATGATCATTCACACAAGTACTGTAAACCAATATATCATCTAAAATAAACCACCACAAATTTACCTATGAAAGGCTTGAGTACCTCATTCATCAGTCTCATGAAAGTGGTAGGTGCATTTGCCAATCCAAAAGGCATGACTAACCATTCACATAAACCCAATTTTGTTTTAAATCCAGTCTTGCATTCGTCACCCTCTTTAATTCTTATCTGATGATATCCACTTCGCAGATAAATTTCGAAAATACCTGAGACCTATACAATTCATCCAACAAATCATTCAGTCTAGGTATAGGGAACCTGTATTTGATGGTTACATCATTTACTACACGTGAATTAATACACATCCTCCATGTCCCATCTTTCTTAGGCACTATCAAGTTGGTACTGCACATGGACTCATACTTTCCATGACATAACCTCGTTCTATCAAATCCTCAATTTGCCTTTGAATTCCCTCTGTTTCCTTAGGATTGCATTTGTTTGCTGGCTTATTGGGAATCTGTGCACCTAGAATCAAATCAATTTGGTGTTCAATACCTCCGATTGAAGTTAATTAAGGAGGCAATTCGTCAGGAAAGACATCTGTTAATTCAGTCAACAAAGGCTTCACTACACGTAGAATTTCGAGTGTTTTCTCCTCTTTCTCCTTAGCCACGAGCACAAAAGCCACACCACTCTCCTTTACTTCCTTCTCCAACTCCTTTACACCAATCAACAAAGAACCTTTCGAATTCCTCATGCTTGATTTAGGTTTAGAAGTCATCAAAGGTTTCAATGCATATGGCTTCTCCTTAGCATGTTTACGCACAATGTATACGTTAGTTATCCCATTGAACTTCACAAATCTGTCATATTGCCAAGGTCTCCCTAACAGTATATGGCACGCATTCATAGGACATACATCACAAAGCTCTTGATCCTCATAAGTCCCAATCTTAAATGCAATCAATGCCTGCTTAGTAACCATTACATCACTGGTGTTGATGAGCCAATGAGTTTATAAGGCTGTGGATGGGTTTATGTATGTATGTCTAACTTATCGATTAGTAGTGTAGACACCACATTAGTGCAGCTTCCTGTATCAATAATGACATCACATAAACTACCCTGCACATTAAACCTGGTGGGAATATTTTCTCGGTCACGTTGATTCTCTGCTGGTGGAATTGGTTGAGATTGAAGCACTCTCCTCAGAACCAAACTCTAATACCCCACATTTTCACGTATTTCAAGAAAGTATTTTTGTATTTTATTCATATAATCTTAATATATTTATTGAAAAATTATGTTCAATAGGAATATTAAATGAAAAGAAATTCATAATAATAAAATATATAATAAATAAGTTTTGATTGAAAGAAATTATTTGTGTTGATAAATAATATTTTTTTTGTTTTAAAAATATTTTAAAAGGCTTAATAGAATTTTCAAAGGTTTCCTAATTTATTTTGAGGCAAGGGCCTAAAGGTAATTTCCACTTGTTAGGATAAGTATGGGCTTTTCCAAATCCAACTTTGGGGCCTATAAATACACCCTTAAAACCCAAATTTCAGATTTTCATGCTCATACTAGTCATTACGGATTCCAAAATTTTAGAGAGAAGAGAAAAAAAAAAGAAAAAAAAAATGCAGTTTCGGAAATCAGAAAAAAAAAATTTTGGTGTCATGCCCGGACCCCACGCTGCACACCGCTGGAGTTGCCCCGCCAGTCGTCCCCGCCGCCGCTGGCTGCCACCACCGGTCATCCCTCCCCTCTTCGGTGTATTTTTCGAACATCTAAAAAACAATTTCTCCTTCTTTCTTTTTAATGCAATCTTTCAAATTCATGTTCAAATTTATGTTAAACCATGTTTTAATAAAGTTATGAATTGTTTTAAGGCATGAATTAAATTGTTGTTCATGAAATTTTAGATTAGGGTTTATAGATTATGAAAGTTATGATTTTCATGAGTTTTTATGATTTTAACTTCAATATTATGTTCATGAATTATTGTTGTGTGAATTTCTGATGTTTTTATGAAGTTTAGATTGATTTTAAAGGCTTTGAAAATAAAATAAATTGCTGTCCAAAATTTATAATCATGAAATTCAATTGAATAAGTATTTCAATCATGTTTTGGCTTATGAAAAATTGTTCTAAAGTATAGATTGGTTTCATAATTATGTTAGTTGATTGTAGAAGAGTTTTACCATGAAATTTTGATGTTTCCATGAGTTTTTCATGAATTTAAAGTTAATCAATAAATCTAAAGTTTTTATAAAAACAAGTTAAAATAAGTTTTAAGCGTTCATATTATGCTAGTATGATCACATATGAACTCTATGATGTTACATATAATTTTAAGTTTGTTTTATGAAGTTTAAAAGTGATTTTAAGCATGTTTAACATGCTGTCAAGAATTTATAAAGTGAAAAATTAGGCTTTTAAAGTATGTAATTAGCATAAATTGATCATATAAATTAAGTAATACATTGTATGATTGAAATATGTGGTTTTTGAAGCTTTTCAAGGAGTTTTGTTAATTTTATATTGTTTTCCACTTTTCTAAAGTGGCATAAAATTTAAGTTAAGGTTTTATAAAGCATAAATGTGTCCCGAAAACCAAGTAATCATACAATAGAAAAGTAAAGTGTAGTTTGGAATTGAATAGAGACCATATAAGGAATGTTTTGGACAAATTTCCAGTGTGGAAGTAATTTGTAGTTGTCGTAGAACCTAGTCAACAAGGTTTTAATTTAGTTTCGGTTTTTTGTTATGTACGAGACTTTGAACTAGTCCACTTCTAGAAGTTGTGTGGCGGAGCACCGTTACTTTACAAGTTACGTAAGTACTATAGACAAATGCAGGAGTTAGAATACATGCTTGGATAATTCTTGATTGCATGAAATCTTGTATGCTTGTTGAATCATGAATTTATGTGCATGACATGTTTATTAGTAGCATGTTCTTAAAGTATGATGGCATTTCATGTTAAATTGTAATAAAATTTTATAAGTTTGAATTGGAATGTTATGATCAGTTTATTTTGGCCAATAGTTTAATAATCAAGAAAGGATGTTATTTTTAAGTTGGTTAGTTACTTGATTAACACTACAGGTAGTTGTGAATTTTTATTCACATGATTAAAAGGAGTTATGAGCAATTATTTTAGACAGGTTGTTGCCACTCACATTTTAATGTGTGGTCAAGGAGAAAGTAACTAATTAACCACTCACAGTTAAAGTGTGGTAAAGGAAGTTCAGTTTCATTAAAAGGCACACATGAGATTCACTTTGAATCACCTTAAATTGAAGATAATAAATATGGCTTGATTGATTTGATGCATGTCTTTATGTGATGTTGTGTGTGAGTCATAATATTGTTAAACCGGTTAATCACGTAAAGTGTAAGAGGACTTGCATCAAAACTCTAGGAACGTATATACCTTGAGTATGAACAATGGGGGGGAATTGTATGGAACAATGATCTATAACTTCAAATTGGAGTACAAGACATTGTACAATTTTCTATTTTTAATGCGCTGGATATCCGTCACTTTATGTGACATAGTAATACCTCTTGGAGTTGCTCCCAAGTTGGTGCCCGATAGGGCGATGACTTTTAAGGAGGAAACCCATTGATGCAGGATCCATAAGTTTAAATATAATAATTAATTTAGTTGAGTCCATGTACAGGTAAAAGGTTATCAAAGGTAAGTTGAGTGCATGTTTTATTTCTTAATTGTTGTTGCATAGTCTGTAGTAGTTATGTACTCTGCTTTGCTGACTGTTTGTTTTTTGTGCATGGCTTTGTCTTGGAATTGGCCCTACAATGATCCACTTGTGGTGAGTAGTTGTCTAGTAAAAGAAAAGCTGCAGGGACAAGTTGGCATAAGTCATTTCATGATGGGCTAGAGTGAGAGCATTTGCTGTGTTTTTGTAGCTTTACTTTATTTTGTTGCTTATGAAGACTAACATTTTTTTTGGATGTTGATTTATTTCTAAAGACTCTTAGTTTTGGTTTGGTTTTTAAGGGCCATTAATTAATATGGTTCCGAAGTGTAATAAGTTTAAAGTTGATTTTTATTTTGAGATGGTTTTGAAGTTAGTTTAAATTACTTTGGTTTTAAGACTTCCGCTGTAATACTTTGATAAATGCCTTAGCCGTTATCACGATGGCGGTAATACTTTGGTTTTTCCATATTTAGAAGTTTTAATAAACATATTCCTCAATAATTATAATATGTTTTCCGGAAAAAATGAGAAGTAAGAAGTTAGGAAATTCCAGGGTGACACAAAGTGGTTACCAGAGCTTAGATTTTGAAATAAAATAAATTTTATTTTGGGGTACCGAAAGATTTATTTTTTGGAAAAAAAAGGAATTTGTTATTTTGAAACTTTTTGAAAATGGAATTTATCTAAAAATAGTAATTTTCGAAAAGGGAAAGTTTTGAAAAATAAATTATGTGTGCAGGTATGCCGGGAATTCAGGTATGTATTATGTGTTATTGCTTTAATACCATGTGGTGAGGTTGGGTAGGAAGTTTGGGCATGTAGGATAGACTTTGTTTGTGTTCTTTCATGTATTAAAGTTCGGGTTTAAGGTGTTGCTTATGTGAATAGTTGGGTGTAAAGAAAATTGTATGTTAACCACAAGACCTCGTTTTGTAGAACTGCTCGTTTATTTTGTTTTGTTTTGGGAAAGATGGACCATTAGTCATAAGTTTTGTGCATGATGTCACATAGTATACCTAGTAAAGATACTCAAATAGGAACTTTGGAGAAGAAAGACTACAAAAGTCCGCCTCAATATGTCTGGAAAATACAGTTCTACTGTTGGTATATGAGTACAGTGTTGAAGTTACCACAATGGGATCAGCCTGACCATGTAGCAGCCTTGATTGTTAGGTGTTTGCCCGACCGTTCACCCTATTTAGAGATTAAGGCAAAGTTTAGTGATTTCCATTTTGTTGGATGCCTTCTGAACTATTCTAAGTAAAAGGATGCAGTTGGTCAGTGGGGTTGTGATTGGAGGTTCTTGGAGGGGTATATTGCTAAGAAAGAGCAGGAGTATCAAGAAAGTAATGCAAGTGAGGAGACCCCGCCCGCACCAAGCCCAGAAGGTAGCCAAGGAAGTGAAGACCTGACGGTGAAGGAGATTCCTACGGGTTCGAAGACTAATGAGTCAAGTGATAGTTCATGTTATGAAATTGAGAACCCAGACCCAGTAATCCCGGTATATGTTGATTTGGTAAGCGAATCTGAAGAAGATGAAGAAGAATCAGATCCTAAGGAGGACATAGAAGAAGAAGAAGATGAGACGAATGAAGACATGGAGGTTGACACTAAAAATGATCCTGAGTTCATACCAAGGAAATATGTGATGTCAAGAGACAAGAAAGATGATGTTAATGTTTAGAGACATTGTTATATCTAGTTTAACTATTGATGTTTAATGTTTTTGATGTTTAGTTGAACAGTTTAAGTTATTGTTTACATTAGTTTGAATAAGTGGCAGTGAGCCATAAGAAATGATAAGAAGAGTTAAGTATTAAATTTATTTAATGATTTAAAGCCTCGAGTAGAATAGAACCAAGGGGATTATTTTTATTTCTTATGTGCTTTATTCATATTTTAATGGTTGTATAAACAATCAAAACAAAGTGAATCCTTCGCTCTAAAAGAAACATGAGACGAAATGAGAAAGTGTGTTATGGTTTAAGTTTATGTTGTTCTAACTTAGAGATAGACATAATTTAATATAAAGGACTTTTCCTCTACAGGAGAAATAGAATGGCTGAACGTAACAACAATCAACTGAATGAAGTAGTGAGGCAATTAGCTACTGTAGCTGAACAGTTAGCTACCAGAGGAAATGGAAATGTTGGTGACCCTGCTGGGGAACTTTTCAAGAAAATTTCTCAAAGTAAGCCACACACTTACCAGGGAGAGCACAATCCAACTATTCTAGTGGGATGGTTGAGAGAGTTTAATAAGCTGTTTGTGGCAGTTGAGTGTCCACAGGAGCTTAAAGTGAACCATGTTGTGTACTATCCGAGAGGAGAAGCAGATTTATGGTGGTCACAAAATGAGGCTGTAAAGGCTTTACCAGGATTTAATTGGGATATGTTTCAGGAGCAAATTCGTAATAAGTTCTACCCTGTGTTTCTTCAGAAGCGAAAGGCTGCGGAGTTTCTAGAACTTAAGATGGGAAGTGGGTCTGTCATTGATTACTACTCTAAGATCATAGAATTGTCTAGGTTTGCTCCTGAGGCTGTAGCAACTGAGAGGTTGAAGGCTAGTCGCTTTGAAAGAGGGTTACCCTTAGACTTACAGTCACAACAAGCTGGATATATCTTTGAATCCTTGGATGAATTATATGGTAGAGCTGCACACTTGTATGCCATAGACCAAAAGAAGAAGGAGGTACAGAAGCAAGGAGAGACGAGGGAGAAGAGGAAGGATGGTGGAGGAAACATCAACCAACAAGGGTATTATGGTAGATATAAGAGACCTCGTTTCAACAACAACTTCCAGGGTAATAAGGGAAACTTTGGGAAGCCTAATTCTTGAAATGGGAATAGAACTCAAGTGGCTAGTCAAGGAGGGCGTGTGTACTTTTGCAAAAAGTGTCCCAACAATCACCCAGGAAAGGACTGTGCAGGGAACCCAGTAACTTGTCGGTTGTGTAACAAACTTGGACACCGTGAGTATGAGTGCTTCTCTAAGAACAAAAGAAAGGAGGAACAGAGTTCTCAAGCTAGGGGAAATCCAACTAGGGGGACAACAAAAGGGTTTCCAAGGAAATATGGGAATAAAGGTGACATCTCAAGCCGAGAATAGGAATGGGAGTGGGAATGGAGGAGGACAGTCTAAGACCTCAAACACTGGAAAACTGAATGTGATGGCTCCAAGTGAAGCGGATGCTAATAAGGATGTGATCACTGGTACGTTTTCTATTCACTCTCTTCCTGTTAATGTTTTGTTTGATTCTGGTGCAACATACTCTTTTGTCTCCACTAAACTCTTAGAAAAGTTGAAACCTGTGTTGGAAAAAGTAGATGCAATAGATATGTCAATAGTGTTACCTTCAGGACAAGAAGTGCAATGTTTAGGGAGATTTCAAGATGTTCCTATTGAAATTGATGGAGTGGAGTTTAAGGCTAACCTTATCGAGTTTGATTTAGGTGACTTAGAAGTGATCCTATGGATGGAATGGTTGAGTAAGCATAAGGATGAAATTCTATGTCAACCACAGAAGATCTCATTGATGAATAAGGGTAAGAAGGTGAGCTATTGGAGGGAAGGAAGACCGAAACACAACAAAATAGTGTCAGTAATAAGGTTTGCTAGGTTTGTGAAGAAAGGTTTTCCAATTTACCTTTGTAGTGTGAGAGATGTGGATCATGTTCAGACTGCGAAGCTCGAGGATATTGAGGTAGTAAGGGACTTTCTTGATGTATTTCCGGACGAGATTCCGGGGATGCCACCTAAACGAGAAATTGACTTTATCGTAGACTTAGTCCCAGGAACAGTCCCTATTTCCAAAGCACCCTATAGGATGGCACCTGTAGAAATGAGTGAGTTGAAGGAACAGTTGCGAGATTTGTTGGAAAAGGGTTAAATTAGGCCTAGTGCTTCACCTTGGGGAGCACCAGTACTGTTTGTGAAGAAGAAATATGGGAGTTTAAGGTTATGTATTGACTATAGGGAGCTAAATAAGGTGACAATCAAAAATAAGTATCCATTACCGAGGATTAATGACTTGTTTGATCAGCTAAAAGGAGCCACTGTGTTTTCTAAGATTGATTTAAGGTCAGGATGCCATCAATTGAGGATTGCTAATGAGGACATACTAATAACAA
This sequence comes from Suaeda aralocaspica, assembly GCA_016808085.1. NCBI lineage: Eukaryota > Viridiplantae > Streptophyta > Magnoliopsida > Caryophyllales > Amaranthaceae > Suaeda > Suaeda aralocaspica. The sequence continues at coordinate 186,222 of PYUH01000319.1, read as the reverse complement.
CTTTTTACACTAGGTATGGACACTATGGGTTCACTGTTTTGCCTTTTAGGTTAACCAATGTGCCAACAATTTTTATGGATCTAATGAATAGAATTTTCCAAAGGTTTTTGGATAACTTTGTGGTCGTTTTCATTGATGACATCTTGGTGTATTCTAAGGGTAAGGAAGAACATGTGGAACACTTGAGGAAAATCTTGATGACTTTAAGGGAGAATGAGTTGTATGCTAAATTTTCAAAATGTGAGTTCTGGTTGGAGAAAGTAGCAATGTTGGGGCATATTGTGTCAAAAGAGGGAGTTGAAGTAGATGTAGTCAAAATTGAAGCAGTTATGCAATGACCTACACCGAAGAATGTAACGGATGTACGGAGTTTCTTAGGGTTAGCAGGTTACTATATGAGGTTTGTGAAAGACTTTTCGAGGATTGATAAATCCATGACTTCGTTAATGAAGAAAGACTGTAAATTTGAGTGGAGTAATAAGTGTGAAGAGGCATTTCAGATTTTAAAAGAGCGTTTGACTACAGCTCTAGTGCTGACTTTGCCAGATGGAAGTGACTCTTATGATGTGTATAGTGATGCTTCTAAAAATGGTTTGGGATGTGTGTTAATGCAAAATAGAAAGATGATAGCTTATGCTTCGAGGCAACTGAAACCATATGAGGTGAACTACCCTACTCATGATCTGAAGTAAGCAGCAATAGTGTTTGCTTTGAAAATATGGAGACATTACTTGTATGGGGTAAAATATAGGATATACACAGACCACAAAATTTTAAACTACTTTTTCACTCAAAAGGATTTAAACATGAGACAAAGGAGATGGCTTGAGTTGATCAAGGACTATGACCTAGATATCCAGTACCATGAAGGGAAAGCCAATGTGGTAGCCGATGCTCTAAGCCGTAAAACGAAACATGGAGTAAATACCTTGGCGGTTGCTAATGAGCTATGTAAGGATATAGAGAGATTGAGCTTGGAAATAATGAAGGAGGGAGAGTTGGAAGGAATTCTTTGTAATCTTAGTATCCAACCAGCAATACTCGAAGAAATTAAGAAGAACCCAGAGGGAGATGTAAAACTGGACAGAATTAGGGAAAAGTTGAAAGCAAGAAAGCCTTTGAATTTTAAGATTCATAAGGATGGAAGTTTAAGGTATAAAGGAAGGTGGTGTGTACCGCAGAAATGTGAGGATTTGAAAAAAAGAATCACGGAGGAGGGTCATAATACCTCATATTCAGTACATCCTGGAGGTGATAAACTGTATAAGGATTTAAAGAAGATGTATTGGTGGCCTAGGATGAAGAGAGAAGTGGCTGAATTTGTAAGTTAATGTCTTACTTGTAAAATGGTTAAATTTGAGCATATGAGAGCTCAAGGAGAAGTCCAACCACTTAAAATACCAGGATGGAAATGGGATTGCATATCAACAGACTTTGTGACTTGCTTATAGAAGTCGAAAAATCAGAATGATACTAAGTCGGCAGTTTTTATACCCATAAAAGAGACTTGGAAAATGGAACAACTTTCAAAGGCTTACATAAAACATATTGTGAGCCTACATGGAGTTCCAAAGGATATCGTGTCAGATAGGGACTCTAGGTTTCTTTCGAAATTCTGGAAAAGTGTTCAGGAGAACTTTGGTACAACATTAAAGATGAGTACAACTTTCCATCCAGCAACTGATGGACAAACGGAGAGAACCATACAAACCTTGGAGGACATGCTAAGGGCTTGTGCAATGAACTTTCAAGGGAATTGGGAGGATTACTTTGATCTCATTGAGTTTTCATACAATAATAGTTACCATGCAAGTATTGGCATGACACCTTTTGAGGCTTTGTATGGGAGGAAGTGTAGGATCCCCTTGTGTTGGAATGACATAAGTGAGACAGTGATTCTAGGACCTCAATTAATAGAAGAAACCATCGAGAAAATTAGAGTTATATAAGTAAAGATTCAAGTAGCACAAGATAGACAAAAGTCCTATGCGAATCAAAAACGGCAAGAAGTTGTGTTTGAAGTTGGCGACAAGGTGTTACTTAAGGTATCAACAATGGAAGGGGTGATGAGGTTTGGAAAGAAAGCAAAATGAGCCCAAAATACATAGGACCCTATGAGATCTTGCAAATGGTTGGAAAGGTAGCTTATAAATTAGGATTACCAATGGAGTTGAGCAAGGTTCACAATGTTTTTCATGTGTCTCAACTAAGAAAGTATGTGCCAGCCGAGTCACATGTGTTACAACCTGAAACAATAGAGTTAGACCAAAGTTTGACCTATGAGGAGAGGCCAATTAAAATCCTGGACAGTAAAGTAAGAGATACTCGTAGAAAGAGTGTCAAAATTGTGAAAAAGTGTTGTGGTCTAACCAAGGAACTGAAGAAGCTACTTGGGAAGCTGAAGATATGATGAGAGAAAAATACCCAGAGCTATTTCAGGTTAGTAGTAGAGTTACGGGGACGTAACTCGATTCTTAAGGGGGGTAGAAAGCGACCTATTTTTCCCTCAATTTTGCAAGTTTTTTTTTTTTTGAGTTTCTACGACTTTTAAGTAGAAAATTTATATTTGTCTACTTGAAAGTTGTCAAGTAAGTGTCTAAGGTTGACAACAACATAGTGTTTCAATAAAAAAGTTTTAAGTAAATATAGTCTCTATTCAAATTCCATTCACCAATCTATACAAAGTTTCGGGATGAAACTTATTTTAAGGGGGGATAGACTGTCATACCCCACATTTTCACGTATTTCAAGAAAGTATTTTTGTATTTTATTCATATAATTTTAATATTTTTATTGAAAAATTATGTTCAATAGAAATATTAAATGAAAAGAAATTTATAATAATAAAATATATAATAAATAAGTTTTGATAGAAAGTAATGATTTGTGTTGATAAATAATATTTTTATGTTTTGAAAATATTTTGAAAGGCTTCTAAAAATAGAATTTTCAAAGGTTTCCTAATTTATTTTGAGGCAAGGGCCTAAAGCTAATTTCCACTGGTTAGGATAAGTATGGGCTTTTCAAAATCCTACTTTGAGGCCTATAGATACCCCCTTAAAACCCAAATTTTCAAAATCCTAATGCTCAAAATAGTCATTAGGATTCTAAAAATTTAGAGAGAAGAGAAAAAAAAAGAGTTGTGATTTCCGAAAAAAAAAAAAAGAAAAAAAATACTGCAGTTCGTCTCGTAGAGACGCAGGGGCTTTAGAGCTGAGTCGTCATACGACTCAGTGGTGCCAGATTTGAGCCCTAAAGCTTCGCAGTTTCGAAAATCACAACAAAAAAAAATTTTGGTGTCTTAGGCTCCGTGCCCGCCGGACCCCACCCTGTAGACCACCGGAGCTGCCGCTGCCGGCTGCCACCGCTGGTCATCCCTCCCCTCTTCGCTTTATATTTTGAACTTCTTAAAAAAAAATTCTCCTTCTTTCTTTTTAATTCAATCTTGCAAATTCATGTTCATATTTATGTTAAATCATGTTTTAATAAAGTTATGAATTCTTTTAAGGCATGAATTAAATTGTTGTTCATGAAATTTTAGTTTAGGGTTTATAAATTATGCAAGTTATGATTTTTATGAGTTTTTATGATTTAAAATTCAATATTATGATCATGAATAATTGTTGTGTGAATTTATGATGTTATTGTGAAGTTTAGATTGATTTTTAAAGGCTTTGAAAATAAAATAAATTGTTGTCCAAACTTTATAATCATGAAATTCAATTGCATAAGTATTTCGATCATGTTTTGGCTTATGAAAAAGTGTTCAAAAGTATAGATTGGTTTCATAATTATGTTAGTTGATTGTACAAGAGTTTTACCATGAAATTTTGATGTTTCCATGAGTTTTTATTGACTTTAAAGTTAATCAATAAATCTGAAATTTATATAAAAAAAAGTTAATTTAAGTTTTAAGCGTTCATATTATGCCAGTATGATCACATATGAACTCTATGATGTTACATATAATTTTTAGTATGTTTTATGAAGTTTAAAATTTATTTTAAGCATGTTTAACATGTTGTCAAGAATTTATAAAGTGAAAAATTAGGCTATTAAAGTAAGTAATTAGCGTAAATTGATCATATAAATTAAGTAATACATTGTATGATTGATTTATGTGGTTTTTGAAGCTTTTCAAGGAGTTTTGGCAATTTTATATTGCTGTCCACTTTTCTAAAGTGGCATAAAATTTATGTTAAGGATTTATAAAGCATAAATGCGTCCCGAAAACCAAGTAATCATACAATAGAAAAGTAAAGTGTAGTATGGAATTGAATAGAGACCATATAAGAAACGTTTTGGACAAATTTCCAATGTAGAAGTAGTTTATAGTTGTTGTAGAACTTATTCATCAAGGTTTTTATTTAGTTTCGGTTTTTCCTTATGTAGGAGATTTTGAACTAGTCCACTTCTAGAAGTTGTGGCGGAGAATCGTTACTTTACATGGTACGTAAGTACGAAAGACAAACACAGGAGTTAGAATACATGCTTGGATAATTCTTGATTTCATGAAATCTTGTATGCTTGTTGAATAATGAATTTATGTGCATGACAAGTTTATTAGAAGCATGTTCTTAAAGTATGATGGCAAATAATAATTTTATAAGCTTGAATTGGAATGTTATGATCAGTTCACTTTGGCCAATAGTTTATTAGTCAAGAAAGGAAGTTATATTTAAGTTGGTTAGTTACTTAATCAACAAGAAAGGTAGTTATGAATTTTTTTTCACAAGATTAAAAGGAGTTATGAGCAATTATTTTAGACATGTTGCCACTCACAGTTCAATGTGTGCTCAAGAAGAAAGTAAGTAATTAGCCACTCATAGTTAATGTGTGGTAAGGGAAGTTCAGTTTAATTAAAGGACACACATGAGATTAACTTTAATTCGCCTTAAATTGAGGGTAATAAATATGGATTGATTGATTTAATGCATGTCTTTATGTAATGGTGTGTGTGAGTCATAATATTGTTAAATTGGTTAATCACAAAAAGTGTAAGAGGACTTGCATTAAAACTCTTGGAACGTATATACCTTAAGTATGAATAATGGGGGTAGTCGTTTGGAACAGTGATCTATGACTTCTAATTGGAGTACAAGACGTTGTACTCTTTTCTATTTTTAATTGGCTGGATATCCGTCACTTTAAGGGACATAGTAATACCTTCTTAGAGTTGCTCCCAAGTTGGTGCCTGATAGGGTCATGATTTTTGAGGGGGAAACCCGTTCGACGCAGTATCCATAAGTTTAAATATAATAATTAATTTAGTTGAGTCCATGTATAGGTAAAAGGTTGTCAAAGGTAAGTTGAGTGCATGTTTTATTTCTTTAGTAGTTATGTACTCAGCTTTGCTGACTGTTTGTTTTGTGTGCATGGCTTTCTCTTGGACTTGGCCCTACAATGACCCACTTGTGGTGAGTAGTTGTCTAGTAAAAGAAAAGCTGCATGTACAAGTGGACATAAGTCATTTTATGATGGGCTGGAGTGAGAGCGCTTGATGTGTTTTGTAGCTTCATTTTATGCAGGTACATTTGTTTTAGATGTTGTTTTATTACTAAATACTTTTATTTTTGGTTTTTAAGGGCCATTAATATGGTTACGAAGTGTAAAAAGTTTAAAGTTGATTTTTATTTTGAGATGGTTTTGAAGTTAGTTTTAAATGTTTTGGTTTTAAGACTTCCGCTGTGGTACTTTGATAAATGCCTTAGTTGTTATCTCGGTGGCGGTAATATTTTTGTTTTTCCATATTTAGAAGTTTTAAAAAATATCTTCCTCAATAATTATAATATGTTTCCGGAAAAATGAGAAGTAAGAAGTTAGGAAATTCCAGGGTGTTACACAAACTCTGTCCATGGGATTTAGGAATAATTTCTTCCACCTCTTCCTGATGAGTATCTTGCTGAGCATAATCTCCTTCCCCCTCATCCAGGTGTCCCTGCTCCTCTTCTTCAAAGTCTCCTTCATCCCCCCAATCTCTAGTGGTTGTCACCCTATTATGTGGCGATCCCTTTGAAAGTGACCCTGACCCTTGCACGTGAAGCAAGTCTTATTATCCATGGTTTTATAAGAGGAACCCTTATCTTTAGAAAAGGTTATGTCTTGGATTTTTTGTAAAATTTCAACTTGGTAGGCACTAAATCACGTTTCTGCTCAAAGGGTTTAACAAAACTCCAAGATTTTCGTGCATTCTGCCTTTCCACTCTGGATGCAACTTTACAAACCTCCTCAAATGTCCAATATGATTACAATTAAACTTTCTCCCTGATATTTTCATCTAGGCCAGCCACAAAACGTGCTACTTTGTGATCCTCCCTTTCCTCCAAATCACAAACCATCACAAGATTTTCGAACTCCATCATGTATTCTTGTACAGTTTTTCGATTTTGTCTCAAAGAATGCATTTTAATGAAGTTATCTTGCTAGAAATCTTGAGGCACAAATCATTTCCTCATCTCTCTTTTAAGTTTGGTTCAAGAAACAATCTTAGATTTTCCATCCTTCTTTCGTTTCTTTTGTAGACCTTCAAGCCATAGATTTGCATTTCAATTCAGCAACTCTATAGGATTTGTGATCATCATACTCCTTGTAAGTGAAAATCCTTTCTAACCTTTGAATCCACTCCAGAAATTTATTTGGATCCATACTACCTTAAAATTCAAGGATTCCAAGCTTGAGATTTCGATCATCATCTTTAATTTTCACCTTCTTTTTGCGCCTTGATCTAGGCTCATCTTCACTTTCACCTCTAGAACTCTCTTTCGTGATTTTTGGCTTCCTCACACTCTTAACGTTCACGCTTTCTTCCTCTGAATCAGATGATTCCTTCTTCTTAGCCTTGCCTTTATGTGGTGTGCTATAAATAGAGGCAACCAGTTTCAACACCTCATCCAAACGAGCCTTTAATTCATCAATCTCGTTTTGCATCCTCTCTTTCTTTGCTTGCTGCAATCAAATTCCTTTAGTGAAATTTGCAAGAACTGCATTTCCACCTTCCATTTTTGTTTAAAGTTTACTAGATTTAAGAACAGTAAAGATTTATGGATCTCTCAATGAAAGCACCAAAAGTTGATGTGAATATTGATAGAATCGCCACCCACAACATTGATAATCTAGTTTCCACTCTATAAAGAAAACACCAAGAGTTTAGACTAGGGAAATTTCGAACAAATAGTGTTTGATTAAAGCCTAAGCACCCTCAAACTGTCTTTGCTCTCACGTGAATCTAAAGAAATAGCAACAATTCAAAAAATATAGGATTAATTGTTTTTTGGACAAATACAATAAGAAACGCGCAACAAATTTGTTAATTTTTATTTCACTCCAATCTATGTTGTAACAAAGAAATCTCAAGGCTATTTATAGAATAACCAAGAACTAAATCCTAACAAACTTCTAAGGCTCAATGAACAAGATAAACACGTGAAAATACAAGATAAAATCGCCAACCTGGCCACTTGCCTAAGTTGCATAACAAACTCAAGATAAGATTGCCACCTCATCTTTACCACTTGATCTTATCTTGCTAACAAACTCTAACTAACTAGATTCTATTATAAAAACTTGAATAATTAATTAAAAAAATAATCAACAAATCTCCCAAAAGTCACAGGACATTTCCATGTTGCCCAATGATCTTGAAAGTCGTCAAAAATCACGCCACACCCCTTTGCTATTTTTGCCCTATTTTCAAGAACCCTTCCATCCTTCAAGAAATGCTTCAAGATTCAAATGTTTAATTAAGAAATCTTCAAGAAAACATTCTCCATAGATTTTAGGATGATTATGATGACCAAGACTCAACAAGAAATGAAAACACCTATGCCTGAAATGAGAAAAAACCCTAGCAACTGCAGTGGGAAAAAACCCATAGTCAAAAATATCGACTAACACTATAAACACAACTATAATCTTCTAGTGAGGAATTAATTGCATGTGACGATGCACACATAAATGCTTGCCTTAGATGTACCCAATTACCTTGTGTCACCAAAGGCCACCAATTCCCCTAATGTTGCATCGTTTATAGTTGCATCCATCAAACCATCAAAGTTGTCTACATATATACCTTGATTCATATCACAACGCCCCCCGAAATTTTTGAAAACCAAGAAAAACATTGTCAGAATAACTGATGATGAGTTATGACGGTTGAAATACGCTTAAATTACTTCTCTTATATTTCATATTTATTTTTATACTTCATTTTCTCTTTTTAATTTTAATTTCATCTCATTTTCGAAAATAAAATGATTAATTTAAGCGTATGAATGTGATGGATTCGACGAACCTTTTAGAAAGGTTAGTTTGGTTAATGAAGGTTACGGAAGTCTATAAATAGTGTTAAGGAAGTAAATTTCGTATATATTCTCGTAATATTATGGAATAATTCAATTTTTGGAAAAATATATACGAAATAAGGAAGCATCGAAGATATGCCACTTAAAAATGGAAAATCAAACCTTTGAGTGCTATAGCGCGGGGAGAGCGCCCAAGCGCCTAGCCAGCGCCAATGCGCCCAAAGAGGTTGCGCTACAGCGCTCAGTAGGCGCCCTGGTGCTTGTTTCGAGCGTCCTGGCCCTCCATGGGCGCCCTCGCGCTCACTATTGGGCGTCCGAACGCTTCCCTAGTGCCCTGGCGCTCAGTGACCTTACTTCCAACACTATAAATACCCCCCTCCTCCGACCTCAAACATCAACTTTACATCTTCCGATTCACCTCTTCTCTCACACACACACACACACTCTCTCTCTCTCTATCTCTCTCTCTCTCTCTCTCTCTCTCTCTCTCTCTCTCTCTCTCTCTCTCTCTCTCTCTCTCTCTCTCTATCTCTCTCTCTCTCTCTCTCTCTCTCTACCCCATCACTTTCTCACTCTACAACTTCCCTCGATTTTGGTGCTTTCTTTCGGAAATAGTGCCTTCCACATAACGTATAACTTATAAAAAATTTAATTATTACTACCAATATTAGTCAAAGTTCTTCAAGCATTCAACAAAAGATGTTGTCGACAATTGCACGAAAGTTACTTCGAATGAGGACAACAATATCAAAATTATCAAATTGAGTTCTTCAATGAATTAGTTTACATGATTATGTGATTTTGATGCTTTATTAGATAATATACATTTATTTAATTCATAATCTTGTAATATTGATTAATTGATGGTTCGAAATTAAAGTAAAATCAATCTTAAGTAGAAACGTTGCTTAGGTTTTATGTGATCCATGCTAAATGTTTTAATGCTTTCAAATCACCTAGAATCCATGTTTAGTTCAAAAGACCTAAAACCATGCTTCCACTAAATCAAAGACTAAAATCAATCTAATCCTAAAGTGATAACCCATTCATGATAAAACGGAAATTATGTGTGCACTAACTAAAACCCGCCAAGCCTTATTTCCACACGCGTTTGTAGGTCTAAACTGGAAATATGATTGTGAAATTACACATGAGAACAAGTAGAGGCCGCTATACGTGGGGGGAACACCGTGACCTACTGTTGTTGTTACCCTCGTCCCTGAATCCAGAGATATGAGATATTCATATTCTTGGATATCATGTTGCCATTGGGCTATGACCTAATGGGGTTCCGTTAGCTCCCAAAAGAAGGATGGTGGCGACTTCTCTACTTGGGTTTTGAGATTCTATACTCACTCCCCAAGCCAAGCATACTCACAATATGTAAACAAACTAACACGGCATTCAAATGTCCTATAAGAAAGGGCACATGGCCCCCAAAGCCCCGGGTCCACTGCAAGGTATTATAGGAGGTTTATTAAGGAATTTTCAAGGATCGCTAAGCCTACGATGTCGTTAATGAAGAAGGAATTTAAGTTTGTTTGGAGTGATAAGTGTGAGGAGGAATTTCAGACCTTAAAGGAGCGTTTGACTATGGCTCCGGTGCTGACTTTGCCAGATGGGAGTGGTTCTTATGATGTGTATATTGATGCTTCCAAAAATGGTTTGGGATGTGTTTTATTGCAAAATAGAAAAGTGATTGTGTATGCTTCGAGATAGTTGAAACCATACGAAGCAAACTATCCCACCCACGATCTAGAGCTAGTAGCGTTCGTGTTTGATTTAAAGATATGGAGGCATTACTGGTATGGAGTAAAATGTGGAATCTACACGGACCACAAGAGCATAAAATACTTGTCCACTCAAAAATATTTGAACATGAGACAAAGGAGATGGCTTGAGTTGATCAAGGATTATGATCTAGATATCTAATACCATGAAGGGAAGGCCAATGTGGTAGTGGATGCTCTCAGTTGTAAAACGAACCATGCAAATGAACTCTCTAGTGGTCGCTAATGAATTGTATAGAGACATGGAGAGAATGAATTTGGAGATAGTGAAAGAGGGAGAATTGGAAGGAGTACTTTGTAATTTTAGTATCCAACATACAGTGTTTGTGGAGCTTGAGGAGAACCAAGATGGGGATGTGAAATTGGATAGAATAAAGGAGAAACTGAAGGCGTGAAAGGCTATGGTCATCCTTCAAAAAGAAATAAGGGGTCGTTTCGTTCGACTAAGAGCATTGTTAACTACAACAATTTGTCACTTGTGCCACAGGAGAAATTGTGAAGCAAGTAAAAAAATCTTGTGGCTATATAGTTTTCCCAAGGAATTTTTTAAATTATCGTGGCGCTAGTGGCCGTGGCTATGTTTTTGCCATGGGAAAATAGAGGTTGTGGCATGAATATTAAATTATGCCACAAATAATCCCGTGGCAAAAAATTAGCTTCGCCACATGTATTACCATGGCTAATTTAATTGTTTGCCACAAGTACTACCGTGGCTGACTATTTCATTTCCCTAATAGTATTATGGCTACTAAACAATTAGCCACAAAATATCCCGTGGCTAAGAAATAAAACTAGCCACCAATTATCTTGTGGAAAATATATTATACGTGGCTATATACTTAACAAGTTCTGACATATATGACACTTTAATATCCAACAATCTCTATTGACCGAGATTTTTTTAGACATTTATTACTAATAATATAAATTACAATTAACACATCTTAGAACAATGAAATAATATATTGATATTAATAATATAAAGTACTTTTGAAACAATGAAACCTTTACATAATTATGTACTTAAATCTAGCATACTAAGAATTTAAACATACTATTATTATTTATAATCATCAAAGTAAAGTCGATTGTTCAATAATTTTAAAAAATATAGTAAAACTACAAAGTTCCCTATATTATTGCCACTAATATGCTGCTTGTGTTGTTGATCGGCATCTATGCATTCTTTTGTATAGTACTAACCTACAAGCACATCACCACAATAAATAAATAAGTAATTTTTTAAGATACAATACTATCAGAAAAATATTCACATTAGAATGATTATTACAAAACCAACAATAGTAGTAGAGTAAAAGGCCTCAAAAACTATACTAAACCTTGTATAAAAAAGACATGGTAAAACAACTGCAAAGGGACATTCAAAGGGGAAGAGTGATAAAGTGTGGAATTTTAATCAAGTAGTTGTGCCTCCTAGAAATTCCTTGGGATGAGAAAGATCGTTGAATGAAAAGTACAGTCTACACTACATTGATCCAAAATGCATAACAACAATTATGAAACCATAGTGATGTCATTTGAACATACACACTCACGATCTTGCACGTTAATATATCTCAACAGTTACACATGCCTTCTTGTTGATTACTATAGGAAGCTTATGAAAGCTTTAACCTAATATCAATAAACCTCTCGCTAACTTTAGTTCTTAAGAGAGAAGAGAAGGGGCGGGGTGTATATCATAATAGCAACCTTGAACCACATCAATACATGGACAAACAACAATATTAGGGCTCATAACAACCTAAAACAAGGTGCTCTGAGTTGTGCCCATATGTCACCAATACCAGATTTTTCGAACGACCTGGCCAAAATCAGCTAAATCAGGTTGTTTCATTCATGTTAAGCACAGACAAAAGTTCAAGAAATTGTAAGTTGTTGCAAGCATCATATAAAACAAAATCCTAATTTACTTAATATAAACCAACTTTAGACCCACAAATTCAATTAAAATTAAAGTAATTAAATGTTGTGGGGGTGGAGATTGGCAAGAAAGAAAGACAGAATAAAATTAGCAATTGACTGAAGAACTAAACAACTTGTACATTCAACTAATAGTACAAAAAAGTTCAACAAAAAATGAAAATTGATCTAAAATCAAATATGAAATTCGCGAAACCCGACAAATTGCAAGAAAAAACATAAAATTTTGACCAAGTAGAATCAAACAAAGAAAAACCCTAACATTAAAATCCTAATTAAAAAACAAAACCAAACAAATTAAAAGGAAAATTAAAGGAAAGGGGAACTTGTTCGGCCAAATCAATGTTTTTACCAGAGAAGTAAGAGGGAGAAGTAACGGAGGAGGTTGCTAGAAGTGGTGAGTGAAACTGACGGAGAACTAATGGTGGGGGACTTCATTATGCTACTATAAGAAAGAGTGACGGCGGTGGTATGTAGCAGTGGCAGTGGGCTATGAGTTTCTATTTCTTTTGAGGGGAAAATGGATTAATTGAGCTGATTGAGGGAGAAAGGAAATGGTTGAGGGACGAAGGGAAAGGGGAAATCTAATTATGAGAGGTAACTGAATTGATTGAGGCAGAAAGGAAATGGTTGAGCAAAGGGAAAGGCAAAATAAGTGTGTCATATAATATTCATCTAATGCGACACATAAAATAAGATAAAGCAACGGGTATATCTAACCGTTGCATTACGCAGGATAAGCGTCGCATTTGAAGGCCTAATGCAACGGTTTAATACGACATTTGTATTAGACCAAAATAGTGTTGCACTAGCTCAAAGTGTTGCATGAAACCGTTGCATTTAATCCAACTGTTGCATTAGGGTGTTGCATTTGCTCTTAAATATAGTAGTGTTAATTACTTTAAGTTATGGTGCCTATACTATTTAAGTTATCATGTTTTACCTCTTAATTACTTTAACTATTTTGCCTCTTATATTTGTGTTATGATATTTAACTTAATAAGCTATACTATTTAAATAAGGTTATGTTGTGATTTGGGTGGTGTTTAACCAGTTTTCATAGATTAATTAGGTATAATATTTAAGCTATGTTATGAAAAAGGTTATTTTCTTTTGGTGTGAAGTTAACCAAATAAATTCTCAAAATGTATATGTAATTTTATTAAAATAAAAGGTTTGGTAGTATAGAAACGGGTCCTAGAGGCCATTTTTGGAAAAATTACTTGCCCAAACCCCCTTCGGGAATTTGCCATGGCGTAGGATACCCAAGCGTTAAAATATGCCTTTTTAAAGTTTTTTTTATTATACAAATTTATATTTTTCCTTATTTAGGGGTATTTGGTATAGTTCATTTACATGCAATAGTATAATTAGTAATATTGTTAGTTTTATAAAATTGAAATAGGGTGATGATCATGTTTTAATAATTATATAATCGATAAATTTCTATTGAATGATTTATATAAAATCAACAATACATATACAATTATTTCTATTTCTACCTTTTGATTTTAGACTAATATAATTAATGTGATTACCATATATAGGCTTGCCACAAAAAACAGAAATTTATATTAGCCACGAAAATAAACAAAATGTATGGCATAAATTTATGTAAGCCACGTAGAAATAAAATACCCATGGCATAACCATATTTTTCCACTAAATCACTTCTAGCCGTGGCATAAATTTAATGAGTAAATAATGTTATATGTCAAAATATTTTTTTCCTGTAGCTAGATGATAATATGCCACGAATGTAGAATTTCCTTAACAATGAAAATTTTGAGGTGGTTAAAGAACAAACCATTTATCACTCATTTTACCGAGATAGTTTGGTGTAGATTTGTGTAAACATAGTAGCAATTCAAGTAGCAATTGATCAACTGTTAGCGTGACACTTGGCAGTATTTAATTGGGTGGATCTTTATTGCCGTTGAAAATTTGAAATGAACATAAATATAAACTAAAGAATTGTAAAAATAAAATTACATTATCAACATTCATATTTTTTCATATTCTATAAAATGACATCAATTTTGCCATATTTTGGAAATATAAAAATTTCAGCTATATTAAGTTAGGGTAATTAATTAAAATAATATGTTTTCATATTCATCTTGTCACAAAATTCGTTATATTTTTTTTTAAGTAATTGAAATGATAATGAACTTTTTTTTGGTTCATTGTTAAGAGTTTGTATGAATTCAAAATGAAAATGATTTGTGGAGGAGTGAGGAACGGAAAGAGAGTGTGACAGACCATTTATTTTGGTTCATTGTTGGGGATGCATTAGGGAAAGGAGAATGGGGTAAAGAAAGGGAAACAAGGTGCATGGAATAAAAAAGCTTTGAGTGTATTTGGCATATTGCAGTTCTTGGTTTTTGGTTTTCTTAATCACAATAAAACAAAACAATGTTTCGTAAAATAGTTTAAAAAAACAAGTTTGCAACAATTTTGCGAAAACCAAAACAATAAACCTAGAATCACTAAAAGTTACTCCGTAGATTTTGTTTAAAAAAATAAAAACAACATAATACACACTCTATCTTCCTCTTCTCTCTATATTTCCATTCTTTTTTCTTTAAACCTAAAATTTATCAAGATTAATTAACGAGCAAACAAATAAGGTATGAATGTTTTTCTTTCTCTCTCTCTCTTTTTTTTTTTTTGATTAATTTCCTTACAAACCCTCACTTTTCTCCTCAATCTTCTTTCTACTATAGTATTGTGTATCTATTAATTAATACTTTGGGGTGTTGAAAGCTAGATTTTCCATGATTAAAGAGTTAAAGATATGGCTGCTTCATATGATTTAAAAAGACAAAAGTATATAGTTTTGTCACTTATGTTGTGTTATCTAATTACTCTCTCGGTCTTCTTTTAGTTGTTACATTAGGGTTTTTGACACTATTTACATCCTTATTTTGACTCACTTTGGTGTATAATGCATAACGAAAAAACATACTCATATGAGATCTTGTTTGATTCATTTCAATGTATATATTCAAAATATAAAATTTTTAGAATTTTTTATAATACCAAACTCAAGATATTTATTCTATAAGTTGTGTATTGGGAGATATGAAAAAGGGAATGTAGCAAGTAAAAAAGGGAATGTAGGAAGTAAAAAAAGACTGAGGGAATGTCAAAAATATGTAAAGACGGAGATCTTTTGTTCTGACATTATGTAGATGAGAATGTTTAGTTTTAAGATGATGAAATTATCTCAATGGATTGCAGGACCTAGTAGCTCTGTATATTAATCAAGAAGATTTTCAAAGAATGGCTCAGTTTCTAAATTTTCTGGCAGAATGGTTGTGGGATAGACAAAATTCATAGTTGAAGCTATTGTAAAAGAATATATATATAATTGTATTTCAAAATTTTTTAGATAAAATTTTCTCAATTGTTCCTTTAAATTGTGTAATGTTATATTCAATAAATACAATTATTTAAATTAGAACAATGTATGATTTTTTCTTTTTTGTGTATGTGAAATTAATTTAGGATTAATAATAATAATAATGATGATGATGATGATGATGATAAGTATAAGTTAAAACTTAACAATGATACAAAGTACGATAGTTGATTTAAACTCAAAATTACAAAATGAAAACAACTTAATATATTGTTTGTTTTACATAAGTAAAACAATAGCTTTAAACATACAACCACCACACAACCACCACTATTCTACCTTTTCCAATAAACGTCAAAACCTCCACAACTTTGTAGCACTTCGCCGTCCCTCGCCACACCTCCCCCACCATCTGGTCATCCTTTGTTGTCCCTCCCCTCCCTTGAAACTCCCTCAAATCCAATTTTGCACCTTGGAAAACTTAATAATCCCTTCCCCATTAACCTACAATTCGTAAAAACCACAAGCTGTGATGGGTTTAGGGTTTGGTGGTGAGGAAGAAGTACTATGGAGGAATGGTAGTTGTGTGGGGTGGGTTTTTGTTGATTGGGTTAGAGTTTGGGGGTGTGGTGGATTTTTTTCTGGGGGTTTTCTAGAGGGTTATTGTGTGGTGGGAGGGTGGTTTCAGGGCATAGAGGGTGGTTTCGAGGCATAGAGGGGTTGGTTTTGGGGGTCTAGGTAGTGGTGTGGGGGAGTAGGTGGTGGTTTTGGGTGAGAAGGGAGACTAAGGTGGTGGCTAGGGTAGGTGGAGGGATGGTTGGGATGGTGATTGGGAGGCGGTGGGGGTGGAGGGGTGGCACGAATGGCAACTGGGGTGGTTGGGAGATGGTAGGTGTAACACCCTGGAATTTCCTAACTTCCTTCTCTAGATTTTCCGGAAAACATTATAATATAAATAAAGAATGTTAAATATTAAAACTCCTAAATAACTAGGAAAAACCAAAGTATTACCACCACCTTGATAACGGCTAAGGCTTTTATCGAAGTACTACAGCGGAAGTCTTTAAAAACCAAAACCAAAATTAAAACTCAAAACGAAACTTAAATAAACTTAAAACAAACTGAAGTCAAAATGAAAGAAAACCAAATAAGTCTCTATTACACTTAGGAGCCATCTTAATAGCTCTTAAAAACCAAATAACTTCAAACTTCAGAAATCAAAAGTCAACATCCAACAAAACAATAAAAAGCAACTAGCTCACATAACTATGAAAAACTACAATGCAAGAACCCACACTCCAATGCACCATGATTGACTTACGCCCTCTTGCACCCATCAAGTGGGTCATTGTAGGGTCGAGTCAAAGACAAAGCCATGCACAAAAAAAACACAGTCAGCAGATCTGAGTACACAAATACAAAAGACTATGCAAAACATAATTAGTAATGAAAATAAAATAAAAGTATAAATCACATACTTCTTACCGTTGACAACTCTTCACCTGTGCATAGATTCAACTCAAACAATATTACTTATTATTTTAAACTTTGGATTTTGCATCGAACAGGTTTCCTTTCCTTTAAAATTGCCCTATTGGGAAACAAATTGGGAGCAACTCCATGAAGGTATTACCTATGTCACATAAAGTGACAGAATTCCAGCGGATTAAAAATATAAAAGAGTACGTCTTCTACCCAAATTAGAAGTCATAGATCACTGTTCCATACGACTCCCCACATTGTTCATACTCATGGTATATAGGTTCCAAGGGTTTTGGTGCGAATCCGCTTTCACTTTACAGGATTAGCCTGTTTAACATTGTTATGACTCACATACAACATCACATAAAAGGATGCATAAAATCAAACAAGCCATATTAATTATCTTTGATTTAAGGTGATTCTAAAAATAATCTTGTGTGTCCTTTAATTAAACTAAACTTCCTTTACCACACATTAATTGTGAGTGGCTTACTATTTACCTTTTTCTTGACTACACATTAAACTGTGAGTGGTTACATGTATGAATAAATATTTGCTCAATACTTCTTGTGAATAAAAGTTCACCAACTACCTTTCTTGTTGATTTAGTAACTAAAATACTTAAATAACTTTCTTTCTTCTTCATTAAGCTATTGGCCAACTTTAAAATTAAATTCAACATTCCAATTACTCATGAAAAATTAATAATGCTATAAAGGTGGAATGTCAAAGACTATGAAAATTCATACTTTCGTACTAGCATACTTCTCAAGCAAGTTAACTAAACAACAAATCATGTTCACATTCGTAACACATAAGCATGATTTCTACTATTATTCTTGCTTGTAGAACTTACGTACCTTGTATTGTAGTGGTGATCCTCCACAACTTATAGAAATCAACTAATTCGAATTCTCCTACATAGAGAAAACTGAATCTAAATTAAAACCTTATTGACTAAATTCTACAACAACAATAAACTAACTTTTTATGTTGGAAAATTGTCCAAAACGTTCCATATATGATCTCTATTCAATTCCACACTTTATTTTAATTTTTTCATTGCAAAATACTTGATTTTCGGTAATATTCCAAAAAATGGTAGCTTCATAAAATTTCTCAAAAACACTTTAAAACTCTTCTAAACCTGTTATTTTGATCATAAAACACTATAGTCGTGTTCTAAGATCATCATACAATATTTAGATGCATTAAAAATAATTATGACTAATTTCACGTGTTACTATTTTTATTGTGCATGAACATGTGTTAATAAAAATTCATAGATTTGTTTAACTATTCAAAACTCATGAAAAACTCATCTAAACATCATAGTAAAATTGTAAAACTCTTTCACAATCTATTATCATCAACATGCATCAAATTTATGCTTTAAAATAATTTTTCATAAAGTAAAACATGTTCATAATATTTTTACTATTAGTTTTCATGATTATAAAAATTGGACAGCAATATAAAACAACTTAAAAACCCTTTAAAATCAATCTATACTTCATAAAATCATCACAAATTCATACAACAACAATCCATGACCACAATATTGAAGTTTAAATCATTAAAAACCATTAAACCATGATTTTCATAATTTCACAAACCCTAATTTAAAATTTCATGATCAACTTTATAAATTCATACTTAAAACATAGACATAACTTTATAAACCATGATTATAATCATAAAAACATGATTAAACATAATCATAAACATGAATTTCGCAAGATTGAATTAAAAAGAAAAGAAGAAGATTTTTTTTTTGTAAAGTTTCGAAAATAAGGAGGAGAGGTGGTGGCGCAAGGTGGCAGCAGCGGCAGCTGGGCGGTAGCAGCGACAAGCAACGACGAGGTTCGATTTTTTTTTTTTTGAAAAATCTCCAAATTTTTTGTCTTGAAATCCTAAAACTTGAAGTTTGCAAATTAAATCTGAAACTTTGGGTTTTAAGGGGTAATTATAGGCCCCGACGTAGGATTTGGTGCAATTAGATAAATACCCTTAATGTTTAAAATCACTTTTATGCCCTTATTTTAAAACAATTTAGGAAACTCCAAAAATTCTATCTTTAGAAACTTTTCAAAATATTTAATAAAACTTAAAATAACATGAAATATTATTTACAACATACAATAATTACTTTGATTAAAATTTATTTAAATTTCCTTTCTCTAATATTTTTACTGAACTTAATTTCTCAATAAAAATACTAAAGACATATGTATAAAGTATGAAATTAACTCCTTAAAATACGTGAAAATATGGGGTATTATAGTCTACCCCCCTTAAAAGAAGTTTCGTCTAGAAATATTATGTAAATTATTGTATGGAATTTGAATAGAGACTACGTTTACTTCAAAACTTTTCTTTTTTTACACTATGTTGTTGTAGACTTTAGACATTTAAGTCAACCTTTCCATGACAACTTTTAGTTAATAGACATAAACTTTCACAAAACTTTACTAAATGTCGTAAAAACTTGCACAATTTAGGGTAAAAACGCGCGAAATTTTCTCGTAGTCTACCCACCTTAAGAATCGAGTTACGTCCCCGTAACTCTGCTAACCTGAAATAACTCTCGATACTTTTCTCTCATCATATCCTCAGCTTCCCAAGTAGCTTCTTCGGTTTCTTGGTTAGACCACAACACCTTCACTATTTTGACACTTTTTCTACGAGTATCCCGAACTTTACTAGCAAGTATCTTAATCGGTTTCTCTTCATAGGTTGAACTTTGGTCTAACTCTATTGTTTCATGTTGTAACACATGTGACTCATCCAACACGTACTTTCTTAGTTGAGACACATGAAAGACATTGTGAACTTTGGTCAACTCCATTGGTAATACTAGCTTATAGGCAACCTTCCCAATCCTTTGTAAAATTTCATAGGGATGAATATATTTCGGGCTCAATTTACCTTTTTTCCCGAACCTCATTACAGCTTTCATCGAAGAAACTTTGAGTAATACCTTATCACCGATTTCAAACACAACTTCTTGACGTTTTTGGTCCGCATAAGACTTCTGTCTATCTTGTGCTGCTTGAATTTTCGCTTGTATCACTCTTACCTTATCGATAGTTTCTTCAATCAATTGAGGTCCTAAAGTTACTGTCTCAATTATGTCATTCCAACATAAGGGAATTCTGCAGTTTCTTCCATACAAGGCTTCAAAAAGTGCCATGCCAATACTTGCATGGTAGCTAGCTATTGTTGTATGATAACTTAATAAGATCTTAAAAATCCTCCAAATTCCCTTGAAAATCCATTATACAAGCTTTCAGCATGTCCTCCAAAGTCTATATCGTTCTCTTTGTCTGTCCATCGGTTACTGGATGGAAAGGTGTACTCATTTTCAACGCCGTACCAAAATTCTCCTAGACACTTTTCCAAAATTTCGAAAGAAACCTAGAATCCTTATCTGACACAATATCCTTTAGAACTCCATATAGCCTCACAACATTGATAAGTTAATGCATATTTTAACCCTGATCCGGATTGATTTTTATCTCTAATACGGCTCTTTTGATCCACTTCTATTAACTTTTGTTATTTCGAGTGCTTGATGTGTTCTCTATAAGATTTTGCAGGAACCAATGATTTATTGTTGTTTTTTGAGCCTTTTGAAGCATTTGAAGAGTTAGTGGAAAGTTTAAAGTCATTTGTGAAGCCTTGCTAAAGTTTAGGAGCCTTAAGGAAGCATTAAAGAAGAAAGTAGAAGAAACTGAACAAGAAAACGAGCAAAAACGCTCCCCTGGATACAATCCCTACTTCCCCGTCTACATAGTTAGAGTAGTAGGTTATTTTTTATAGGTATACAACTGTCCCTTTCAAATTTTGGCGCTGTTGCCCGGGGGGGGGGGGGGCAAGTTTAATTTCTACTAATCGGGTTATTTTGTCTATTTTTATTATTTATATTTCGTCTCAAGAAACCCTCTGTTCTCTGTGGATTGATCCTGAACCAGAACGGCCATTGCATAAGCGAAGTCGTAGGAGGAAATGGAGACTGCGGAGAGTTATTCTTTCTGAAAGGATACTATCGGATTTGTCACAACTCTTTCCTGATTTGAGCATTTCTGAGAATTCTGATAGGGAATAAATGGTAGAATCAAATTCTAATGAAAACAACATACCACATAATGATGCATAGCCGCCACTGCGGTAAGCATGATCATTGAAGGATTATTCCCAACCTAGTTCTACAATAGTTGGAGGTGGTTATCGGTTTCCTAATAATTAGGCTCAAAATTTTGAATTGAAGCCAGCTCTAGTGAATATGGTGGAAAGGAATGAGTTTACAGGAACTTTGATGGAGGATCCGATGTTACATTTGAATAACTTCCTCCTGTATTGTGGTACGTTCAAGCTCAAGCAAGCTAAGGTCTCTTAGGACTACATTAGAAAAATGATGTTCCCGTTTTCATTGAAAGACAAGGCTTGTACTTGGTTGAACAGTCTTAATATGGATAACATCAACAGCTGGGAAGAGTTGGCTCTTGCATTTCAAAGGAAATATTACCCTCCAGAGCGAACTGTAACCCTTCGGAGTAAGATCACGAATTTCAATCAGGAGTCAGATGAGACTTTGTATGAAGCATGGGAGAGGTTCAAGGATCTATTGAGATTATGCCCACATCCCGGTCTTGAAAAGTGGTTCCTGGTCTAGTCATTCTATAACGGTTTAGAGAATGAGAGTCATACATTGCTTGATTCAGCTGCCAGTGGTCGGTTCTTGAACCAGGAAGTTAATATTGTATATGAGTTGGTTGAAGAGATCACTATTCATAAGTCACAGTTTTGCAATCCCAGAGGACATTTGAAGAAAGGTGGAAAGCATGTAGTTTACGATAAATATGAAAGTTTAGCTTCACAGGTCAATGCCATAAACCAAAAGCTCGACAAGATTAGTACTACAACACCTCCACCATCACTTGTAGCTGCGGTGGCTGCACTTTCGGGATGTACCTAGCCTTTCTGCAATTCCTGTGGTTCATTCGGTCATAGTTCACAATCATATCATAGTTTTGTAGAGCAAGTGTGTGCCTTCGAAGCCTACAAGAACAATCCGTTCCTAATACATACAATCCGAGATGGAAGGATCATCCATACTTTTCCTACTAGAACAACAATAATGTGTTGAATCCACAACAATTTATACCACCTCAGCAGGCTCATCAGTAGGTGCAAAATTTGCACCACCACAACCGCCAGGCTTCAATAGAACACCATTTCCAGCACCACCAGCTCAACTTAGCAGTGAAATATCAAAGTTGAAGAATATGATACTGTAGATGCACAAGAATATGGAAGCAATGCAGGCTCACACTAAGCAACTACAAATCCAGCTAGTTCAGATTGCACAGTCCACAGCTCATATATGGATGAGGATGCACACATCCCTATTATTGTTGGTAGGCCATTCTTAAACACTATAGGAGCTATTATTGATGTAAAGAATGGAAGCTTGACTCTTTTTTTGTAGGTGATGACAAGGTTACCTTTAACCTTGATAGTGCATTGAAAAGTCCCATGTTGAAACAATCCTACTATAGCATTGATATTATTCAAGAAATTGTTTGTGATAACTTGCCTCGATCCCTTAAAAAGGATCTTCTAGCGGCCATTTTATTTTTGGGTGTGATTTCAGGTGAAGGCAATATGGAATTAGATGAGCTGATTCAGGACCTTTCAGGAGTGGAATTTAAATTCAGGTAGCAAATATCAATTTTTGAAGCTGCCCCAGAACATTTGTTCGGTAAAGGAGGTAACACAACCTGAGATGAAACCCCTTCCCTCTAATTTGAAATATGCATTTTTAGATAAAAAAGAGCTATATCCAGTTATTGTCAGTGCTTCACTTATTGATAGTCAACTTCAGAAATCATTAGCTGTGCTTAAATGTCATAAGAAGGCTATTGGTTATACTATGATGACTTAACTGGTATTAGTCCTGAAGTTTGCATGCATCGTATTCATTTGGAGGAAGGTCATAAACCATGCATACAGGGTCAGCTTCATTTGAATCCTAACATGTACGAAGTTGTTAAGAAAGAGGTCATTAAATTACTTGATGCTAGTATCATCTATTTTATTCCTGATTCTAAGTGGGTTAGTCCAGTTCAGGTAGTGCCTAAAAAAGGTGGGACCACTGTTGTGCGTAATAATAAAAATGAATTGATTCTCACTAGAGTTGTCACAGGTTGGCGTATGTGCATTGATTACAGGAAATTGAATACTGCTACTAAAAAGGATCACTTCCCTCTCCCCTTCATTGATCAAATGTTGAAAGGTTAGCTAGGCATAAGTATTTTTGGTATTTAGATGGTTATTCGGGATTCTTCCAAATCCCCATTCATCCAAATGATAGAGAGAAAACTACTTTTACATGCCCTTAGGGTACTTTTGCACACTACTACATTTTAGAGCAAATACAACGGTGTAATGCAACAGTTAAAGTTAATGCAACGGTTATGTCTAACGCAACACTATTAGTGGTCTATTGTGACGGTTGAATATGACCGTTGCATTAGGTCTACTAATGCAGCGATTATCTTTACCTATTGGAACGGCTATTTAAATCATTGCATTAGCTTACTTTATGTGCTGCATTAGATGAGTACAGGAGTAATACGAATATAAGATTAATATGTTCTTGCTGCTTCATTGATTCCTTTAATTCTCCCTTAGCTTATTATGTGCAACTCATGATTTCAGTACTACTACTCCCTCTAAAAACCACCCGACTCAATGGCTACCACACTTCCTAAATTACTGATCCTCACACCATCACCGTCACTTTACTCTTCTCCTCCTCTCTAACACTCCTACCGTTTATTTATCTCCTCCTCCACCGAAAACCACCACAATACCTCACAAAACTCAACCTAGGCGCCTTTCATCACCACTTGTCAAGCTCCCATAAAAGCCATTGCAAAATCTCTAAAGTTACTCATGTCAATATCCTAATCTCATTCGAATTCTCGAAATCCCCAAGAACCACCACCTAAATTTGAAACCCTAAATCAAATTGGCAGTCTTTATTTCAATTGATGTTCCCATCCTCAACTAAGGAGAAACGATTCATGGTATTTGATTAAGTTAATTTCAGATTTATTTCATTTTTTTTGTTTGTTTTGTTTTCATTATCTTAGTCATTTTTCTCTTCTTACTCTTTATTTTAAAATCAATTAATTCAATGTTTTTTCTTTCAATTTTATAGAACTTAAGCAATTGGGTTTTGAACTTAATGTTTCTCAGTCAGCGGCATCATTGACCATGTTGTAGTAGGTGAGCACCTTTGGTGGTTAGTGAATCTAATTATTTCTCCCTAAATTAGTTGTTGTCTAGTCTTTATCTTTTTTAATCGATTCGGTTAGGTTGGTTGTATATCTGTGATTGTAATTAGTTCATTGAGATTTTGATTATAATCCTTTTATTGAAATTTTGATTGTCATTAGTTTATTGAAATTGTGATTTGTGAACTGAAGGTTTATGTTTATCTTGTTGTTTTGAAGAATAGGCTAAATGTGGTAGACTTCAGTGATTTGATTTATTTGGTCTTGTTTGCTTCTGTTTATTATTCCTATTCGATACAACAATCATGACTTTATTGTCAATGTTATGTTCACATTGTTGTTCTTGTTGTTTCCGCTGCTCTTGCTGCTCCTTGTTTTTCTCTTCACTCCCAACCAAATTCATCCTTCCAATATGTACTCCTCACCTATTTATTAGGAGGCTTTTAAGGCATTTGGATAATATTTCAGTGAACGGAGTCCCATTTTTCAACACCTGATGCCCAATACTAACTTTGTGGAAAACTGCCTTAATGCTGATTTTGAAATTGCATGATAGTTAATGAGAAGTGCCTGACTAAATAGCGGTTCCTAGACGCTTTTATGGTTGTATCGAAATCGATGGTTGAGGAGGAGTATGTTTAGTTTGTGCATAATGTTAATGAGCTGTTTGGATTGATAAGGAATGTGGTTGAGGAGGATTGTATGGTAATCGTTTGTTGGATGTTGATAGTTTGTTAGTGTTGATGTGTTGTTGCCTTTAGGCTTTCTAATTTGTTTTACTATGGTCATTAGTAGCCTAATAATTACTTTTAATTCGTTTTACTTTGTAGGATGGATGAATGTTGGTATCTTTTTACTAATGTATTGGTCTTAATTGTTAAAGGAGTTTAGGGAAGTATGTTAGATGACTATAAATAGTTGTATGTTTTAGGTGACTAGAATTTGGATGTTGTAAATGTATTCGATGACTTGAATTGTGGAGTCTTTATATGTGCAAAATTAAATACTAATGGTTTGGTTGAATTTTTATATAGGTATACGATCAAGGGAATGGAGCAATGACTAAGAGGCATTTATTAAAGATCACGATATAGAAGAACGAGATCTACGAGATTTTATCAATTAATTAATTATAGGCTTGTATAGATTTAGGTATTTTGTGAATCTACATATATGTAGTGAATATTTTATTGCGAGGACACACGCCTATTGCATAAATTGCTACCTTTGTAAACTATTACTACTTATTTTTTAATAAATTTAATTTAATTTGATTAATAAATGTCTTGTTGTTCTAATTATTTAATTATTGTTACTATAAATATTAATGTTAAGTTTTGCACGTAGTTTCACTAAATGCAACAATCAATAAAATTAATATAGGCGTTGCATTAGGTATAAAATTAGTGTTGCTTTTGATCTATTGCAACGGTCCTAATGGTGAAAAGGCATTGCATTAGACTTGATTTAAGTGTTGCAATAAACATAATGCAACGGCCTACAATTATTACAGAAGTGTTGCATTATATCATAATAACCGTTGCATTAGGCTTAATGCAACACCTAATGCAACGGTTATTGAAAACTTCAAAGGGCGTTGCATTAGGCTCCTATAATCGTTGCATTAGGTCTAATGCAACAGCAGTATCAATGACGGTTTATGGACCGTTGCCTTAGGCCTAATGCAATAGTTAAAGGGGTATAATGCAACGGTTATTTGGTGTTGCATTTGCCTCTAAATGTAGTAGTGGCATATCTTAGAATGTCTTTTGGTTTATGCAATGCCGCAGCTACCTTTAAACGTTGCATGATGAGTATTTTTTATGTTTTTATTGAATCTGTTGTGGAAGTTTTGATGGATGATTTTAGTGTCTATGGAACTTCATTTGATGCTTGTTTAGATGATCTAACAAAAGTGCTCATGAGATGTGAAGAGGTGAATTTAGTGCTAAATTGGGAGAAGTGCCACTTTATGGTCACTAAAGGTGTTGTGCTTGGACACTTAATCTCCGAACGAGGTATTGGGGTAGATAAGGCAAAGATTCAGGTAATCGAACAACTTCGTTCCCCCTCCTATGAATGTCAAAGGGGTAAGTAGCTTTTTGGGTCATGCAGGTTTTTGTCGCAGGTTTATTAAGGATTTTCCTAAAATTGCAAAAGCACTAACCCAATTGCTTTTGAAGGATGAAGATTTTGATTTTACCGATGAGTGTGTTGTGTCTTTTAACAGGACTAAACATGCACTTATTTCTACACTCATCATCCAATCTCTTGAATGGGACCTCCCATTCGAGATCATGTTTGATGCCAGTGACTATGTAGTTGGAGCAGTTCTAGGCTAAAGGAAGGATAAGGTTCTCCATGCGATCTATTATGCCAGCAAGACACTTGATCCAGCTTAAGTAAATTATGCCACTACTTAGAAGGAGTTGCTAGCAGTTGTATATGCACTTGACAACTTCCGACCGTACCTATTGTGCTAGAAAGTAATTGTTCACACTGACCATGCTACTCATTAGTACCTCCTAGCAAAGAAGGAAGCAAAGCCAAGGTTGATTAGATGGATTATATTTCTGCAAGAGTTTGATCTCGAGATTCGTGATAAGAAGGGAGCGAAAAATGTAGTAGCCGATCATCTTTCCAGAATTCGATTCAAAGATGTAGAGCTCGTGCCTATTGATGATTCCTTCCCCGATGATCACTTGCTTTCAGTTAGAGTTAAATCACCATGGTTCGCTGATTTTGTAAATTACATTGTAGGTGGTGTATTGCCCCATAATCTTTCATCACACCAAAAAAGCGGTTTCTACATCATGTTCGAATGTATTTTTGGGATGACCCGAATTTGTTCCGAGAATGTGCTGATGGTTTATACCGACGATGTGTTCCGGATTGGGAGTTCTATGGGATCCTGAGCCATTGCCACTTATCACCTTATGGAGGTCATGCAGGTCTTTCAATGACCATGTTCAAGGTACTACAATCTAGATTCTATTGGCCTACTCTATTTAAAGATGCTCGAGACTTTGTGTTATCTTGTGATGCGTGCCAGAGAACCGGAAAAATTTCGAAACATCATGAGATGCCTCAAAATGGTATTCTAGAGGTTGAGATATTTGATGTATGGGTTATTGATTACATGAGTCCATTTCCTTCTTCAAATGGAAATCGATTCATATTATTGGCCATAGATTACGTATCAAAGTGGGTAAAGGCTATTGCAACACCTAATGCGGACTCTAATACTATGCTACCATTGTTTAAGCAAGTAATTTTCCCGAGATTCGGAGTTCCTAGAGCTATTATCAGTGTTGGGGGTTCTCACTTTCACGAGAAGCGGCTTACTAAGCTACTTGAGAAGTATGGAGTCTATCATCGTATCGGATTGGCTTACCATCCACAGACTAGTGGTCAAGTTGAGGTCTCTAATCGGGAAATTAAAGTCATCCTAGAGAAGACAGTTGTAAAATCAAAGAAAGATTGGAGTAGCAAGCTTCCTGATGCATTATAGGCACATAGAACACCATTTAAGACACATATCGGTACATCTCCATATCGATTAGTGTACGGGAAAGCGTGCCATTTACCGATTGAGTTGGAATATAAGGCCTACATGGTGGTAAGGGAGCTTAATATGGATGCCAAGCTTGCAGGTGAGAAGTGGTTACTTCAATTGAACGAGCTAGATGAATTTCGACTAGGAGCCTACGATAATGCTAAAATTTACAAGGAGAAGACTTAGAAATGGCACGATAATTGAATCACGAGAAAAGAGTGCCAAGTGGGTGACAAGGTCTTGTTATTCAACTCTAGATTAAAGCTTTTTTCAGGAAAGTTGAAGTCTAGGTGGAGCTGCCCTTTCAGTGTTACTAAGGTGAGCAAGTATGGATTCGTAGAGGTTCAGAACGACAAAGGAGAACGATTCAAGGTTAGCGGCCAACGCCTCAACTACTACTACTACGAAGTCGACGTTGTTCGTTTGGTTGAGGAAGTCACATTCCAAAACCCACACCCCCTATGAGCTATGAGGTAACATGGTTAATCTAATAACCTTAAAGAAGCGCTTTACGAGAGGCAACCTGTAGGCAGTTTTATTTGTTTAGTAGCCTTTTCATTTTATTTTCATAGTTTCGTAGGGACTTTAGCTTTATTTTTAGCTTTGGTGAGGGAGAGTGAGGGACTAATAGTGTATTCCAAGTGTTTTTGGTGCTTTTGTATGTGATTAAGTGATTAAAAGGAGGAAGACGCGAAGACGACGACACGCCCAGGTGACCCGGGTGAACATACACCAACCCGGGCGAGATACCTTTGTCCCGGGCGCGCAAACCATTTTGGAACACTTAGAAAATCTTGGAAGATGGCAATTCGCCTGGGTTACCCGGGTGAAAAGACATGTACCCTGGTACGGAATCGGGCGCAGGCGTATTTTGAACACTTAGAAATTTTCTGAATTTTTTTGAAAAAACCCTCATTTGGGCGCATTGCTGCCACCCGGTCGAGAAGCCACCACTAATAAAAAAATAGCTTATTAGTATCATTTTTTTGCACCTATTTGTATCGTTTTACACACGATCCAATTGGAGGCATAACAAATAGCAAATTCTATTTGTATCGTTTATTAGAAACGATGATAATAGCTTCTATCTGCATCGTTTTTTTGTAAAAACGATACAAATAGACCACCTATCTGCATCGTTTTTTTGGTGGAAATAGGCAGTCTATTAGTATCTTTTTTTTAACAAACGATACTAATAGTACTGTTTATAAAACAAATTTCAAATGGTAATTTGGTGGGCTCTATATTCACAATAAATAATATATCTATATATATATGCATCCTCCCGCCATCCTCCCGCCATTGCCCCTGTTCGATTCTCTATAGTTTACAATACATATTTCATTAACAAATTAAAAATTGTAAACGATTCAGATATATACAATACACTTTCAATTCTTATATAAATATATTTTACAACGACAAGTTGGATAGATGTTTACGAAATATCTAAATTAAAAGTATGAACAATATTGTAATCAAATACATTTTTTATTTAGTTAGAATCGGATAATAAGAAATTTAGTCTGAAGAACCTCGCCCATTGCTCGCGAACTTCATCCAACTCTCTTTTGGTATACGGGCAGATCTTCCAATATAGTCCTTCAAAAGATATTATTGAAAGGGTACAGTAGCTTTCCAATCACTACATATGAATATGCTGCTACTGTCTAAACAAACATATTAAAAAAAGACATGACATGCTTTGCTAAAACTTCAAGCAGGACAATCAATAATGTATAGAATCAGTGATTAATTAGAATGCGAATATCATTTTGAGCAGGCAATATAACTACTAAATTATGATGCATATTACAATGTACAACAGAAAACAAATACGATAAATAGAACGTGAATGACGCCAGGATATGATGCCAAATGTACAAGAGTTCCGACATCATGAAAGGATGCAGGTAAAGAAGCTAGTCAATGGAAATGGTCAACATAGTAAGTTACAGAACTTGGAACGACTTTATAAGAGAATTCAACAAATTAGTACAGGCTATGAAAAGGGAAAAAATTAGCATAATGTGTCGAACAAGAGACCGAATAAATTGGACAAAAGGAAAAGGAAATAGATGGATATTAGAGTCGGAAACAAAAATGGAGTGTTTATCCTCATAGATAAGGCCTTGGCAATAATGTAGTTAAGATCATAAAGCAAGTCCTTGGAGGAGTGAAGTTGACCACTGGTGGTGACCTCAACGGGCATGTATTTTCTATGAGGGGTGGCTTCAAAAGCATACAGGGAGATTTTGGACTCTATTCCAAAGGCAATAGTTGGATCTTAGAAATGAATCGTAGTTGGATGTAAATATGACCATATTTACCCTTACAAATTTTCTCTTAACATTGTTTCTTAGGAAGAGTTTTGGGTTGACCCTGGAAGATCTATTCCAAAGGCATACGAGAAAACTGACCAAGAGATTCTGTCTCAAAGCTCTGAAATTGCCAGGGGAGGTTCTACTGCTGTTACGGCTATTCTTATTAATGTTCGAAGGTTATGGACTGCTAATCTCGGAGATTCAAGAGCAGTTCTCTGAAGAGGGGGTCAGGCTGTACAGATGACTATTGATCATGAGCCAAACGTAGACAGAGCCACTACTGAGGGCAAAGGAGGATTTGTCTCAAATATGCCAGGTTTCCTTTCATCATATATTCTTAATTTCTTACCATTTTACTATGTGTTTTTCTTATTGATAATTAATCAATTAATCATACTTAAGGGTACTAAAAATTATACATGTTGACTAAATGGTGAGAGTATGTTAGGGACTAAGACAAGTGTTAACATTTTTTAATACAAGTGTCTTCTGTTTAAGACACTGTCATGGTTGTAAATAAAACTGTAATATGTGTGATTGTGTGAAGGACTTCTCTATGAGCAATTCAAGAACATAAGATTAGTGGTTTTCATTACCACTTCCATGTGANCTAAACAAACATATTAAAAAAAGACATGACATGCTTTGCTAAAACTTCAAGCTTCCTATTCAAAAACAGATATGCCACATCTTTATTAATATTGAGCAATATATATGCAGATAGGGGTTACTTCACATAGGGATGAATCTGAAATAAAGAATAACTGAGTAATTACCATATTCCAACCACTAACTGTTTGATCTTGAGCTAGTCCATCGTTTGGATACTATCACAACCAACTGACACCCCAGTCTCCACTGAACCATTCTGCAAAATTCCTTAGAAAGTAAATTTGTGATCAAGCCAATATAAAAAAAAAAGCAAAAAGAAAACATAAACATAACACATGGAAAATAACAGCATACACTGTACGGTGATTCTGGGATAGAAGAACTGGTATGACTAGTTTCAGGTGGAAAGCCACCGGGCCAGGAGATTCTTATCTTCATGTTAAGTGACGGATTTTCAGGTTCAACACTATCTCCACTCATATGACATTGCTCTTGAATAATTTTGTCTGATGTAGCAACAGAAACCTCTTGTTCGTGAGCTGCTGTGTCTGTTGAATGACTTGAATCCTATTGGGTCTTCAACGTTGAAGAGTTTCTGAATTTAAGATCATGTGCAAATCAATCATTTAAGAATTTTCTCATCAACAAATTGAAGCATAAACTACTAAGATGCATAAATATGAGCTGAAATGATCAGAACTGATCTGGTAAACGGACCAAAACAGATCTGAACTTCAGGAAAAATCAATAGTTAAAGTTATGGTATCATGCATTCATACTACTAATGATTCACTAAAAGAATATACTGAATGTATAATTTGTAGTTGAAGTTTTCTCAATATAGGCTTTATTCATGTATCTGATATTGCATGTTTTTCTTTCAATTTAGAATTCAAGGTGTTATATTCAGTGATTTTCAGGTCATTCCTTCTTTGAACTGATTTTCAGCCATGCAGTTTCAGTGATTTACTGACAAAGTCAAGAAAACCCCATTTCCAAAAACAGAAATTTCAGTTGATTTCAAGAAAACACCTTCTGTTATGATTCACTACCACATCCGAAACAGATCTGAACTGATCTGTGGAGCTAACCAGAACTAAAAATTAATATTGGACATGAATTAGTTAGACACGAATAGATTAATTAGTAAAATGGTAAAGGAGCAGTGATTTGTCCAGCAAACAACTACAAAACAGAGAAACTAGCCAGTAGTTCAATCAACTACCATCAAGCAAATATGACTACTTTTAGTTTTTCCTTACAAAATCATCCCCTAGAATCTTGCAGATAATTTTCAGCCATAGAAACACTATAAAAACAAGCCATACTTAAAACCTGATGTAGAACTACATACACGAAGTTATCAATTACCACCTATAGGTCAAGAATAGGTATCAGTGTATCACTACGCAGGCGAAGGTCATAAAAAAGCAATGAGGGGGCATCTTGAAAGATGTTGAAGAAAACAGAGGTTCATCATCATCGTCATAGTCAAAGTCTTCATCCCAAAAGGATGGGGTCGGTTGCATGAAAGAATTTTCATCTCATATGGTCATCCACATATACCTTTCTCCTCTATTCATTACTAGCTATCTAATACTAATAAGGTTGTAAACCCTCTTTGTCATGTCATTTTCAATATAAAGGGCATTGTAGCGATAAGCTTATTAATACAATTATAAAGGGCATCAAGTAAACATTTAAAAAGTCAACATGCTGCACAATTAAAAAGCAATAAAAGATGTTATGCTTTTAAACCCTCCAATGCCATTTATTCCCCATTTTCTTTTTAATTTGACTAGCTCCTTAACTCTAGTTGAAACTAGGCAAGCCAAGGTAATCTTATTCCTATTGAGATTCCTCCTAACTTCAACCTGTTTTTGGCGGATCTTCGCTTTTGTGACTAACAACCCAGTCTTCAAAGACATTCGTATATACTATACTCAGCATAGGGCGGCTGGGTACTCTATCAAGAAAGGAAGCCTGACTCCATATAGTGTATAGTAAAGTTTCTAAACTAGCAAACATATACTGCTATCCTAATTTGCGATATTTGAAATCAAGCAAACGTAGCAATCACAACATCAAAGTAAATTAAAATTGCATAAAGAAAAGGTACAAAAATCACATCAAAATTCCACTAACATGAAATAAAATTCAGCATCATAATATTAAGCTCAAAACTCCAAAATTGACATCAAACTTTACAATTCTCAAAATTAAACAAATAAACTTAGTAATCAAAGCATCAAATTTAATTAATGCTGAACTAACAAAAACTCCAATTACACACAACACTAAAATCTAAAAAATAAAAAAAATACTTCATTTTAATAGCTTAGAATAGCTTTTCAATACTTCGTTTTTTTATGAATCAGAACTAAGAATAAATTCAAAGTTCATTGCATTAGCTAATTTCCAAGCCCTAAAACTCAAAAACAAAAAAATAAAATAAAATGAAAATTACAATACGATATAATTGATTCATAGTCCCATACAAAAATTCCCACATAATGGCATTCAATAGTTGATAAAGCTAATTTAATAAATAAAAAATACCCAAAAATAAATCAAAAAAAGGGGGAATTAGTACCTTAAATTATACTGTGTTCTTGTACTATCAACTGCAAAAAAGCACAGAAAATAATTAATACAAATTTCAATTGAATTAAATCGAGTAAAGTAATATACTTAATGCAATTAAATAATTATGTTAATGCATGGAATTGCAATTGAATTCGAAGTTGAAAATTTGTTTAAAAAATTATAGATTATACTGAGATTAAATTGAATCTGAACCCTAGCTTAAAATTAAAACCATAGATTATACTAAGATTAAATTGAATCTGAACCCTAGCTTAAAATTGTAATTGAAATTAAAATACCGCCGCAAAACAATTCGAATCTGAACCCTAGCTTCGAGATTGAATGACGAAGATATTGAATAGCGTCGTTGGTGATTGCTGGCGTTTACTCCGGCGAGTTCGCCTTCACCGGCTACTGTTAGTCTAGTGATTTCTCCGGTGACGGCGTCTCCAGTTGATTCGCCGGCGGATTCTCAAGGAGATGCGAGTTGAGAGGTTGAGAGGTGAGAGTTGCGAGTTGGTGAGTGAGAAAATGAGAGGTTGAGAGTTAAGAGTTGAGAGGAAGAGATAGATAAAACGAAAGTATCGGTTTATTTTATTATATTTTATCAATTGTATCGTTTTTTAAAAAACGATACTAATAGAAACCCATTAGTATCGTTTTTTAAAAAAACGACACTAATGTGTTCATATTTGTATCGTTTTTAAAAAAACGACACTAATGTGTTTTTATTTGTATCGTTTTTAAAAAAAAAACGACACTAATGTGTTTCTATTTGTATCGTTTTGGGAAACAAATGATACTAATAGCAGTTATTAGTATCGTTTTTTTAAAAACAATACTAAAGGGGCGTTACTAATGGTCATTTTTCTACTAGTCACCCGAACTGGGCGGGATGTTCTCCCCTTCTCACGCCTCCGTTTCTCCTCTTCTTCTTTCTTTCCTTTTCTTTCCTTTGTCCTTCCTTTTTCTTCTCTCACCTCATAATCTTTTATCCCTACTCTCACTCTCAAACTCTCAAACCTCTATATTCCCTTTCTCACTCTAACTTCCTCCCTCTATATCTCCCTCTTTACTCACTCAAATCCACTCAAAACTTAACCACAACTCATAGTTTTTCTCTCTCTTCAACATCCACACCACATATCTCTCACAAGATCTCTTAACTCACAAACCCAAAACCCTAACTCCACTTCTTTAAACTCAACTATGGCACCCAAGAGGCAAAGAGCGGGACCTAGCACAAGGAACAAACCTCAACGCTTTGGACGGGATCCTAGTTACGGGTTAGTCTCCTTTGGATTTCAAGAACAAAAGGTATGGTTTGAGAAATTAAAATTAAGACATGTTACTCCAACTAGGTTCCTAGATCATCAATTGTTATGTGCTTTAGGTGAGTATGAGGAAACCGAGGAATGTTTTAAATCTATGGGCATGCATCATTTTTTCACCATGGATGCCCCTACTTATCCCGACATTACATATGAATTTAAGTCGAGTTTTGAGATAGACAAGCCTAACCCTAAAGCACCTGTTAGAGGTGTTAGCTTTAGAATGTTTAATGTTGACCGTTACAAAACGATCGAGGACTTTGGTGCTATTTTTGATTTAGCTAGTTGGGGTTGTGCCAAACCCACAAAAGGCTTTGATGATGTTGCTTGGCGGTATTCTTTGACAAGTGTAGAGCTGAACAATTGGCAACATGCCAAGGCTAACTTGATCCACATACCTTCTGCTAGGATTACCCACCGTTTCCTTGCAGGGACTATTTTTTGCCGGTATGAACAACATGAAGTTCAGACCAGAGAGATGTGGTGCCTAAGAAGGCACTTAGTAAAAAATTAATTTCCTTATCGTCTTCATCTTCCCCATTTGTTTGCCACACATTTACATACCCAATGCAAAAACTGTGCAAGTGTTGATAGATATAGGCAACCGACTATAAACAACATTGTTTTTTGTGGCCTACAAACTTATGTTGCTCGGTATTACAGGGATGATTTTGAGTACCACTGGTTTCCTATTGTGGGATTCCGAGCTTTGGATGCCCCTCACCATGGCCAATGTGATTGGCTAGACTTGGTCGAGGGGGCCGTATTCGATGGTACATAGGGCAACCTAGGAGGGTCTCTGTTGTTCTTCTTAGCACTTCTTTGACTGGATTATTGCCTGATCAACAATCCTATACTATGCCTTTGAATGGCAATGTTGCAATTCCTTCTACAGGTACCCGAGTTTTTATATGGTGCGAATCGAGTCAATCTTCCCAGTCCGATCCCCAGTAGCTGTAGGAGCCACAACAGCATCAACCCCCTATGGACCTTACCCCATGGCAGACTCAGGTGAACCAGGTGCAGAACTAGTTCAACAAATTCCAGCTAAAGCAGCATCAGTTCATCTAGAGGTTCTATAACTTTGAGTAGGAACACCGTCTTGTCATGTGCCCGATCTATGACCACTACGTCTGCACTGGCGTAGTGCCTTCTGCAGGCCACCACCCTTCATGGTACACCTTTAACCCTTGAGAGGGGACTGGTGGAGCAAGAGGAGCAGGAGGTGGTGGTAGAGATGATGATGATGACACGAGTAAGGATAGCTTCAAATTTATGACTGAGAGGAGTCCCATACTTCCTTGAGCATGAGGACACTGTTGTGTACGGCTTGGGGGAGGTAATTTTATTGCTTTCTTAGTTTAGATTTTTATTTCTTTCTAGTGTAGTTTTTATTGCTTTCTTAAGATAGTCATATGGTTTGTACTACTTGTTACAAGTAGGAGTTTACGTATGACAAAAAAAAAATGTACTACTTTCATAGTTTAGAGTTTTGTTTTGTTGTTAGTAGTTAGTATTGGATTGATTGATTGATTGAACGACGTGTATGATGAAACTTTGTGAATGGTGACTTCCCTGTGCCCCGCATTTTATTTAAAAATGTTTTGATAGATTTGGGCATGTGATGAGTTATGCTTTGGGAATTATCATGTCAGACTTGAACTTGATTTTGCTTGAAACAGTTTCTTATCATGCCATTATATCCATGTATAGATTAGAGGTTTGAACTGTGTTAACGAGAGGGTTTAAGTCGCATACATTATAATATGCTTATTTCTTTTCATGTGTGCTTAGTTCCCGGTGCTTATATGATTCTTGTTTTGACATTTGACTCTAGTAGCTTGGCTTTGGTGTGTTACATGTCGCGAATGATAAAAGGTATTCATTTCTTTAGGAGGTTTTAGATTTTAGGAACTCCTTCATTAATTTTTCTCTGGATCCTTATTTTGAGCTTTTTATCCTTCACTTGCATTTTAGCCACATTACAACTCTTTTGGCCTTGTTCTATTGATATATGCCCAAGCTTGGCTTGGGGGAGTTGTGGAGTTGTTATGTTGTTGTTGAGCATTTGTTGGAAGTTTTGGAGGATGTTGGAAAGTTTTGGAATGTATGTTGTTTAAAGTTTAATAATAGGTCTCATATTAAGGCTCTGCATACCAATGTCTAGGATAGGTTATAATAAAAAATTGAAAAGTTATATATCTTATTTGGCCCAGTTATGTATGTGTCATGATTTTGTCCATGACATATCATTAAGCATCGTGATCCTAAGTTTTGAAAAAATTTGAAAGATGAAAGAAAAAAATGAAAAAAAAGAAATGAGAAAAAAAAAATTGAAAAAAATGTTGAAAAAACGAAAAGCTTGTGATTTTGGTGTTGTTGAAATGTAAGGTTTATGGTGTGATGTGATTTCAAAAGAATTGGTTTGATGTTGGAGTTTAATGCTGGAGGTGTTGATTATGTCCTTTGATTGTTATATGTGTATAGCCCGCATTTGCTACCACATTATCCCAAATCCTACCCATCATCCTATCCACATTACAAGCTTATAAAGACCTTTTTGATCGGCATGTACATGTTTTTAGTTCTTGTGAAGTGAGTCAATTGCCAAATCTAGTGAGTATTACTTGCATTTCGAGTCAACTTTCACGTTAGGTTAGTGACTACCCTTAAATACTTGCATGAGGTGTGAGATGTGGGTTTCGGTTCTCAAATTTGCATTCAAACACTTTTGCATTTGCATTCTTTAATTGGGATTAAAGGTGAGCTTCATTGTTTCATGCTCAATTATATGTGTGGAGTGACACCGAGTGAGCTACTCTAGTCATCGACTTCTACACCTTGCATGGTTGGCTTTATGATTTTGATTTCAGTGGATGGTGGTCAAGGAATTTTGATGGGTTGGTCGAGGAACTTACATACTCGGAATTGCTTGAGTTGATTTTTATTTTGCAAAGTTAAGGGGTGAAGTCATTGTTTGTTCAGTTGTTTGCTTGAGGACAAGCAATGGTTTGGCTTGGGGGAGTTTGATAAGTTAATATTTGATGCCTATTTTACCCCCGATCCCGATTGATTTCTAGCTCTAATATGGATCTTTTGAGCCATTTCTACTAACTTTTTTTTATTTCGAGTGCTTGTTGTGTTCTTTATAAGATTTTGCAGGAATCGATGATTTATCGTTGTTTTCCGACCCTTTTGAAGCATTTGAAGAGTTAGTGGAGAGTTTGAAGTCATTTGTGATGCCTTGCTAAAATTTAGGAGCATTAAGGAAGCATTAAAGAAAAATTTAAAAGAAACCGTGCGAGAAATGGGCGAAAACGTCCCCACCCCCTGACCCCCCTGGCAGTTCGCCCGGCGCCCGCGCCAGGTGACCTGGGCGGGCTACTCCGGAAGCCTTCTTCATGCGATTTTCTCTAATTTCGGGCTTAGTATTTAATCCTATTTTCTCCGAAACCTATGTACAAAATTTATTATCATAAACTTTAGTTTCTAGACCTAGCTTTCTCTCTCGAGGTTGTGAACATTAATCATTCACTCAAAATAATTCAATTCAGATTCTATTTCAATTCTTCTTGAATAATTTTCTTAATTATGTTTTTAGTTAATNTCTAGTGAGTATTACTTGCATTTCGAGTCAACTTTCACGTTAGGTTAGTGACTACCCTTAAATACTTGCATGAGGTGTGAGATGTGGGTTTCGGTTCTCAAATTTGCATTCAAACACTTTTGCATTTGCATTCTTTAATTGGGATTAAAGGTGAGCTTCATTGTTTCATGCTCAATTATATGTGTGGAGTGACACCGAGTGAGCTACTCTAGTCATCGACTTCTACACCTTGCATGGTTGGCTTTATGATTTTGATTTCAGTGGATGGTGGTCAAGGAATTTTGATGGGTTGGTCGAGGAACTTACATACTCGGAATTGCTTGAGTTGATTTTTATTTTGCAAAGTTAAGGGGTGAAGTCATTGTTTGTTCAGTTGTTTGCTTGAGGACAAGCAATGGTTTGGCTTGGGGGAGTTTGATAAGTTAATATTTGATGCCTATTTTACCCCCGATCCCGATTGATTTCTAGCTCTAATATGGATCTTTTGAGCCATTTCTACTAACTTTTTTTTATTTCGAGTGCTTGTTGTGTTCTTTATAAGATTTTGCAGGAATCGATGATTTATCGTTGTTTTCCGACCCTTTTGAAGCATTTGAAGAGTTAGTGGAGAGTTTGAAGTCATTTGTGATGCCTTGCTAAAATTTAGGAGCATTAAGGAAGCATTAAAGAAAAATTTAAAAGAAACCGTGCGAGAAATGGGCGAAAACGTCCCCACCCCCTGACCCCCCTGGCAGTTCGCCCGGCGCCCGCGCCAGGTGACCTGGGCGGGCTACTCCGGAAGCCTTCTTCATGCGATTTTCTCTAATTTCGGGCTTAGTATTTAATCCTATTTTCTCCGAAACCTATGTACAAAATTTATTATCATAAACTTTAGTTTCTAGACCTAGCTTTCTCTCTCGAGGTTGTGAACATTAATCATTCACTCAAAATAATTCAATTCAGATTCTATTTCAATTCTTCTTGAATAATTTTCTTAATTATGTTTTTAGTTAATGTTTTTGTTTTAGTTTATGTTTCTAATTCCTTGTTTAGTTTTAGTTTTTGTTACTTGTTTTTGTGCCCTAGTTTTATGTTCTTGATTAGTTTGATAGATTTTCATTAATTTATTAGTTTTAATCATGTCTTTAGTTTAGTTTTGTTTATTTGGTTTGAATTTTATGTTTTTAGTCATGTGTGAGTAGTTTTCTTTCTAGGGCTAGGGGATCTACGGATCGTTTCTAATGTTTTGTTCTTGATTGATTAATTTAATTGTTGATGTTCTTGAATTCCTATTGTTAGTATTGCTTTCAGTTAAATTCTGGCCAGTTTTAATTGTTCGTTAGATATTGTCGAAATCAATACTGAAAAGTAAGATTACCACAAATAGATCACAGGGATAATAGGTATAATGAGTCTAAGTGAGCGAGAGCCATTAGAGGAGTTTTGATAGAGACTAGATTTGAGAGAATTAGTGAGCCTTAGTTCAGGAAGTCAATAATCGGTTAATTAATTGTGACGCAATTCGTTGGTTGATCTGTAGTGAACCGACGTCCTAGGCTTAGTTACTGAAATATTTATTGTGTTTGATTCCTTTTCTACCAATCATTAGTTCATTAGTCAAAACCCAATTCAAAGGCCCCTTACGGTGAAATAGTTTTTTAGAGTTAGTAGAATTACTTTGCTACCCTGCAGATACTATCCCTACTTCCTTGTCTACATAGTTAGAGTAGTAGGTTACTTTTGATAAGTATACGACTGTCCCTTTTAAACATGCTTTATGTAAGTCTTTGCAAGTTATTCCATCCTCCAAGACTTCTTCATCGGTATAAACACCGCTGATTTAGTAAGCCTATCCACCATAACCCATATGCTATCATTTTGATTCCTTGACTTCGGCTAGAAGGTAACAAAATCCATAAATATGCAATCCCACTTCCATGCATCCTGGTATCTCAAGTAGTTGAAGTTCTCCTTGTGTCCTTTTATGCTCAAATTCACTTTTTCAAAATAAGACACTTGCTAAGGAATTCAGCCACTTTTCTTTTCATTCTAGGCCACCAATACACCCTTTCCAAATCCTTATACAACTTATCACCTCTAGGATGAACCGAATACGGTGTATTATGACCTTCCTCCATGATTCTCCGTTTCAAATCTTCACATTTCTATGGTACACACCACCTTCCTTTGTACCCCAAACTTCCATCTTCATGGATTTTGAAGTCCATACCCTTTCCTGCTTTCAATTTATCCTTTATTCGATCCAATTTCACATCTCCATCCTGGTTCTCCGTAATCTCCTCAAACAATGTTGGTTGGATACTAAGATTACAAAGTATTCCGTCCAAATCTCCCTCTTTCACTGTCTCCAAGTTCATTCTTTCCATGTCTTTACACAGCTCGTTAACGACCACTAGAGAATATACTGCATGTCTAGTATTACAACTTAGAGTATCCGCTACCACATTGGCCTTCTCTTTATGGTATTGGATATCTAAATCGTAATTCTTGTTCAACTAAAGCCATCTCCTTTGCCTGATATTCAAATCCTTTTCAGTGAAAAAGTACTTTAAGCTCTTGTCGTCTGTGTAGATTCTACACTTCACTCCATACAAGTAATGCCTCCATATCTTTAAAGCAAACACGATCACTGCTAGCTCGATATCGTGAGTGGGATAGTTTGCTTTGTATGGCTTCAATTGTCTCGAAGCATACGCAATCACCTTTCTATTTTGCATAAAAACACATCCAAAACCATTTTTAGAAGCATCACTATACACATCATAAGAACCACTCCCATCTGGCAAAGTTAGTACTGGTGTCGTAGTCAAACTCTCCATTAAGGTCTGAAATGCCTCCTCACACTTATCACTCCACACAAACTTACAGTCCTTCTTCATTATCGAAGTCACTGGCTTAGCGATCCTTGAAAAGTCCTTCACAAACCTCCTATAATACCCTGCTAACGCCAAGAAGCTTCGTACATCTGTCATATTCTTAGGTGTAGGCCACTCTTTAACTGCTTCAATCTTGGCTGGATGTACTTCAACTCCCTCTTCTGACACAAAATGTCCCAAAAATGCAACTTTCTCCATCCAAAATTCACATTTTGAGAACTTAGCATACAATTTAGTCTCCCTTATTGTCATCAAAATTGTCCTCAAATGTTCCACATGTTCCTCTTTACTCTTGGAGTAAACCAAAATATTATCAATAAAAAGTACCACTAACTTATCCAAGAACCGTTGAAAGATCCTATTTATTAAATCCATGAAAATTACTAGAGCATTCGTTAACCTTAAAGGCATAACAGTAAAGTCATAATGCCCATACCTCGTACGAAAAGCCGTTTTTGGTATGTCCTCATTAGCAATTCTCAATTGATGGTATCCTGACCTCAAATCAATCTTTGAAAACAAAGTAGCTCATTTCAACTGATCAAACAAATCATCATTTCTCGGTACATGATACTTGTTCATAATCGTCACCTTATTCAACTCCCTATAGTCAATACATAACCTCAAACTCCCATCTTTCTTCTTTACAAACAGTACTGGTGCTGCCCTAGCTGAGGCACTAGGCCTAATGTAACCTGTCTCCAACAACTCCTGTAACTGCTATTTCAACTCACTCATTTCCGCAAGTGCCATCCTATATGGTGCTTTGGAAATAGGTGTTGTTCCTGGAACCAGGTCTATGGTAAAGTTGATTTCTCGCTCCAAAGGCAATCCCGGAATGTCCTCCGGAAACACGTCCATGAAATCCCTCACTACTTCAATGTCCTCAAGCTTAGCAGACTCAACATGATCTACATCCCTCACACTACAAAGGTAAACCTGGAAACCTCTATTCACATACCTTACAAACCTTATTACTGACACTATTTTGGTGTGTTTTGGCCTTCCTGCCCTCCAATATCTCACTTTCTTGCCTTAAACTCAATTAGGTTAGCCTTAAACTCCACTCCCTCAATTTCAATTGGAACATTCAAACTCCTTGAACACTGTACCTCTTGTCCTGATAGTAAAACTATTGACATATCTATTGTATCAACTTTCCCAAAAAAGGTCAGCATTAACTTTTCCAAAACCTTAGTGGATACAAAAGAATATGTTGCCCTAGAATCAAACAAAACTTTAACAGGAAAAGAGTGAATAGAGAATGTACCAGTAATCACATCCTTACTGGCATCAGCTTTACTTCGAGCCATCACATTCTTCTTTCCAGTAATCGAGGCCTTAGTTCGACCTCCTCCATTTCCACTTACATTCCTATTCCCAGCTTGTTTCATTGCCTTTCCTCCCATTTTTCCTTGGAAACCCTTTTGTTGACCTCCAGTTGAATTCCCTTTGAATTGAGACCCTTGTCCTTCCTTTTCCTTGTTCTTAGAGAAACACTCATACTCACGGTGTCCAATCTTGATGCACAAATGATAAGTCACTGGGTTCCTAGCACAGTCCTTGCCCGGGTGATTGTTAGGACATTTCTTGCATTAGCCATCTAAGCCCTATTCCCATTTCCATTAGTAGGCTTCCCAAAGTTTCCCTTATTGCCCTGAAAGTTATTGTTGAAATGAGGCTTTTTAAATCCACCATGACTCCCTTGTTGGTTAAAGTTTCCTCTACCATCCTTTCTTTTCTCTCTCGTCTCACCTTCTTTCACCATCTCCTTCTTCTTCTGGTCTAAGGCATACAGATGTGCAGCCCTACCGCACAGCTCATCCAAAGACTCAAAGACCTACCTGCCCAGCTAGCTGCAATTGCATGTCTATGGGTACCCCTCTCTCAAAACGACTAGCCTTCAACTTTTCAGTTGCCACAACCTCCTTAGCAAACCTAGACAACTCTATAAAGTTAAAGTAATACTCAGCAACTGACATACTCCCCATCTTAAGCTCCAAAAACTCATCAGCTTTCTTTTTCTAAAAGAACACGTGATAGAACTTATTGTGAATTTGTTCCTGAAACACAGCCCAATTGAACCCTACCAAAGCCCTAATCACAACTTCTTTCTCTGACCACCAAAGGTCAGCTTCTTCTCTTAGATAGTAAACTGCATGGTTTACCTTAAACTCCTCTGGACACTCAAGTGCCCCAAATAGCTTGTTAAACTCTCTCATCCATCCCGCTGAAAAGTTGTGTTGGGTTCAACTTGGTAAGTAGGCTGCTTGCTCTGAGCAATTTTCTTGAAAAGTTCCCCAACGGGGTCACCTCCATTACTATTCAAGTAATTGTTCAGCTACAATAGCTAATTGCCTCACTACATCATTCAGCTAATTGTTGTTACATTCAACCATCCTATTTCTCCTATAGAAAGAAAAGACCTTTATATTAAACTCTGTCTAACTCTATGTTAGAACAACACAAGCTTATAACATAACATAAAAGCATTTCCTCAATTCATCTCATAAAAGAAATTCCCATTCTTTTAGAGCGAATGATTTACTTAGTTTTAATTGTTTACACAACCATTAAAATAAGAATAAAGCACATAGTAAATAAAAAAAATTTCCTTGGTTTTACTCTACTTAGGCATCATTTCAAAAAGATTTGACTCTCTTATTATATTATTCTGATAAGGGTTCTTGAACGCTTAGTTTCCTAATGTTCCTTATGGCTCACTGCCACTTATTCGCAAAGTGAATAACAATCTAAAATGTCCAACATTCTAAACAATACTAAACAACATTAACTAACTCATATCTC
This sequence comes from Suaeda aralocaspica, assembly GCA_016808085.1. Classification (NCBI taxonomy): domain Eukaryota; kingdom Viridiplantae; phylum Streptophyta; class Magnoliopsida; order Caryophyllales; family Amaranthaceae; genus Suaeda; species Suaeda aralocaspica. Next base: position 142,338 of record PYUH01000319.1, on the reverse strand, counting down.
TATAACAAAACTTCTAAACATTAACATTATCGTGCTTATCCTTAGACACCACATATTTCTTGGGTATGAACTCAGGATCATCTTTAACATTATCTTCAATGTCCTCCTCAATATCTTCATCCATGTCTTCTCCACGGTCAAGCTCCTCTTCTTCTTCTTCAGAATCATTTACCAATTCCACATACACTGGAATCACCGGATTTGGATTCTCAATCTCATAACATGAACTATCCTTCGATTCATAGCCTTGAGAATCTGAAGTAGCTTCATTTTCACTCATTGCATCATTCTCTTGACAACATGGGACTGGTGTGGATGGGGTCTCATCACCTGCATTTGACTCTAATTCTTGCTCCTTTGCAATGTAATCTTCCAAATACCACCAATCACAACCCCATCAACCATTTCGATCCTTATACTTAGTTTAGTTTGGAAGTCCTCCAATGAAATGAAAGTCACTAAACTTTGCCTTGATATCCAAATAGGGTGGATGGTTTGACAAGCAATTAATAATTAAAGCAGACACGTGATCGGGTTGGTTTCACTATGGTAACTTCAGCACTGAACTCATGTATGAACAATAGCATCTTCCATACATATTGAGGTGGACTCTAATAGTCCTTGTTCTCCAAGGTTACCATCTGAGTTTCCTTATTAGGCATATTAAAGAGAATCCTGCAACGACACTTACAACTAATGGGCCATCCTTCCCACAACAAAACCAAGTTAACAGTTCTAAAACAAAAAGGTTTGGTGACTAAGATATAATTTCTTCTACACATAACTATCCACATAGGCAGCACCTTAAAACATGTAATTAAATGAATGAAGGAAAAGAAATAAAGTCTATCCTACATGCCCAAACCTCCTACCTAATCTCACCACATGATATGAAAGCAATAACACATAGTACATAAATGAATTCCTTGCATACCTGCACATGTAAGTGATTTTAAAACATTTATATTTCAAAACTTACTATTCACGGAAATTACTATTTTTAGAAAAATTTCCATTCCCAGTAACTTTCTAAAATAAAAAATTCTTCTTTCCAAAATAAAACTTAGGTTACCCCAAAAAATAAAAAATTTATTATATTTCGAAAACTAAGCTCTGGTAACCACTTTGTAACACCGTGGAATTTCCTAACTTCCTTTACTAGATTTTCCGGAAAACATTATAATATAAATAAAGTATAATAATTATTGCTCTCGTAACCACTTTGTAACACCGTGGAATTTCCTAACTTCCTTTCTTGTCGATCTAGTAACTAACATACTTAAATAACTTTCTTTCTTCTTCATTAAACTATTGGCTAACTTTAAAAATAAATTCAACATTCCAATTACTCATGAAAAATTAATAATGCTATAAAGGTGGAATGTCAACCACTATGGAAATTCATACTTTCATACTTGCATACTTCTCAAGCAAGTTAACTAAACAACAAATCATCTTCACATTCGTAACACATAAGAAATCAATTAGGCATGATTTCTACTATTATTCTTGCCTGTAATACTTACGTACCTTGTATTGTAGTGGTGATCCGCCACAACTTCTAGAAATGAACTAACTCGAATTCTCCTAAATAGAGAAAATCGAATCTAAATTAAAACCTTATTGACTAACTTCTACAACATCTCTAAACTAACTTTTTATGTTGGAAACTTGTCCAAAACGTTCCCTATATGGTCTCTATTCAATTCCATACTTTATTTTAATTTTTCAATTGCAAAACACTTGATTTTCGGTAATTTTCCAAAAATGACAGCTTTGTAAAATTTCTCAAAAACACTTTAAAACTCTTCTAAACATCTTATTTTGATCATAAAACAGTTTAGTCATGTTCTAAGATCATCATACAATATTTAGATGCATTAAAAATAATTATGACTACTTAATTCACGTGTTACTATTTTTATTGTGCATGAACATGTGTGAGTAAAAATTCACAGCTTTGTTCAATTATTCAAAACTCATGAAAAACTCATCTAAACATCATAAAAAAATCATAAAACTCTTTTACAATCTATTATCATCAACATTCATCAAATCTATACTTTAAAATATTTTTTCATAAAGTAAAACATGTTCATAATATTTTTACTATTAGTTTTCATGATTATAAAAATTGGACAGCAATATAAAACAACTTTAAAACTCTTTAAACCAATCTAAACTTCATAAAATCATCACAAATTCATACAACAACAATTCATGACCATAATATCGAAATTTAAATCATGAAAAACCATGAATTTCATAAATTCACAAACCCTTATTAAAAATTTCATGATCAACTTTAAAAATTCCTACTTTCAAACATAAACATAACTTTATAAAACATGATTAGAATCTTAAAAACATGATTAAACATAATTATAAACATGAATTTTGCAAGATTGAATCAAAGAGAAAAGAAGAAGAATTTTTTTAATAAAGGTTCGATAATACCAACAATAGGGGAGGAGAGGTTGTGGCGCAAGGTGGCAGCGGCGGCAAATTGCGATTTTTTTTCTCTTTTTTTTCTTGAAATCCTAAGACTTGAAGTTTGCAAATTAAATCTGAAATTTTGGGTTTTATGCAGTATTTATAGGCCCCAAAGTAGGATTTGATGTAATTACATAAATACCCTTAATGTTTGAAATTACTTTTGTGCCCTTGTTTTTAAACCATTTAGGAAACTCCAAAAATTCTACTTTTAGAAACTTTTCAAAATATTTAATAAAACTTAAAATAACGTGAAATATTATTTTTAACATAAAATAATTACTTTGATAAAAATTTATCTAAATTTCCTTTCTGTAATATTTTTATTGAACTTAATTTCTCAATAAAAAATACTAACGACATACGTATAAAATAAGAAATTAACTCCTTAAAATAAGTGAAAATATGGGGTATTACAGTAGGAGCTAAGGTTAGGTGGTTGTGTGGAAGAGGTGGGGAAAGGGAATAAAAAAGATAGCGAGAGAGAATGGAAAAGTGTTAGAATGGGGGAACTGTGATAGCAAATGCAAAAGTGGCATAACAAACACCATCAAAGGAAATGGGGATAGTTGATTCTAATTCCGTTTGATATTACCCCCAACCAAACGACCCCTAAAAGTATACTTTCCATGTTTGGTTTTCAAGGGAGAAATCTAATGGAATTTGTTCATGTTTAGTTACTATTATTAAATGAAAGAAAATAATTTGATGGCCTTTTCTAGTTGTAAAGTGTTTTATTTGTGTTTCCTCTCCAATCTCCCCAATATTGAGAGGAAAGTATAAAAATTATTGTTAATTGTTTTTTCCATTCTTTCCTTTCATTTCCGATCAAATCCCAGTTAAAGGACCATTATTCCTTTCCCTTCCAATCAAATCCCAGTTAAAGGACCATTATTCCTTTCTCTTCCCTTTCTCCCCAATCCCTTCTACTAAACAAGGTGAATTACTCGGTGACACTAGTAAGAAGCTACGTAGCGGTCTCGATTCGTCCTAGACTCCCAGATTGGGATGAGAAAATGCTCCGGGTAGTTCCTCATTATAGGGAACGTAACAAAATTATCATACAAGAATTCAGATATTTTAGGGTTTGCTTGGTAGAGGGTTGACCATTTCCTCGGGTATGCAATGGTATCCCGATGGTATGAAATGATATGTTGATTGTATGAAATATAGCAAGCAAATATATAATTTTACCCAAATAATAACATGCACATTTACCATTTTACCCTTAACAAAACAACAAAAACCTTGTATGGCATTTTTTTTTAAGTTCATCACTGTGATAAACATATCATGTCATCTCCCTCCTTTTCATATAGACAAATGTACCAGCAATGTGTAAGAAGTCTCTTCCAACAGTAAGAGGTACAAGAGTGTCTTCATCCATATTGATTATCACAATGTCGTATGGAGTGAAGATTTCTTGCACTTTCACATGCACATCCACCAATATACTGACTGGTTTCCAAATGATAGCGTTGGTTAAATAGATGAACATATTAAAGGGTTTCATATCCCCTAAGCCTATCTTCTTGGCCAAAAAGAGAGGCATCAAGCTCACTCTCGAGCCAAGATCACATAGACCTTGTCATTCACCCAATCCCTTTGTTGATACGAGAGTAGTGAAACTACCAACTCCCCTGGTGTCAACATTAGCTTTGGATTGGTATTGGATGAACGTTTCCAATATTATCTCAATGCTTGCCTTTTTAGGGTGAGAGGGAAGGGGTGGACTCTGTTGATTTTTCTCTCTTTGATGAAAAAAAGGGAGGCCTTTGGGAGGTTGTTGATATTGTGAATTAGGTGGTGGCTTTTGTTGATTTCCTTGAGGAACACCTCCCTTATTCCACCCCCGAATTAGGTTGGGTTTCCATCCTCGATTATAACCTTGTTAATAGGCTATTGTTTCCATGGTGGGAACACAATACGAGGCCATGTGGTCATTACCTCCACACGTCTTACGAGCCATTGCTTGTTAAGTAGGAATGCAAGAAGAGGCGAAGTGCACCTTTTCTAGCTGTTTAGATAAGGAGTGTATCTTTGGGTTGAGCATATGAAAGTCAAGATAAGGTTTAGTGGCGCTCTTTCTCGTTAATAACCTCCTATCGGAGCGCCAAGCTAAATTCTTAGTAACCTCCCTCTATCACTACCTCTACTTAATCGGCATTAAGGTTAGCGCTTTTTCTAGGGAAGAGACCATCATAGAAACTAGTGAAAATTATCCAATAGCTGAAATCATGGTGAGAACAGGAGCGTAAAAGGTCTTTCAACTGCTCCCATCCCTCATCTAAAGTCTCATCATCATTTTAGGCAAATCGGAAATTTTCTTCCTTAACTCAGATTTCTCCTGAAGCGGACAATATTTCTCCAAGAAGGCCTTGGTAATGTCATCCCAAGTCTTTAAGAGACCCCTATGAAAATAGAAGTAGTGAAGGAATGGCCTACGCCTAAGAATGTGTCGAACGTGGGAAGTTTCTTGGGTTTAGCAGGGTATTATAGGAGGTTCGTGAAGAACATTTCGAGGATTGCTATGACGATGACATAATTGATGAAGAAGTGCTGCAAGTTCGTTTGGAGTGATAAGTGTGAGGAAGCATTTCAGACTCTAAAGGAGCGGTTGACTACGGCTCCGGTGTTAACTCTACAAGATGGGAGCGATTCTTATGACGTGTATAGTGATGCTTCTAAGAATGGTTGGGTTGTGTGCTTATGCAAAACAAAAAGGTGATCGCATACGCTTCAAGACAGTTGAAGCCATACGAAGCAAACTTTCCCACCCATGATCTCAAGCTAGTAGTGATCGTGTTTGCGTTGAAGATTTGGAGACACTATATGTATGGGGTAAAGAGTAGAATCTACATTGATCATAGAAGCTTGAGGCACTTTTTCACACAAAAGGATTTGAACATGTGTCAAAGGAGATGGCTTGAATTGATCAAGGATTATGACTTACATATACAGTACCATGAAGCGAAGGCTAATGTGGTGGCGGATGCTCTATGTCGTAAGACGAAGCATGGAGTGAATTCTCATATAGTTGCTGATGAATTATGTAAAGACATGGAAATGCTAAACATGGAAATAGTGAGGGAGGGGTCATTGCAAGGAATACTTTGTGATTTTAGTATCCAACCAATGGTAATTGAGGAGATCAAGGAGAACCAGGATGGAGACGTGAAGTTAAATAGAATAAAGGTGAAATTGAAGGTAAGAAAGGCTACGGATCTCAAAATTCAGGAGGATGGGAGTTTAAGGTATAAAGGAAGGTGGTGTATACCGCATAAATGCGAAGAATTAAAAAGGAAGATCATAGAGAAAGGTCATAATACACCATACTCGATTCACCCTAGAGATGACAAATTGTATAAAGATTAAAAAACGGTGTATTGGTGTCCTAGAATGAAGAGGGAGGTAGTGTGGACGCCTCAAATAATGTCCAAGAGTCAAATGTTTTGTGCATTATTGTGTAGACCATGGGAAGGGTCATTGCGTAGGGTGAGTACGCTTGGCGAGGAGCGAAACTCCAGTAAAGGCCAACAACCACACTCCGTAGAGTCTTACGGACCCAAATCACTGCGTTCTCACTGGCCAAGGTGAGGTGCATCGGCTTCCCAACTTGTTGAAATATGGGAGGGAAAAGGGGTATTTAATTATTTATAGGGAAAAATTCAGGAAAAAGAGGCGGTTTTGTGCGTAGGGGCGCACAACTTGCGCCCAAACGCAAGCCTTGCACTCACGCGCAGGATCCCATACTTTCTTATAGGAAATTTTGCTGAAAATTCCCTTGTACTTGGGGGGCACGCATGCTGACATCAATCCTTCCTTTCCTTGCTTATGTCATCCCTTACCTCATGCCTTAAAGAGGAAAGAAGGAGGAAGTTTCCTCTTTTCCATACATCTTGTTGGGCTTGAGGAAGGGGAAGGTTTGCCTTGGGCCCATGACTTAGGATTGATGGTTTACCTTCTTCGTGGCTATGTTTTAGGCTAGTTTTTGGGAAAAATGTTTTTTCGAGCGTTTAGAAAGTCGTCAGCATTTTTTATTAAAAATGTGGGAAAATGTGGAAAAAATCAAGAAAAATATGGAAAAGTAAAACAAAAATATTTTTTGGATTTTTTGGGGGTTTTTTGGTGTTTTTAGGAGTTTTTGAGTTAGATGATTTGGATTTTTTCTCAAGACCAAACTAGTTAGCGACATGGTATATGTTTAACATCTATATAAGGATGGGGAAAATGTCGGATTCTACAGCCCCCACTTTGGCTGAGTATGTGGAGACGAATAGTCCCGTAAGATGAAAGCCAAAGTAGCAAGTACTTGCAAAACAAACGTTAGTTCCGCAAGTGCTTGTGTTTCATCTCCTTAGGAAGCTCCTCATTCCTTCGGAATAGATAATGTCTGATGTTTACTTCAGATGCGCATTGATCGTAAAGGAAAAGCGTGCTAGTGTGTCTCTATTAACTCTTGCTAGCTGCACCTCGATCATTAGAGAGCTCCCTTCAGGTGTCTTCAGCTTAACCGCGCGTATAGGGAAAAGTGTGATAATGATTCCTTCAGGTGTCTTCAGCTTAACCGTATAGGAAGATGTGTGATGTTGATTCCTTCAGGTGTCTTCAGCTTAACCACATAGGAAGATGTGTGATGTAGGATAATGCCTTCAGCATCTGATGCTGTTCGTGGCAAGTCTTGTAATAGGAATTCCTAAGCGTTTGGTGTTGTTTGTGAAATCCTTGAGTTGTAGATCGATGTTGCTTGACAAAGAGTAGCCAGTGTGTCAGCTACTAATGATAGAGAAGAACTATCTAACGATGTCTGATGTTAGTGATTAGATAATTGAGCTTTGTATCGATGATTGATTCATTCACTAGGGAGGAGGTATGAGAATTGAGTTTCGTGTTCAACGATTTTGGCATAATGTATTCACTGTGGAATGATTTTGTCGAGATTCATGCTGATGACTGTGTAGTGTTTATTTTTTTATTTTTTTTCCATAGTTTCTGTAGTTAGTTTCCCTTCCCTTTTTATGTCTTTTCCCTTTCTTTTATCAGTTTTTTGTAAATCTCGTTCCCCGCATTTTTAAAAATTTTATGCTTGTATTTGTCTTGTTTTGCGTGTTGTCTTCATTTTGTAGGATCTTTCATTTTGGACGTGTTTTGTAAGGGGGGCCGATATTTTGTCTTTCTCTAGTGTTTTTAGAGTTTGTTAGGTTTTAGTTGATGGTTATATCTATATATAGTCTCAAATAATATTGTAACAAATCAGATTTTGTGAATTAAATAAAAGTTTTGTTTTGTTTACTTTGAAAACAAAAGTTCCGAAATTTTGTGAGTTGGTGGTTAATTCCTTTAGACTCTTGTGGAGATTGATTAGTGGCTTTGAGGGTGCCAAGGGCTTTAATAAAAGACTAATATATCAACCTAAAATCGTGAATTTTGGTGGCTAGGCCTTTAGAAATTCATGGTTTTTGTTCTTCTATCCTTGTGAGTTTTTGTTCTTACGAAAATTCACATCAAATTTGGTGCTTTCACTGAGAGATCGTTCAATCTAAAGTACTTTTGAATCTATAAATCACTTAAACCATAAAATCATAATGGAGAGTGATGGAGAAGGAATTCCGGCAAATTATCAAAGAGAATTATCATTAGAACAAGCTAAGGAAATCAGAAGAGACAATGAAATCAGGGAGCTGCGCACAATGCTTGAAGAAGTTATGATTTTCGTAAATGGAGGATCAAAATCTAAGAAGAAGACACACGATATTGACGATTCTGATTCAAGCTCAGATGATGATGGTTCAAACCAAAGTGCACGCAATCCTAGGCGTGTAGATTATACTAGTTCTAGTTATGAAGATGATTGTAAAAGACATAAAAAAACGTGGCAAGCAGAAGAATGATGATCGAAGCCTAAAATTAGACGTTCTTGAGTTCAATGGCAGTCTAGATCCTAAAGTTTTCCTTAACTGGCTTAGGAGAACTGAAAGAGTTTTTAATTACAAAGAGTATGCCGATCACAAAGCCCCCAAGTTGCGAAATTAAAAGTCACCTCTTATGCAAGTCTTTGGTATGAAGGATTGCAGAGAAAACGAAAGAAGGAAGGGAGATCGAAAAACTTTTCTTGGCGCAAATTAAAGTGGGAATTGAGAAAAAAGAACGTGCCACATGAGTATGAACAGAATAACTTCCTGAAGATGCATGCCTTAAAGCAAGGGCAGAAGATTGTGGAGGAATATGTCAATGACTTTGATAAGATGTCAATACTATGTGACATTGAAGAGAAGGAACACCATAAGTTTGCTAGATTTGTTGCAGGATTAGATTATTCTATCAGGGAGAAAGTTGAATTGCAACCCTATTAGACTTTTGGAGATCTGTAAAGTGGCACTAAGAGTGGAAAAACATGGGAATTCCAAGAAACCTAAAACCTTCTTCAAATCCTATGAATCTAAGAAGTAAAAGGAAGTGGTGTACACTTAAACACCAAATGCTAAACCTAGAATTGACGATTTGAAAAAGGCAACCACTCCAGCCAAGCTATCTTTTATTCCTGATGACAAGAGGAAGTAATGTGCAGGTTACAAAACATGCTTTGATCAACTTTAAGGTTGGTCTATATGAAGATACTGTTTTATTTGAAATGTGCCCTATGGATGCATGCCATATATTACTTGTTAGGCCCTGGCAGTATGATAGGTTTTTGAAGTTTGATGGTAGAACCAATGTGTATATCATCAAAAAGCATGTGAATGATAAGCCAATTGCCTTGAAACCATTAAAAGTGGCACACACCAGGAAGCAATTGAATGTGAGTGCTATTGGCCAATCCAAAGGAGCTGGAATGGGAATTGAATACTTGTCAAAAAGTGTTCATGCAAATGGTGAAAGAAGCGAAAGACGGGTCTCCTTCAGTCCCACACATCTTACAACCACAACTGAAGGAGTTTGAAGATGTGTGTTCTTGACGACTTATTAATACAAGTGTGAGTAGCAATACATGTATGGATGATGTGAATATAAGGCTGACATTCACATCCGAGTTCTTGGTGGTTGTGCCTACGGGTTTCACTTGCTAGGGTTTTTCTCATTTGAGGCTTTTAAATGCATTTAAGTATTTTTGTTTCTCGTTTTTTAGTTATACTTGGTCTACAATGATGGAGGATCACGTTCTTGAAAGTTTCTTGATTAAAAGATTAAATCTAAGACGTTTTTTGGAGCTTTTAAAGATAGAATTTCAGTTTCGGAGTTGTGTAGTATGTTTGAATTTGAAGATTTTTCATTAACAGTTGGCTTTGAGTTAGAAGGCGTGTGATTATACATTGGAAAGCTTATTGAATCTACTTTCAGGGAGAAATATTTGAAAAAGTCAGGAAAATGAGGAAGTTAATGTTTTATTCATTGTTCTGCTAGGATGTCAAACTGGAAATCAGTTTTTATTTAGATTTCTTTTATCTGGAGTCTATGCATAGTTAGGATTTTTTATAGGATGTGTTTAGTGTTTTATATTGTGATTATTATTTTCTCAATTTAGTTTTTACTTAGAAAAGATCAAGTTGATTATGTTTGTCTGTGAGGACGGTTTTAGATAGGCTCAAGTGGGACAAGTGGACGTGCAACTTGTGTTTATTATATTTTATTTTCTTTAGGATTTCATTTGACCATGAATTGGAGGTTTGTTCCAATCTTAGTCCTATAAATACCTTTTTGTTTGTAAATAGAAAACATAGTTCAGTTTTGAGTTTTATGAAAAGTTTGTTTGTTTTCTACAAAACAAATACTGAAATTTACTTGTATTAATTGGGGGATATTTTCCTTTATACTCCTGCATAGATTAATTAGTGGCTTTGAGGGTGGTTAGGCTTTAATCAAAAACTAATTAATCAACTTAAATTAAGAATTTTGGTGGCAAGGCCTTCAGAAAATCAAGAATTTAGTTTCACTATCCTTGTATGTTTTTGTTCTTACGAAAATTCACATCAAATCGTTGAGAGGGTCGTTAAACCTCAAGATTTTTTTATAGTTTTCAGTTGTTAATTGAAAATTCGTGCAAATTTGATGTAAGAAGTGATTGAAAAAGGGCAATGAGAAAAATTGGAAAATCGGGTTAGGAAAGTTAGTTTTGAGGGTCAGATTGAAGTTGTGATATATCCTTTTTTTCATTAGGTTTTCAATGATTCTTTTATTTAAACTGATTATTTTTGTATATACGTTCCTCATAAAAAATTTCAGAACTTTTCCAGATTGTTTGCTATCCGATCGAAGTGATGCTTTGTGAAGTGGTCCAAATCAGAACAGTTTTGAGTAGTTTGTGTAAAAATTCAAGTGCGATCAATTGGCTTGAATTTGTGCATGACATTTTGGTCTAGTGTTGATAATATTTGAGTGACATCTCCAAAAACATTAAGCCTTATATGAGGTTTTTAGGTGCGGTTTTGGTCTTCGTACTTTCATCCTAAATTCTAGACAGTTCAGATGATGGATTGGCATAACAATGTAGTGTCTTCTCACGACTTGCTCTCATATTTTCTCCTTTAGAACAAACCAGATTGCTCTAAGTGTCAAGGTTTTTTCCATGTAAGGATTAAGTATTTTAACGATATAGAAATTTCTTCGGAGCTACATTTAGAACTATTATTGGAAGAGTAGCAAGAAGAGGAGCCGAAACCTTTTATCATGGACACACCTAGAGTTCTACAGCATATTCATGATTTTGACTTAATGTTATCAATGGAAGATGCTATAGTGACTAAAGAAATTGAGGTTCATGCCAATAATGTTTTGCAAGCCGTTGAAGCATGTAACAATTTAGGGCACAACGACCAGGTTGTAGTTAACAAGCCATCACAATAATCAAAATCGATTGGTTTTTCACAACTTTGTGATATGCTAGATCATGAAATGAAAATAATTACAGATACAAAAGAACATAACAAGACACGAACCGACGTAGATAATCAATCATTGTTGATCTCAATCAATGAGGAAAGAATTGAATCCTTGGAGGATGTGACCAATGATGAATGAAACATTGATTGTGATATTATTTTCGATGCAATGAAAGAACATATGGTTGAAGATAAAGTTATTTGAAATCAATTTGAAGAGATCGTCGATACAAAACCTACAAGTTCTGATCTTTCGATGATTTTTGTTGGTGTCCAACTTTTCGAGTCTACAAGACTAAAACACGATTCTCTTCTTTGTTTTCAAGGGGCTTTAGCAGATGGATTTGTTATTGATTTTCGTGCTACTTTGAAGAATCATAAGCAAGTCTTAAGGATTTAATTGCACTTAAACAAATTTTCACTTGATGATATCGTGTTATGGTTGTTTCTAATGATGTGCTTACTAGGTGGCTTTAGATTTGGCATCAAATATGGATCACTCGTTCGTCGAATATCGATGTTTGTGTGGATGATAAAACTTGGGGCAAGTTTCTTTGGGATAAGGGGAGGATGATACAAGTGTGAATTGCAATACATGTCTGGATCATGTGAATATAACGCTGCCATTCACATCCGGGTTCTTGGTGGTTTTGCCTATGGTTTTTTTTTCAGCTGCACTTGCTAGGGTTTTTCTCATTCCAGGCTTTTAAATGCTTTTAAGTTTTTGTGTTTCCCGTGTTTTAGTTATACTTGGTCTACAATGATGGAGGATCACGTTCTTTAAACTTTTTTGATTAAAAGATTCAATCTAGGACATTTCTTGGAGCTTCTAAAGATAGAATTTCAGTTTCGGAGCTATGTAAAATGTTTGAATTTGAAGATTTTTCATTGACAGTTGGCTTTGAGATAGAAGGCGTGTGAATATGCGTTGGAAATATTATTGAATCTAGTTTCAGGGAGATATATTTCAAAATTTCAGAAAAATAAGGAAGATAATGTTTTATTCATTGTTCAGCTCGACTGTCAAACGGGAAGGATTTGTTTTAGGACGTATTTAGTGTTATGTTTTGTGATTTTTAATTTCCCAGTTTAGTTTTTACTTAGAAAAGATCAAGTTGATTATGTTTGTGTATGTGGACGGTTTTGGATAGGTTCAAGTGGGACAAGTGGACGTGCAACTTGTGTTTATTAGATTTTATTTTGATTAGGATTATATTTGACTATGAATTGGAGGGTTGTTCCAATTTTTGTCCTACAAATACCACTTTTTTTGTCAATAGAAAACATAGTTCAATTTTGAGTTTTATGAAAAGTTTCTTTGTTTTCTACAAAAGAAATACCAAAATTTATTTGTGTGAGTTGGTGGATATTTTCCTTTATACTCCTGTGTTGATTAATTAGTGGCTTTGAGGGTGCTTAGACTTTAATCAAAGACTAGTTAATCAACTTAAATTCAAGAATTTTGGTGGCAAGGCCTTCAGAAATTCAAGAATTTAGTTTCACTATCCTTGTGAGTTTTTGTTCTTACGAAAATTCACGTCACTTACCATCAGGATTGCCTCCAAATCGGGGTATTGAACACCAGATTGATCTTGTTCCAGGTGCTCGAATTCCTAATAGACCACCTTACAGGTGCAACCTAGAGGAGACTAAGGAAATACAGAGGCAGATTGAAGAGCTTATGCAACGGGGTTATGTAATGAAGGTTATGAGTCCATGTGCTTTGCCAACACTAATTGTTCCTAATAAAGGTCGTTCTTGGCGCACATGCATAGATTCTAGAGTAGTTAACAACATCACCATCAAATACAAGTTCCCGATCCCAAGGTTGGACGATTAATTGGATGAATTATATGGTTAACAGGTGTTTTCCAAGATTGTTTTGAGGAGTGGATATCATCAGATATGCATGAGGGAAGGAGATGGATGGAATAAAACTTTCAAAACCAAGTTGGGTCTTTATGAGTGGTTAGTAATGCCTTTTAGACTCACCAATGCTCCTAGTACATTTATGAGGCTCATGAACGATGTTTTGAAGCCGTGCTTGGGTAATTTTGTTGTTGTTTACTTCAATGATATGCTAGTTTATACTAGAAGCAATGGAGATCATCTACAGTATCTAAGGCAAGTGTTTGAAACTTTGAGACAACAAAAACTCTATGGGAAAGATGGGGTATCAATGGATTAGTTAAAGTTTGAAGCAATTAAGACTTGGCCAACACCAACCAGCATGACAGAAGTTCGTTCTTTTCATGGTTTGGCGTCTTTTTACAGGAGGTTTGTCAAAAACTTGTCATCTATTGTTGCTCCTTTGAATGAATGTACTAAGAAGGTAAGCAATTTGAATGGACAAAGAAGGCGAAAAAAGCCTTTCATAGGATCAAGGAATTATTATGCCACACACCTATTCTTGCATTGCCTGATTTTACAAAACCTTTTGAAGTTGAAACCGATAAAAGCAATTTGGGAATTGGAGCAGTTTTGGTTCAGAGGAAGAGACCAATTGCGTATTTCAATGAGAAATCGAATGGAGCCAGGTTGAATTATTCCACATATGATAAGGAATTTTATGCCATTGTTAGAGCTCTTGATCATTGGAGTCATTATCTGAGACCGAAACACTTCATTCTACATTCTAATCATGAAGCACTAAGCACATTAATTGTCAGCAGAAACTAAATCCAAGACATGCCAAGTGGTTTGAGTTTCTCTAATCCTAAACACTTCATTCTACATTCTAATCATGAAGCACTAAGCAAGTTTAATGTTATGGCAGATGCGCTTTCTAGGAGGTATGATTAGATCAATAAGATTTTCAGTGATGTTAGTAGATACTATTCGAAGTGTTCCTTTTCTATTCATCTCTGCATTTCGTGTTTTATATTGCAAGCTATTGGGATTAAATCTAATCAAAACATATTATCAACATGATGTGGATTTTGGGCCTATGATGCAACAATTGGGCAAGGGAGTTGTTGGATCATACATATTACATGATGGATTCTTGTTTAAATGAAATCAGTTATGTGTGCCTAAGTGTTCAGTTCGTGAATTATTTGTGAGAGAGGCGCATCGGGGAGGACTTGTAGGTCATTTTGGAATTGCTAAAACTCTAAGCATGATGCAAGAATATTTTTACTGGCCTAAGATGATTGGAGATGTTGAACCTGTGATATCTCAATGTGTTATATGTCACAAGGCCAAGGCAACTTTCCACCAGGGTTTGCATACGACACCATTACCAGTTCCTGAAGGTCCCTGGGAAGATGTGTCAATGGATTTCATTGTAGGTTTGCCTAGAACTTCGCGCAACAAAGACTTATTATGTTGGTGGTGCAAAATTCAAGAGTTACTTCTGGAAGTCATTGTGGAAGCTACTCTTTAGTACTTCATATTATCCACAGATTGATGGGAAGACTGAGGTGACAAACAGTACCCCTGGGAGTGTTACTGCGTGGATTGGTTAGCAAAACTCAGAAGGATTGGGACATGAAATTGACGCATGCTGAGTTTGCTTATAACAGATTACCTACTTATGCAACTAAGCATTCANTAAAAGCAATTTGGGAATTGGAGCAGTTTTGGTTCAGAGGAAGAGACCAATTGCGTATTTCAATGAGAAATCGAATGGAGCCAGGTTGAATTATTCCACATATGATAAGGAATTTTATGCCATTGTTAGAGCTCTTGATCATTGGAGTCATTATCTGAGACCGAAACACTTCATTCTACATTCTAATCATGAAGCACTAAGCACATTAATTGTCAGCAGAAACTAAATCCAAGACATGCCAAGTGGTTTGAGTTTCTCTAATCCTAAACACTTCATTCTACATTCTAATCATGAAGCACTAAGCAAGTTTAATGTTATGGCAGATGCGCTTTCTAGGAGGTATGATTAGATCAATAAGATTTTCAGTGATGTTAGTAGATACTATTCGAAGTGTTCCTTTTCTATTCATCTCTGCATTTCGTGTTTTATATTGCAAGCTATTGGGATTAAATCTAATCAAAACATATTATCAACATGATGTGGATTTTGGGCCTATGATGCAACAATTGGGCAAGGGAGTTGTTGGATCATACATATTACATGATGGATTCTTGTTTAAATGAAATCAGTTATGTGTGCCTAAGTGTTCAGTTCGTGAATTATTTGTGAGAGAGGCGCATCGGGGAGGACTTGTAGGTCATTTTGGAATTGCTAAAACTCTAAGCATGATGCAAGAATATTTTTACTGGCCTAAGATGATTGGAGATGTTGAACCTGTGATATCTCAATGTGTTATATGTCACAAGGCCAAGGCAACTTTCCACCAGGGTTTGCATACGACACCATTACCAGTTCCTGAAGGTCCCTGGGAAGATGTGTCAATGGATTTCATTGTAGGTTTGCCTAGAACTTCGCGCAACAAAGACTTATTATGTTGGTGGTGCAAAATTCAAGAGTTACTTCTGGAAGTCATTGTGGAAGCTACTCTTTAGTACTTCATATTATCCACAGATTGATGGGAAGACTGAGGTGACAAACAGTACCCCTGGGAGTGTTACTGCGTGGATTGGTTAGCAAAACTCAGAAGGATTGGGACATGAAATTGACGCATGCTGAGTTTGCTTATAACAGATTACCTACTTATGCAACTAAGCATTCACCCTATGAAGTTGTATATGGAATGAATCCCAAGCTACCAATTAATTTCATTTGGGCTATGGACACCTGCAGGGTAATTGCCCCATCTCCACGGAGATCACTGTCAGAGAAGCACAAGAAATTGAAGATTCATACTTAGATGTTCTTCTTGAAGTAGGGGAGCAAGAGAATCTAGAATTACAGGAAGACAAAAGTAGCAATGACATGGAAGAAATCGAGGCGGAGACACAGGGTCAGGTACTAGTCTTCTGGAGGGTTCTCCAGAATAAACCAACGCAAATGGAAGAGAACCAAAGGGACAAAATTTTCGCGACCAGGTGTATTGTTCAAGGCAAATTTTGTGATGTGATTATTGATAGTGGCAGTTGCATGAATGTGGTTTCTACATTGCTTATTCAGAAACTCAACTACCCTACTCCTAATCATCCTCAACCTTATAAGCTACATTGGGTGAGCAATACTAGTGATGTGCAGGTTACAAAACAAACTTTGATCAATTTTAAGGTTGGAATATGTGAAGATACTATTTTATGTGATGTGTGCCCAATGGATGCATGTCATATATTACTTGGTAGGCCCTAGCAGTATGACAGGTTTGTGAAGTTTGATGATAGAACCAATGTGTATATCATCAAAAAGCATGTGAATGATAAGCCAATTGCTTTGAAACCATTAAAAGTGGCGCATGATAGAACCAATGTGTATATCATCAAAAAGCATTTGAATGATAAGCCAATTGCTTTGAAACCATTAAAAGTGGCGCACACCAGCCACCAGGAAGCAACTGAATGTGTAGAATAGAAAAGGAGTGCTATTGGCTAACCCTAGGCAGTTGGAAAGGGAATTGAATGATTATCAACAGGTGTTCCTGCTAATGGCGAAAAAAGTGATAGAGTCTACTGCAGTCTCACGCATCTTACAACCACTGCTGAAGGAGTTTGAAGATGTGTTTCCTGATGACTTACCACCAGGATTGCCTCCAAATCAAGGCGCTAAACACCAGATTGATCTTGTTCCAGGTGCTCAGATTCCTAATAAACCAGCTTATAGGTGCAATCCAAAGGAAACTAAGGAAATACAGAGGCAGATTGAAGAGCTGATGCAACGGGGTTATGTAAGGGAGAGTATGAGTCCACATGTTGTGCCAACACTGATTGTTCATAAGAAAGACGGTTCATGGAGCATGTGCATAGATTCTAGAGAAGTTAACAACACCAACATCAAATACAGGTTCTCAATCCAAAGGTTGGACGATTTTTTGGATGAATTATATGGTTCACAGGGTTTTCCAAGATTGATTTGAGGAGTGGGCCAGATACGCATGAGGGAAGGAGATAAAAGGAAAACAAATTTCAAAACCAAGTTGGGACTCTATGAGTGCTTAGTCATGCCTTTTGGACTCACCAAAGCTCCTAGTACTTTTACGAGGCTCATGAATGAAGTTTTGAAGCCATAATTAGGTAAGTTTGTTGTTGTTCACTTAGATAATATACTGCTTTATAGTAGAAGCAATGGATATCTTCTACAACATCTAAGGCAAGTGTTCTAAAATTTAGACAACAAAAACTCTATGGGAAGCTTGATAACTGCTATTTTATGGTGAGCAGCGTGACCTTTTTAGGTTATGTGGTTTCGAAAGATGGCGTATCTGTGGATCGGTTAAAGGTTAAAGCAATTAAGACTTGGCCAACACTAATCAACATCACATAAGTTCATTCTTTTCATCGTTTGGCGTCTTTTTACAGAAGGTTTGTCAAAAACTTCTCATCTATCGTTGCTCCTTTGTGTGAATGCATTGAGAAGGATAAGCAATTTGTATGGACCAAGGAGGCGCAGAAAGCCTTTGAGAGGATCAAGGAATTATTATGCCACACCCCTATTCTTGCATTGCCTGATTTTACAAAACCTTTTGAAGTTGAAACCGATGCGAGCAATGTGTGAATTGGAGCAGTTTTGGTTCATGGGAAGAGACCAATTGCGTATTTTTGTGAGCCAGGTTGAATTGTTCCACATATGATAAAGAGTTTTATGTTATCGTTAGAGCTCTTGATCATTGGAGTCACTATCTGACACCTAATCACTTCATTCTACATTCTGATCATGAAGCACTGAATGACATTAATGGTCAGCAGAAACTTAATCCTAGGCATGATAGGTAGGTAAAATTTCTCCAATCTTTTCACTTTTCAACAAAGTACAAGTATGGCAAGTCTAATGTTGTGGCAGATGCGCTTTCTAGGAGGTATGTTCTGATTAGTGCTTTGAATTGCAAGCTGTTGGGATTAGTGTAACACCTTGTAAATTCCTAACTTCCTTGTCTAGATTTTTCGGAAAGCATGTCATCAATTATAGAGAATAGTAATTATTGAAACTCCTAAATAACTAGGAAAAACCAAAGCATTACCGCCCCGTGATAACGGCCAAGGCATTTATCAAAGTACTACTTTAATAACCCGTATTTTCACGTGTTTTAAGGAATTATTTTCATATTTTATACATTTGTTTTAATATTTTTGTTGAGAAATTATATTCAATAAGAATATTAAACAAAGGAAATTTGAATATATTCTAATTAAAATAATTATTTTGTGTTCATAAATAATAATATATGTTTTACCAAATATTTTGAAGAGTTTGTAAAAATAGAATTTTTAGAGTTTCCTAAACTATTTTATTAACAAGGGCATAAGAGCAATTTCAAATATTAAGGATATTTGCGGGATTTCACCAAATCCTTCTTTGGGGCCTAAAAAAACCCATTAAAACGCAATTTTAAGATTTTATTTTGCAACATGGTGATTTAGGATTCCAAATATCTAGAGAGAGAAAGAGAGAAAAAAAGGGGGGAAGAAAGTTCGAACAAAAATAATTTTTTTTGGTGTTCGGTTTTCCGAGGAAAAGAAAATAAAACTTTGCTTTTGAGCCTCGCCGGACCACCGGAGCCGCCCGCATGCTCGCCGTTGCCGGCCACCTGCCACCGTCGGCCACCCCTCTTTCCTCCCCTTCGTTTGGTATTTTCGAAACCCTATAAAAAAAATTCTTTACTTTTCTATTCAATCTTGCAAATCCATGTTTATATTTATGATTAATCATGCTTATATAACTTTCAATCATGTTTATGAAGTTATGATTTATTTTAAAGCAGGAATTTATTTTTTGTTCATGGAATTTTAGATTAGGGTTTATAAAATTATGAAATTCTTGATTTTTATGGGTTTTCATGATTTAAACTTCAATATTATGATCATGAATTGTTGTTGGGTGAATTTATGATGATTTTATGATGTTTAAATTGATTTTTAAAGGCTTTAAAAATAAATTAAATTGTTGTCCAAATTTTGTAATCATAAAATTCAATAGAATAAATATTATGAACATGTTTTGGTTTATGAAAAATTATTCTAAAGCATAAAATTGATTCATAATGATGTTATTAGATTGTAAAAGAGTTTTATGATGAATTTATGATGTTTTAATGAGTTTTTAATGAGCTTTAGACGAACAAACAAAGCTGTAAATTTTTATTAACACTTGTTTATGCCCAATAAAAATAGTAACATGCACTAGTACAAAAAACTTGATTTATTGCGGTTTTTTATGGGGTATTTGCTGCGATTTTGAACCATAGCACTTATGGTAGCATCTGTCAATTTCATTATTTAACCGCCAAACACAAATATTTGGTGCGGCTTTTTTAAGCGCTGTTGTATAGGGGCGCTTGGAAAATATTGAAAGCGCCTATAAAAAAACACTGTCATTTGTTGGTCCTATTTAAAACACTTCATCTTAAGCGTTGTCAATTTGATTTATTCAATTACCAAGTAAAGCCCTGTCAATTTATCTTTGGCACCACATATTTGCCAGTATTCGTACTAGTAAATTGCATTTTGTGGAAGAATTCATACTACATGTATTGTACACTCTCTATAACCTTGAATATTAGGTCGTGTTTCTATCTTAAGAAATCCCAAATTAAGTGGCTACCTCCCAGATTATAGATGTTAAAAATCGGAATTTCCCCATATCACCCTTTTATGATGGACAATTGTGGCATTAAAACTCAATTTTTTTGAAAATGAACCTAAATTAGAATTGAGAAATAACTTATTGTTTAGGGATGACTGACTACCTGGCACACTATAATTTCCCATATGAGAACGAGAGATAGAAGCTGAGATCTCAATCAGAATTTTTACTCAGATATACTGAAACAAGCTAGACAGTTCAGATTTTCCAGGAGCGCCTCATATTGTGCGTCATATCATAAATGATGAAATAATGACTAGTAAGTTCAAAGCTTGTGATATGATACTAAGGCAACGCTCCTGCTGTTTAATACTGCAATTGTTTCATTGACAACAGTTCCTCATTAGTCGATTATTTCCCTTTAGTGGTTATTGCAGACTTAGCAGGCAACCAAGGAAAGATCAAACCAACTTATTATATAAGGTAAGTGCATTTACTGGTATTATATATTGTTGTTGTTGTTGTTCCTCCTTTGGCTACTATGCTAAATGAATTTAGCCTACTAGTCATTCCTTTGTTTTTCAATTCCTCATATGCTTGTATTATGTGGGCATCCATTATGCTTTTGTCAATTGGTTCATATCTTTTTGATGGATTTGATTTTGAAAAAGTCTACTCATTTGTTTGCCTATTGACTAAGGGCAACTTTGTGGCTTCCTCCAACGCCGCATCCATTTTAATGAGATAGTTATATCAGATTTTCTTCTGTTAGAGGCAACGTTCTACTTAAGAATCCTTCACCTAATGTTTCCCTGCACCTTATCCACAAAATAACTCTGCAAACTACAAACACTCACACAATACCCACCAGAAAAACTGTACCACAGGCACAACCTCAGTCTGTCAGACAAGCTTTATTAAGTCAAGTAAGTCAGGAGCAAGCTGAAAATCTGATACAACAAGCTAGACAGAACACAAAACACCATTCTCCTCTGAACCTGTCCAGCAGCTCGTGCTTTCCAAATTTTCCACACCCTATTAATTGTCACACCTCCAGAATACTGCATACCCCAAGCCATTCACAAGTGATCTGTAAGCATGCATTACTAAAAGAACAGCAAAAGAAAAGGTGTTCTACCACCTCAACTGCATTCGTACATAAACAACATTTGTCATCAGTTCTTATCCCATGCTTGCACAACATCCCACTCAGACCAGTCCACTATCCCAATTTTCCCTAACTACAATCTATAAGCAGCAAAAATAGTGTATTTACAACCACCATCACACCAGTAATTACTACTGAAGCCATCTCTTAACTCATGTCTCACTCTACATAATCTTCTCCATCCACAACTTGCCCCTATAGGTGGTAGATAGTCCCACCAAAACTACTTAATAAGATCAAATTCAGAACAAAATTAAGTAAACTCAGAGTAAAAAAATCATTGAAAATTCACGGAAAAAAAATCATCAAATTCAGTAAAAATTCAGGGGACAACAAATCACGGAAAAAAAATCATAGAATTAGCTAAAAATTCAGGGGAAAACAAATCACGGAAAATTAACTCAAAAAATAATGCTCCTTACACCATAAAAGCACGAAAAATTCACTCAAAATCACTGAAGTTTTTTATAAAAAAAAAACATAAGTCACGGCAATAACTAATAAATTAAACATAATCAGGGCAAAATTTAACAATTTTGAATGCATGTAAACAAAATTAAGATGTGTAATTAAGAATATAAACCTTACAATCTTGGATAATTGATTTACACGACTCGTGGGAACTCGAACGTTTTGAGCTATTGACGACAATTGGAATAATGGGCGAAAATTGGAATGGAATAGAAGTTTAGGATTTGCATATGAAGAGCAATTTCAGGGAAGAGTTGAGTAATGGGAGAAAGTGGGAGTTGGTTCTTAGCAGAAGGATTTGCTTCAAAAAAGAGGGGAGTTTGTTCTTCACTCACGCATGCAGCAGGAAACAAAGTAAATAAATTAAAAAGAAAAAAAGAAAAAAGATAGTCGGTTTTAAATTGGTGAGTTTTGGGTTTTAAATTAAAATCATAATAAAGATGGAGTTTTGGGTTTTTAATAGCACCTAAATAAAAGCACTTCCTCTAAGGCTGTGTTTTCCTCATCTTAGTTTTACTTATTTTTAGCAAAAATAAGTTCAATTAAGCAAAAATAAGTTCAGATAAGCAAAAATAAGTTGAAGAGAACTTGTTAATTACAAACTTTTAAAGCGCTTAATTAATAGCACTTGTATAAAATGATATAGTAAAGAGTTTTTAACAGCTTTTATTTAATAGCGCTTAAATTAGCGCTATAGTTGTATTTTTAAGATTTATTTTATTTTTATAAATATCTTCCTAGAGGAGTTAAATGAAAGCGCTTTAATTGAGTGGTATCTTAATAATAAAAACAATAGCAGTTGTAAAATAAGCGTTGTCAATCTTTAGATATAACAACAGTTTTAAAAAAGTGCTGTCATTTAGGGGCTATTATATGGTGATTGGCGTAGTGGCAGCAAATAAGCACCCAAAAAAAAAAAAAAATTCGCATTTTAAAGCAAAATTAGAAGCTGAAATGTTATACATACATAAAATCAATTATTTACTTCTATCACAAAAAATACACTTCTATGATAAAAATACATTTGAAATTTAACTTAAACAAGATTGGTGATGGACTTGTTGGGGAGTGATTGGAGAAGTAGAGCATACAACAGCACAGTAGAGCAGCACGGTCCAAGAACCAGTAGCAGCAGCAAGTCAAATTTATTCCACCAGCAGCAGCAACACAGCGGCAGTGGCGGGCCAACAGGATAGCAGATAAAGGGAAGAGCAGAAGAGAGCAACAAAAAAAATGTATAAATCATAACCTTATTCTTTCATTCAACCATATCTATACATTCATTCAACCATTTCTATTCTTATTTATTCGTTCAAGCATTACCATTCATGAATAAACCCATTCATTCATTCATAAAATCAATCATAAGCTCAATCTCATCTAAATATCTCATTCAAGCATCCATTAATATACTCATTCAACTATTCTTTTGTTCAATCATTTATTTACATAATAGTCTCATTCAATCGTTTATTTTATATAGTATTCTCATTCATAACTCATACATAAACAAGCAAAATTCATTCACAATCATTCATATATTCATCATTCAATAACTCATTCATTCTTATCATTCACGATATCACAGCAATAACATCGCAGCAGTAACAACAATATCACAGCAATAGTTTATGAAAAATTATTCTAAAGTATAGATTTGTTTCATAATGATGTTAGTAGATTGTAAAAGAGTTTTATGATGAATTTATGATGTTTTTATGAGTTTTAGACGAACAAACAAAGCTGTAAATTTTTATTAACACTTGTTTATGCCCAATAAAATTAGTAACATGTAATATAGTAAGATATAATTATTTTTAATGCATCTAAGTATTTTATATTGATCTTAACACATGACTATAATGTTTTATGATAAGAATATGATATTTAGAAAGGTTTTTAAGTGATTTTAAGAAGGTTTACAAAGCTGCCATTTTTGGAAAATTACCGAAAATCAAGTGTTTCGCAATAGAAATATTAAAGTAAAGTATGGATTTGAATAGAGACCATATAGAGAATGTTTTGGATAAGTTTCCAATACAGAAATTTAGTTTAGAGTTGTTGTAGAACTTAGTCAACAAGGTTTTAATTTAGTTTCGGTTTTCTCTATGTAGGAAACTTTGAAATTGTCGACTTTTAGGAGTTTTGGCGGATCACCACTACTTTACAAGATACGTAAGTACTAAAGGCAAACATGAGAAGTAAAATAGATGCTTGGTTGATCTATATGATATGTTGTAGTGCTTGTTTGGATTGTGAATTGACATGCATGACAAGTTTTATTAGAAGCATGATTTTATATTATTTTGACATTCCATGTTATTAGCAATATAAATTCTACAAGATTTATTTGGAATGTTATGATCAGTTTAAATTGGCCAATAGCTTATTAATAAAGAATGGAAGTTATTTAAGTTGGTTAGTTACTTAACCAACAAGAAAAGTAGTTTGTGAATTTTTATTCACATGACTAATAGAAGTTAATGAGCAATTATTTTATACATGTTGCCACTCACAGTTTAATGTGTGGTCAAGGAGAAAGTAAATAGTTAGCCACTCACATTTAATGTGTGGTAAAGGATTTTCAGTTTAATTGAAGGACACACATAAGATTTTTTTTAGATTCACCATAAATCACTACAAGAAAATGGGAAAATAGCGTCGGGATTTTTGTGACGGAATTTATTTCTGTCGCAAATATAGAGTTTGTCACGGATCCCATTCTGTTGCAAAAAAGTGACAAACCAAATCAGATGAGCAAATGTTTTTTTCGACGGAATGATGTTTTTGCGATGGAATAATCCCTCGCAAATTTGCGACGGAATTAATTACGTCGCAAAGAATTGACAAAAAATTATGTTATTTTGTCGCTAAAAAATTAAACTAACACACAACAAATTAAACCACTCTCCTAAACCGTCGTTCTCCTTCTTCTTTGCCCTTCTTCGCTATTCTCCTTCTTCTTTCATTTCACTTACCCAAAAACCCTTCTCCTTCTTCTTCTCCTCTCAATAAACCCGACAAGGACCACATTCAGGTAAATTCCATTCTTCGTCAAATTCGATTAATTGTTTGTTGTTTCGATTTAGTGTTTGTGTTTTGTGGGATTGTGGTGATTAACTTCACATTTCACAGCCTCCTTCGTCAAATTCGAAATAGCAAAGAGCAATAAAATCAAAAATACAACAACAAATTCATCAAATTCGAACTCAAAATTTGGGTTTTTCTTTGTCTCCTTCGTCAAATTCAAACTGAAACTGGAAAAAATCTGGTAAATTTCTCTGTTTCCTTTTTTTCATTTTTTCCATTACAATTTGTATCCTAATTAATATCTTTGTTTTTATGGTCCAATTTTTTTTTTTTTTGAAAATAAAATGGGGTTTTAGGGTTTAGTTATTCGGAATTTTAACATGAAAATTGAAAACCTGTTAGTGATTTATGTTAACTCGTCATTCACTGCTAACCTATTAGTGATTTCTATTTTTTAGTTTTTAATAATTAGTTTTGTTGAATTTCTAGTTATTGTTTTTTTTTAAATAAATAAATTAGATTTTTGAATTAATGTAGTATTGTTGAATTGATTTTGTTGTTCATTTGTGGTTGTAATTAGTTTTTTGTGAATGAAAATAGTCTGGCATGTAGTGATAATTAGAGGCAAGCATTTGCGGCCGACCCTCCATAATCAACACTGTCATTACTAGAAAATTATTGCATTTGATTTCTCATTTATCCTCGAACATATATGAGCAAAATTTATGAGAGACGTCTAGTCATGCAGTATAATTGTGATATGAGAGACGGTTTTGTTGGTCTGATAATGAGGTTTTCACTCCTTTTAAACATTGTGGGTCTGATTGTTCATTGTTTTGTTTTGGGGTTTTTTTTATAATTTTTTGGAGTTTTGAGGGTGGAAATGAATGAAAATGGAGGATGTTTTAGGAGGTGATGGAAGCCATTGAAGTGAGGAAGAGTGGATATAGAAGTAAAAAGACTAAAGGGAGAGTAGCAGTTTTTTTTTTTTTTTTTTTTNACTAAAGAGAGAATAGCAGTTTTTTTTTTTTTTTTTGAGGGAGATTGAAAACGGTGTCGTATTAGTGAGTGACATTGGGATTTGTTTGATGAGTTGTTAGAGTAGTAATGATTGAATGAGAGGAGGGTCAAAGGGTGGTAAAAACTACTAACAATGACGTTTTTTATTTTAAAAAAATGATAAAAATTAACGATTGTTTAATTTTACAAGAGTGGATTTCTAGTGAATAATCAACATCAATGTAATGCATAGGATTTCATTATGATAAATTCATACAAGTTAAGATTTTACTTTGCACGGAAAGTAGTTTTTGTTTCTTATCCAAAAAAAATTGTTTGTTGTTTAATTTGTAGATGAATTGTTTAATTTTTCGATTTAGTGTTTGGGTTTTGTGGAATTGTGGTGATTAATTTCACATTTTTCAGTAGATTAATGATTTGTTATTATTATAGACTATATTAGATTATGATTGTGAAGTGCATATATGTGATTGTGATGAAATTCATCATTTGTCTTAACAAATGAATTACTTCGATAGTAAGAGCATAAAACCAAATTGGTTTTCAAACTCTCTAATGAAAAAAATATTGATTAAAGAAGTAATTACTCTTGTTATGTTGTCTATATTGTAATTAGTTATTCTACTGTTGTTAGGTTTGTTTTTATGGAATTTTTAATGAAGAGTTTTTCTCACATGTAAATACATGAGACTAAATGATGAATGATCAAATAAGATAATAAGTATTCAAACTAGTTATCTGAATGTACAAGTTTAATGTGTTTATATATACTATAATGTTGAGAAAAGGTTTTAGGTGTTGAGAATCATAAGTCTAATTTTACAAATTACAAAGAAAGTAGTTTGGATTTAATGAACTAGTACGTAATTTTAGAATAATTATAATACGATTGCAGTTTTCAATAATTATATTTTGCCATTTTGACTAAAATAATTATATGTGTGACTTGTGTAGAAGTTGTCACTATGAAAAGAAGGGAACGTAGTTGGATGTATTGTAGGAAGGTCGGATCTTCTATGAACCCTGATTTTAAGGAAGGAGTTGAGGAATTCCTTCAATATTGTAAAGATCATCCGTAGACAACTGACCCAAATGAAGTTAGGTGTCCGTGTGTTAAATGCAAGAACAAACACATCTATGATCCGGAAACAGTAAAGTATCATTTGTATGCCAAGGGGTTTAAACCGGATTCTTATGAGTGGCATTGTCATGGGGAGGGGTTACCTGAGTCCTCCAAGCGGCAATCCAATGACTATCGCGAAATGGTTCTGGATGCTTTTGGACATAACCAAAATCAATCGGGTACCCAATCAGAGGAGGAACCTAACCCCCAGGCCAATCAGTTTTATGATATGCTAAAGGCTTCTGAACAACCTTGGGTTGAAGGGAGTTCAACTTCTAGATTAGAGATGGCCTCTAAAATAACTAGTATTAAATCCCAGTTCAATATGCCCCAACGAGGTGTAGATGCCATTGTGTCTTTGTTTAGTGATTCGTCTCCTAAGAACACCTATATAGGGGAGACATTCTACGAGGTAAAGAAGATTGTTCAAGGGTTGAAGATGCATGCTAAGAAGAATGATGCATGCCCGAAAGGTTGTATGTTGTTTTGGAAAGATGATGCTCACTTGTCTAAGTGTACTGTTTGTGGCAGCGACCGTTACAAGAAGACTTCGAAGGGAATGACGTTCCTGAGAATGCTCTCATCCATCTTCCGATCACTCCTAGGTTGCAAATTAAAGAATGTTTGCCACCAAGGGCATTGCGGAGAAAATGTCATGGCATGCAAAAAATCCTCGGTTGCAAGGTACAATGGCACACCCAAGCGACATTGAAGCGTGGAAAAGGTTGGATAGTTGCTCACAAGAGTTTGCATTTGAACCTCGTAATGTTAGGCTTGGGTTGTGTACGGATGGGTTTGATCCTCATGGGAAGTCTGGGGTAACTATTCTTGTTGACTAGTCATATTGACCCCATATAACTTGCCCTCGTCGATGTGTATGAAAAGAGAATTCATGTTCCTTTCATTGATTATTCCCGATCCCAACAACCCCAAAGGAAACCTAGATGTTTACATGCAACCACTAGTAGAAGAGTTGAAACAATTGTGGGAAGTTGGTGTTACTACTTACGACATTTCAAGTAAACAAAATTTCAATCTTCGAGCTGCCATCTTATGGACTATTGGTGACTTCCCCGCTTATGGTATGATGTCTGGTTGGTCTACAGCTGGTTTTAAAGCTTGTCCCTATTGCATGGAGAAAAGCAAATCATTCTGGTTCAAAAATCGTGGCAAGGTGTCTTGGTTTGATAGCCATAGGCAATTCCTTTCACCGGATCACCCGTTCAGGAACAGCAAGACAACTTTTTGCAACAACAAGGTTCAAAAAGGTGATCCTCCCCATATCATGTCAGGAGATGAACTTTGGGAATGTGTGAAAGACCTTCCTAGGGCGACTGATGGGCCTGAAGCACTTAATTATGTGAAAAAGGCTAAATCCAGTTGGTCAAAGAGGAGCATTTTTTGGGACCTGCCCTTTTGGAAGCATCTTATCCTTCGCCATAACTTAGACGTGATGCGCATTGAGAAGAACTTTTTTGATCAACTCATTCACATTATTATGGATGTCAAAAAACAAAGTTGTGACAAACCCGCGGCTAGACTCGACATCGAGGATCTTTGTAAACGTCCTGAGCTACATCTACAGCAGGATGACCGAGGGAAATGTAGAGTTATATGAAAATGGGCACATTAGTAACCATTTTTAGCCATTTCGAGCCCATTTGAACCTAAAACACATGTAAGGCCTAGTTAAAAATAATCTAGAGGTTGTAACACTTGTAATTATGCCTTTTAGGGATGTTTAGCTTAGTTATAGGTTGAAATGTAGACTTATATGAAAAATGGGCACATTAGTAGCCATTTTCAGCCATTTTCAGCCATTTCGAGCCCATTTGAACCTAAAACACATGTAAGGCCTAGTTAAAAATAATCTAGAGGTTGTAACACTTGTAATTATGCCTTTTAGGGATGTTTAGCTTAGTTATAGGTTGAAATGTAGACTTATATAAAAAATGGGCACATTAGTACCCATTTTGAGCCATTTCACTGCCATTTGAGCCTAAAACACATGTAAGGCCTAGTTTGAAATAATGTAGAGGTTGTAACACTTGTAATTATGCCTTTTAGGGATGTTTAGCTTATTTATAGGTTAAAATGTAGACTTATATGAAAAATGGGCACATTAGTAGCCACTTTTAGCCATTTCGAGCCCATTTCGAACCTCAAACACATGTAAAGGCTAGTTTGAGCTTGAAATAAGCCATCTATTTTGTTATATAACTCTGGCTTTTATTGTTTACAATGTATGTTGGGTTGATTTAAATTCAAGTCTGTATAACTAAGAATAATCCCCCCATACCCCCCTTATTGTGTTTTTAATTTTAATTGTGTTTTGTAGGAGACCTACCAGAAGAAGCTTGAGGAAACAAGTAGTGATGGGAGTCAAAGAACGCCCGATGAGTTATATTGGGAGGCATCTGGTGGTCATAGGTCGCGTGAAGGGTCTTGGTAGTGGTGCGGACCTGTATTACAACTCTTCGAGGAGATCTGGATCATCGAAGCAGTACACGCCATCTGTATTTTCTGAAATGAAAGATCATTTAGAGAAACATGCGGAGAAGGTGCGGGAGGAGATGCAGGCTGAGGTTGAGGAGAAAATGCGAGCCGAGATTAAGGCAATGTAGAGGACACAGAAGGAGTTTATGGAGCAGATGATGAGTCGATTCGGTAGCGACAGTTGTTCACCTTTCCAGATTCAGCCTCGGGACTCACCAGACGACGAGGACAGCGGCGCCGGGCAAGGGATGCAAGTGTAGATAGATATCTTGTAAAATATAACATAGCTTACTGCCTTTATTATGATTGTTAAACTTTAAAACTATGAAACTATTTAAGACGGAAATACTTTGTACGCATATGTTACATTTGATATATGTAATTATCTCAAAATATAAATTGTCCTAATTTGATTAGAACACATAACGTGGCAGATCATACAGGTTACAGGCTCACAGGCACAAATACAAATAAGCAATCAAAACATTAAAAATTAAAAAATCCCTCAACTTTTTTGCGACGGAATATTTCGTAGCAAAAGTGCATTATTTGCGATGGAAATTCCGTCGCATGTTTGGAAATTTGCGACAAAATTTTTAGCGAGGGACATTTTGCGACAGAATTCCGTCGCAAATGGAATTTTGCGACGGAATTTGTTAAGTTTGCGACGGAATTTGTCCGTCGCAAAATAGCTGTTATCTTGTAGTGAATCAAAGTTAATTAATATGTCTTGCTTGACTTGATGCATGCTTTTATGTGATGTTGTATGGGAGTCATTACATTGTGAAACCAGTTAATCACGTAAAGTGAAATAGGATTCGCTCCAAAACTCTTGGAACGTATATACCTTAAGTATGAAAAAAGTGGGGAGTCGTATGGAATAGTGATCTATGGCTTCTAATTGGAGTACAAGACATTGTACTCTTTTATAGTTTTAATGCGCTAGAATTCCGTCACTTTATGTGACATAGGTAATACTTTCTTGGAGTTGCTCCCAAGTTGGTGCCCAATAGGGCGATTTTAAAGGGAACGAAACCCGTTCGATGCGAAATCCAATGTTTAAACATCATAATTAATTTGTTCATGTTGAGTCTATGCACAGGTGAAGAATTGTCCACTGTAAGATGTCTGTATGTCTTATTTTAATTTGTGTTCCTCTTGTTGCATAGTCTTTAGTAGTTATGTACTCAGATATGCTGACTGTTTGTTTTGTGCGCATGGCTTTGTCTTGGACTTGGCCCTACAATGACCCACTTGTTGGCGAGTAGTTGTCTAGAATAAGAAAAGCTACAGGTACAAGTGGGCGTAATTCATTTCATGCTAGGCTGAGTGAGAGTGCTTGATGTGTAGTCTTCGTAGTTCTTGCTTTTAATCGCTTATGGAGTTATCTAACTATTATTTAGATGTTGTTTCATATTCAAAGTTTAAGTTTTCGTTTTTAAGGGCCGTTAAGATGGTTCCGAAGTATAATAAAGTTGTAGGATGGTTTTTCTTTTAGATGTTAGTTTGATTTTAGTTTTGAGATGCTTTTGAAGTTTAAGTTTTAAATTGGTATTGGTTGTAGTACTTCCACTATAGTACTTTGATAAATGCCTTAGTCGTTATCACGGTGGCGGTAATACTTTGGTTTTTCCTCGATATTTAGGAGTTTTAATGATTATAGCTCTTTAATATTTATAATATGTTTTCTGGAAAATCTAGAGTAGAAAGTTAGGAAATTCCAGGGTGTTAAAACTATAGCGGAAGTCTTTAAAATCAACAACAGTAGAAATAATACTCAAACTGAAAATAATCCCAAAACTAAATCAAATAAAAACCGAAAGAAAATCAAGTTAAAACTTTATTACACTTCTGAACCATAATATTGGCCCTTCAAAATCAAAAACTTTTGACTTCGGAAATAAAACAATATCAAGTAGTAATTAACTAAATGCAAAAGTAAATAAACTAAGAAACTACGAAAACTACAGAGCAAACACTCTCACTCAATCCCAACATGAATGACTTATGCCCACTTGTACCTGTAGCTTTCTCTTATTCTAGACAACTACTCGCCAACAAGTGGGTCATCAATTCTAAGACAACGCCATGCACACAAAACAAACAGTCAGCAAAGCTGAGTACAAAACATATAAAAAATATGCAACAAGATCAAAATAAAAGTAAAACATGCATACATGTTACCGTCGACAACTCTTCACCTGTGCATAGACTAAACTTAAACAAATTATTTATTATATTTAAACTTTGGATTTCGCATTGAACAGGTTTTCTTCCTTTAAAATCACCCTATTGGGTACCAAATTGGGAGAATCTCCAAGAAGGTATTACCTATGTCACATAAAGTGACGGATTTCCAGCGCATTAGAAATATAATAGAGTATAATGTCTTGTGCTCCAATTAAAAGTTATAGATCACTGTTCCATACGACTCACCCCATTGTTCATTCTCAAGGTTTGTACTTTCCAAGAGTTTTGGTGCGAATCCTCTTTCACTTTACGTGATTAAACGGTTTCACAATATTATGACTCACATACAACATCACATAAAAACATAAATACAAATCAACAAGCCATATTAATTATCTTTGATGTAAGGGATTCTAAAAATAATCTTGTGTTTCCTTTAATTAAACTAAACTTCCTTTACGACATAGTAACTGTGAGTGGCTAACTAATTTCCTTTTCCTTGACCACACATTAAACTGTGAGTGGCAACACGTATATAAATATTTGCTCATTATGTTCTACTAATTATGTGAATAAAAATTCACAACTACCTTTCTTGTCGACTAAGTAACTAATCAACTTAAATAACTTCCTTTCTTCTTCACTAAGATATTGGCCAACTTTAAATTAATTATAACATTCAAATTCAATCATGAAGAATTTATATCATTATAGGTGTGGAATGTCAAAACAATATTAATTCATACTTCTGATACTTTCATATACTTGTCAACTCACAATCAAGTTAATCAACAACAAACATATCAAATAAGATCAAGCAGGCATCAGTTCTAAATCTATGTCTGCCTTCAGTACTTATGTACCCTGTGTTGTAGTGGTGATCAGCCACAACTTCTAGAAAAGCATCAATTAGAAAAAAAATGATAACAAAACAGAGCAAAGTTAAGGCATAATTAATTGGTTATACAATATTCTTAGAAACTAATCATAAAAATAAAAAAATAATAAAAAAAGCATTAAAGAAAGGCAAAATTGACAAAAAAAAACCCACCTTTGGGTGATCAGCCACAAAAAACCCAACTTAAGTTTATTCTTCAAAAAACCCACCTAATACCCATGTTTGCCCCAAATGTACAATTTTACCTGGTTTACCTACTAATGAAGGGTTGTTCCGGTTTTTAACCATTGGGGTGCATTAATTGAATCTAGCCCTAACTACTGTTTAAATCTCTCTTCAACTCACCCCTTTTCTACTCCTCTCTGTTCATCTTCCCTAATTCCTTTTGCTTTTACAATTTTTTTTCATTCTTTCCTCTTCTCTAGTTCCTTTTTTTCCTTCAATGGCTTCTAGTTCATCCAACTCTGGTTCTAGGTCAAGGTCACTTAGCACCTCTACCCCCCCCCCCCCCCCCATATTATGTGCTATCATAGAGAAGTAGCATCTCTGAGAACAGTAAGAGTTGCGGGCCCCACTATTGAAAAACAGTTTTATGGTTGCAAGCATCACTTCTCAGTTAGATTTCGTTTCATTTCTTGTTAGTAATTAGCACTTTTGTTGGTAATTGATGTTTTTGTGTTTTAGTTATGGGAATTGGATTTCGGTTGCTTTTTTGTGTTTTGTTTTGTAATTTTCAGAGCCACTTTTGTGGATTCTTCAGATGGGCTGATGAGGCAGATGAAGTTGCTGATTTGCAATTTGAGCTGTTTGAGAGGGATGTTAAGATTGCTGAATTTGAGATGGTGAATGATGTGCTTGAAGCTAGCAACACCAGGCTAAAGGAACAAAGAACAAAATTGGAAGATGAAGTTGCTGAATTAGCTATCCAAACAACTAAGCAATTGGTTGCTATCACTGCTGTGAAGGCTAACAAGAAAATATGCATTGGTCTAGCCCTGTTTTGGGCTTTCTTCTTCTTATTCTTTGTTGTGGTTTGACGGTTTAGGGGTGAGGATGGTTAGGAGCTTCTGTTAGCTTTGTGGGGATTAATGTGTAGGTTGGTTGTTGGTGATCAGTTATGTATTAGTTTTTGATGCTCATACATCATGCCATTTTGTTGTTAGAAGCATGTTTGTATGTGTCATGGAAGGTTGTAAGATCAATTTGAATGAAATGAAATGAAATGACAATTGATATTTTAGTGTCTTATCTTGTTATTAATGTCATTATAATTCAACATTAAGAACATAAGAATTCACAGCAAAAGTGCACACGAAAATTGACACATAGTCAAACTTAACTCCAAATTAGATATCAAAAGTGAGACATAATCAAGCTTAATACAGTAGAATCCAAAAACTAACACTACAATCCAAAAACACTAGAATCCAAAAACTAACAGTAGAATCCAAAACAACCAAATGTTCAATGAAGGTGAAGCTTTTTGTCAATTTTGCTATCAACTAATAATACAATCCAAAA
Source organism: Suaeda aralocaspica (assembly GCA_016808085.1). Taxonomy (NCBI): domain Eukaryota; kingdom Viridiplantae; phylum Streptophyta; class Magnoliopsida; order Caryophyllales; family Amaranthaceae; genus Suaeda; species Suaeda aralocaspica. Next base: position 108,435 of record PYUH01000319.1, on the reverse strand, counting down.
ACTAACAACTAACAATAGCACTATGATTGTGGGGTGTTGCTTGACCATTGAATCATGTTAAACCAGGTGACATTAATGGTTGGTCCAGATGCAGTAAAAGTTTGACCCCTTCCCAAGCCTCCCCTAGCAGCTCCCCTACCAGTTCCCCTTGCACCTCCCCTTGCAGCTCCTCTAGTAGCTCCCCTAGAAGCCCCCTTCCACCTCCTCTTGAGTTTGCCCTTCCTTTTCCAATGGCAAGGTGTAACACTCTCCCACCTTTACCAAGTCTTGATGGTTCCACAATGTTGGAATAATGTTGTTTAGACTGTGTCACTTCTTCAGCCAAGGGCTCAGTTGCAGTAGTTGTTAACTTCTTAGGCCTACTTCCAGGTTTTTTAGGTTGAGGTTGTGCTTCTTCTACTTTCCCTCTTTTAGGGCAGCTCCTTTTGTTGTGCCCTTTCACGTTGCATATTGTACATGTCATTCCCATTCCATGCTTGGTTAGTTTGCCAGGTTTTTTAGGGTTTTCATGTGGATCTTTTATTCTTTTATTCCTTAGTTAGCCTGGTTCTATCTTTATTGGAGGTGGATCAATAGGAAGGCTTACTTTAGGCCAATGCCTTTCACCCAAAATTGGTCTAATGGAGAATGCATAGGCTTGTAGATACCTTTCCTTGGTGTAACAATCATCAATCATCAACAAACTCTTCCGCCGTCGCATGTGTGAAAAAAATACAAGCTATGGCCATTTCCTACAAGTGCATTTCTTTGTTACTAGGTTAACTATAAGTTGTTCCATGTTGTGATTTACTTGAAACTCAGTTGCACTTGAAGGTAGAACAATGCAGTAGGTAGCTTGTTTTTTCTCTTTCTGCAGCTTCTCTTGCACTCTTGGACACAAATTTGATTGACTTTTATTAATCTCTGCTCTTTTCATCACTAACCTCTACATTACAGCACCTATGATGTCTTCCAACATATCAATCAAGTGTTTGCTTCTAGCTTTGATTATGTAACCATTCCAAGTTTCTACCATGTTGCTTGGAATGGCATCAACATTGGAAGTGGTTGACGTATAAGCTCTACAAAACAGCCGAGGTTCATAGTTGTTGAATGCTAGTGCACCACCTTCATCAAGATTTTTCATAACTTCAAGATTGTCTTCAAAATCAGCCATGTTGTATGACTTTGCAACACTCCAACAAGCCAACTTCATCTCATCACCCTTATAAGCCTTGTGCCACTTGCTGAAAATATGTCTAGCACAATGCCTGTGCTCAGCAAGTGGAAGAACAGATTTCATAGCATTTAAGATGCCCTAGAAACAAAACAAATGGGGTGTTAAACAATGAAATTTAACACATTGAAAGACAAAAACAAAAACAAACAGCAGTAGCTACAACTTACTGGTTGCTCATATGATACAATTATCAAACCATCCATTTTGTCCAAACTCAAGCTCTGTTTCACCTCATTTAAGAACCACTCCCAAGACAAGTTATTCTTACCCTCAACAACTGCCCATGCTATTGGTTACATCGGATCACTTCCATCTCTACTCACAGCACTCAACAATTGCCCACCCAAAAAAGTCTTCAAAAAACAACCATCCACACAGATTATGGGTCTGCACCCAGCAACCCACCCCTTTTTCAGCCCTTCAAAACATATGTACAGCCTATAGAACACAGGAATTTTGTGACCTTTCTTACAAACAGTAACCAATTTCACATCTGAGTTAGGGCTTGCCACTTTAAGAGCCTCAATGTACCTACCTAACTTGCCATAGTGTTCTTTCATAGATCCATGCAAAAGTCTATGACCTTTGTACATAACCTTGTATGCAAAATCTTTTCACCACTACTCTATACCCTCTCCTAATACATTCAATTAATTCCTTAGCTGGCCAGTGGGGCCTAGCTTTGAAGACATCTAACAACTGTTGTGCCATCCATGAACTCATACATTGCACATTTCTTTCCACTGTTCTCAAGCAGTTGTGTTGTGGAATGACATTTTTAACAACATAAACAGACCTCCTACTGTCCCGGCTGCCCCATAACCTAAATGCACATTTCTTCCTTGTAGTACAGAGTACTTAGCTATAGCTTCTTTAAAAGCTTTCCTTGATGGGAACCTTTGGCCTACTTTCCAAGAGAACACTGAAAAATCAGTGTCTGCTATGATGGTCAACTCTCTTTTCAACTTATTTTTCTCATCACCATCTTCATCATCACTTTCTGGAGGGGTGTGTAAATCATCATCACTGTCAATGTACTCTGACTGATAACCAACTTCCTCTTCTTGTACTTTTTCCTTTCGTTTTGTTGTTCCTGAGCTTTGTTTTTGTGTCTCTAATCTACCATGTAGTGCCTCCATCTGAAGTATGTTAGCAAGTTCTAACACCTCCCTATTATGTTGCCTTACATTCTCATGCACTGTATTCTGCTCCTCATCACTAGTATCTACAATGTCATCAACATTCAACCCTTCATCTAAGCTCTCCTCATCTTCACTCAGCTCAGCTTCATCAACTAATCCATCCAACTAGCTCACATTCCCATCTGAATCAAATTCATCAACAGGCTCAAAGTCTGAATCTGAATTAGATTCATCATCACTATCAGTTTTGTCATGGATCATGTCCTGCCATGGAATAGGAATGTTAGGCCTTACATCTTCCCATTCATATTCTTCGGGCACATTTGTTGTTACTGTGTGTTCTGTAGCTGTTTTAGGTTGTTGTTTTTTCTGAAAAAGAAGCTTTTGAATTAGGTTGGCTATTATGATGTGGTTGAGAGACAAGGTTTGGATCACAGTGGTTGTTCGGTGAAGAAGGCTTAGAAGAAGGTTTTTCAAGGATGTTTGGTGAAGCAGGCTTAGAAGAAGGGTTTTCAGGGATGATTGGTGAGGTAGGGTTAGGAAATGGTTGTGTTGTTGTATGATGATGTAAAGTAGTAGCTGATGTATCAATGTTTGGAAAGGAGTTATTGTGTATAACTTGAAGTGGTGTTGGGTTACTGAATTCAGGAGCACCATAATGGGCCTCAGGAGATGTTATGAAGCTAGGTGGTATCACAAAATCATCATTGTTAGGCCTTACATTTGGACCACCAGAAGGAATCTTTTTCTTCCTTGGACTTAACTTTTTGGTCCTCTATCTTTGGGCTTGGCCAGTCATGATAAACTCATTCACTTCCTCAGGTGACCTTCCCACATAATACACATACACAGCAACACATCTAGTCAACAATCCAACATTAGCCATTTGTTGCACATCCTCATTGGAATTCAGTCTAATTAGTCCATCATCCATTTTATAACCAGGGACTAGAAAGTACATCCCTTGAACTTCATTGTATTGTGCACTTTTTGCTACCATCTTCCACAAAAAATCCAAGCATAACTCACTACAATCAACAATAAAGGTCCTAGCTTCACCACCCAAATAACACAAATTCACTTTTTTTATCACCAAAGAACACACCTCCATGAAAAAATTTCAATGTAATTGACCATTCTCCATCGTTTACACTACATCTACAGAATTGTAAGCAAAAAGGAAAAAAAAATCAAAAATGCAATTTCAAATACAACAAAGCATCAACAACAACAACTCAATTTGACATCTTCATAAACATAAACAACAAAACACTAACACTACGCAACTAAAGCACTAAAAAGCAGCAACAACAACAATCACTCATCAATTACAAACAAATAAACATGATTGAAGTTCTACAACCAAATTATAGGAAAATTCCAAACTCATGAACAAAAAATTCAGATTAATTTACTGTTCAATTAGGAATTATTACCTCGATTCGACAAATCCCTAATTTCAAAAACCCCTAATTTTGGGTTCAATTACCAAATTATAGCATTCACCAAGCAATAAAAGAGCTCCTCATGACGATTTCACATTTGGGCAAGGTGAACAGTTTCAGTTGAAGCTTATGACAATGGCTTCCATGTTTATGTGCAAAAGAGTTTAGAGGAAAAAGGGGAGGGCGAACTCAGAAAAAGAGTATAAAGGAAAAAAAGAAAGAAAAAAAATAAAAAATCTGAAAACTTTTTATTTCATTTAATTTTAATAGAAGTTAGTTAGTTAACACAATTTAATAGGGAAACAAGCAACTGTTAACTGGTTGAGCAGATTGTAGGTAAAATTGTACATTTAGGGCAAACATGGGTATTAGGTGGGTTTTTTGAAGAATAAACTGAAGGTGGGTTTTTTCTGGCTGATCACCCAAAGGTGGGTTTTTTTTTTGTCAATTTTGCGTTAAAGATAAGTTGCAAAATTCATTTGAACTAAAAAGATGAAAAAATGAAAATCAAAATACAAATTAAAATTTCTGATCATAGAGTGTGAGGCTGCGGTTGGCAGCTCCGCGGCATTGCTGATCATATAGTCTTCGTTATCCTTGAAGAGTTACAGATTTGTTGAAGTCAGTTTTGTTAAAATACGAATTGGAGATAGAGGGACAAATATGTTAACTTACAAGATCAGTTTACATAGCAATCCGAAGTGAAGAAAGATCAAATCGAATTTCGTCTCTGATTAGAGACTATTTCTGATTAGTATTAGGGTTTGCGAGCTACTGAGCTAGAGATGCAAAGTGCTGAACTAGGGTTGAGGCCTTGAGGGTGTTTAGGGGAAAATCCAAGTTTATTATTATTTATAAGCTATGAGGTGAATATTTTGGAGGGTCAAGCTATATAAAAACTACTTCGTATTTTTTGTTGCTACATTATGGTTTTTGAGACTATTCACATTGTAACTTTGACTCACTTTGGTGCTTAATACGTAACGGAAAACATAGTCATATGAGATCTTGTTTGTTTTGTCTTGTTGTATATTTTCCGAAAATATAAATTATGTAATTTTTTACTATACCAAACTCGAAATGTTAAGGTGATAAGTTACTTCTTAGAAGATGCGAAAAAGTAAATGTAGCAAGTAAAAAAATTGAGCGAGTATTATTATAGAATATTTTTTATTTTTTCTCTAATTAGAGAGTGTTTTTATTTCCATCATAAATCTGGGGAAAAGTCTCTCAATAAAAATTCTAATATATAAAATATAAAAAATTTCGATTAAATACAATCTCATTTGATATCATAATATATGAAATATTTTGTATATGATTTCAAATGAAATATAAGTTATATAATAATCATTCAGAAACTTTGACACTCTTTGAATTTACATAATTTTGAGAAAACAGTAGACATATATGTGTTTTTCTATGAAACAATTCGTTCATTTTTTCCTTTAACATAATTACAGATTCCAATGTATTGAGTAAATTTTAAAATAATAAGAGGTTATCTTAAGGTGATTCTTGTTCTTCCATAAACTTTACTGACCAAAACGTGTTACCTTAAATGCTTTACTTATCAAAATGTGTCCTCACATATGCGTTACTTATCAAATAGTGTTACGTTATACGGTTATTGTGTTACCTATTAAAAAGTGTTACTACCGAAGTGCTACTAATGAAAAAGTGTTGCCTTTGAAAAAGTGATACCTTAAAATGTTTCATATTATAAAAGGTTACATTAAAGTGCTACTTTTATAAAGTGTTACCACTTCAGTGATACCTAATGTCATTTATGTTGTAGTGGTGCGAACTGAAAATAGCGCAAAAGTGACGAGCAAAGTGTCGAGGATTTTTGCGATTTCTTAAATCTTTGGGTTATTCATTCTTACATGGGTTTTTAGTTTTTATTTGTTAAATATTTTGTTAGTTAGTTTGTTATGCAAGTTTCTAGAATAAAATCTAGTTAGTTAGAGTTAGTTAGAATAAATGCAAGTTGTAAGATCAAGTTATTCAAGTGGATCAACGTGTGAATAGATTTTATTTTGGACGTGTTTTGTAAGGGGGGCTGGATATTTTGGCATTCTCTAGTGTTTTTAGATTTTTTTTAGGATTTAGTTGATGGCTATATCTATAAACAGTCTCAATTAATATTGTAACAAATCAAATTTTGTGAATTGAATTCAAGTTTTGTATTGCTTACTTTGAAAACAAAAGTTCCGAAATTTTGTGAGTTGGTGGTTAATTCCTTTAGACTCTTATGGAGATTTATTAGTGTCTTTGAGGGTGCCTAGGGCTTTAATCAAAGACTAAACTATCAACCTAAAATCATGAATTTTGGTGGCTAGGCCTTAAGAAACTCGTGGTTTTAGTTCATCTATCCTCATGAGTTTTTGTTCTTACGAAAATTCACATCATACTTTCATCAAGTTTATGAATGAGGTTTTTAAGCCATACCTTGGTAAGTTTTTTTTTGTTTACTTAGATGATATCTTGGTTTATAGTAGACACATTGAAGATCATCTACATCATCGAAGGAGTGCTTTCGAAGGTCTAAGAGCACAAAAGCTCTATGGGAAGATAGTAAAATGGTACTTCATGGTGCCTCAATTTACATTTTTTGGGTATGTGGTCTCAAAAGAAGGTGATTCTATTGATCAATCAAAGGTAGAAGCAATCAAATCATGGCCAACTCCAACCAACATTATAGAGGTTTATGCTTTTCATGGCTAAGCATCATTTTATTGGAGATTTGTGGGGAATTTTTTTTTATCTATCGTGGCTCCTATGATTGAGTGCATCAAGAATGATAAGAAGTTTGAGTGGACTAAGGAAGCTAAAAGGGCATTTGAGTGAATCAAATTGTTGTTATGTAACACACCTATTCTTGCGTTGCCAAACAGTACAAGACCTTTTTGAAGTGGAGACTGATGCAAGCAATGTGGGGATTGGAGCAATTCTAGTCCAAGGGAAGGGGCCTATTGCTTACTTTAGTGAGAAATTAAATACTTCAAAGCTAAATCACTCAACTTATGACAAAGGCGTTCTATGCTATTGCGAGGGCTTTGGATCATTAGAGTCATTACTTGAGGCTCAACCATTTTATTTAGCATTCTGATCATGAAGCATTGAAGCATGTCAATGACCAACATAAGTTGAATCCAAGACATGCCAAGTGGGTTGAGCTCTTGCAATCTTTTAAATTTTCATCAAAGTACAAAGAAGGCAAGTCGCATGTTATTGCAGATGCGCTTTCTAGGATGTATTCTCTTATTGATGTTTCGCATTTAAGTTACTTGGGTTAGATATGATCAAAACATACTATGATCAAGATAATAATTTCGGACCTATATTGCAATAAATGAGAAGGGGGCCGTGGGTGTTAATGTTATGCATGATGGATTTCAGTTCAAGGGTAATGAGTTGTGTGTGGCTAAGTGTTCCATTAGAGAGTTACTTGTTAGAGAAGCTCATTGTGGAGGATTGGCAGAACACATTAGCATTTCTAAAACCTTGAGTGTTCTACAAGAACATTTCTTATGGCCTAAAATGATTTTTGATGTTGAAGCTATCACTTCTCAGTGTGCTGCATGTGAAAGGGCAAAAGCTACATTTCATTAAGGTTATTATATAACATTGCCTGTTCAAGTAAATCCATGAGAGGATGTTTCAATGGATTTCATTGTTGGATTGCCAATGACATCAAGAAGCAAAGATTCAATTATGGTTTTGGTGGATAGATTTTCAAAGATGGCTTATTTCACTCCATGCCAAAAGACTGATGATGTTGTGAATGTTGAAGATTTGTATTTCATGGAATTCCTACAACCATTGTGAGTGAGAGGGTAAAAAGTTCATAAGTTGCTTTTGGAAATCTTTGTGGAAGCTAGTTGGTATGAAATTGCTCTTTAGTACATCTTACCATCCATAAACTTATGGACAAACTGAAGTTACAAACAGAACTCTAGGGATGTTGCTACGTGGTTTGGTAAGTACAATTCAAAAGGATAGGGATTTGAATCTTTCACATGCTGAGTAGGCTTACAATAGGTCACCTACATATGCAACTAAACATTCGTCATTTGACGTTATTTATGGGATCAATCCAAGGTTTCCTATTGTTTTTGAGTCTTAGGTGTGTGTTATACTTTATAATCCTCTTGAATTCATGGGAAATTTATTATTGAAGGTTTCTTGATTAAAAGATCAAATCTTGAAAGGTTTCTTGAACAATGAAGACAAAATAAAGAAAATGAACCCAAAGCGAGCAACATTGTATGGCGGGATTTTGGCGCGTTTATCAAAGTAATGGGCTGCATGGATGATCGTGTAATTTGGAGGGAAATTGGATAATTCTGTTTGTTAGTTATTCGGTTAGATTAGTTTCCTAAAATTAGTAGGAGTTTATTAGAAATTTCAGAAAAGAAGAGGATGTATCCTCATGCTTATCCGATTGTGGATAAGGGTTAGAATTTTAGACATTTTCCTTGTTTTACAAGGAGATTTCTAGATTGTTTAGGAGATTTTATGATTTTTCTGATGTTTCTTAGGATTTAGTTGATGGTTTGTGCTATAAATAGCCTCCATTACATTGTAACAAACCAGATTTTCAAGTTAATCACAAGTTTATTTATTTTACTCACAAAAACAAAATTGTTGTTTTTCTTTCTTTGAGAGTTGGTGATTTTTCTTTCAACTCTTGTGTGGATTACTTAGTGGCTTTGAGGACGCATAAGCTTTAGTCAAAGGCTAATTAATCACACTAAATTTAAGAAAATTGGTGGCATAGCTTTTAGAAATTCGTGGGTTTAGAATCAATTTTCCTTGTGAGCTAGTTTTTGTTTCTCCAAAATTCACATCAGATAACGAGTGGAAGACTGGGCTCAAGACAAATCTAGCACTTTATAAATGGTTAGTCATGCCTTTTGGGTTAACTAATGCTCTTAGTACTTTCATGAAGGTGATGAATGATGTCTTAAAGCCCTTCATTAGTAAGTTTGTTATGGTTTAGTTCGTTGATATATTTGTGTATAGTACTTGTGTTGATGGTCATCTAAAGCATCCCATGAGTGTTTTTGAGACTTTGAGGAAGCAAAAGCTCTATGCTAAGCTTGAGAAGTGTTATTTTTTGGTTTCTAGTGTCACGTTTTTTGGGATATATTGTCCCCGAAGATGGTGTTATTGTTGGTCCATCTAAGGTTGAAGCTATACAATCATGGCCAATATCTAAGAATTTGACTGACGTACATGTTTTTCATGGGTTAGCCTCATTTTCTAGAAGAGTAGTTATAAAGAAATTTTCATCTGTTGTTGCTCCTACTGAGTGTATCAAGACAGACAAGAGTAAGTTTGAATGGACACAGAAGTTTTTGATATGATCAAGAGGTTGCTTTATAGTACACCTATTCTAGCCTTACTAGATTTTGCAAAACCTTTTAAAGTGGAGATTACTACAAGTGGGGTTGAAATTGGTGCAGTTTTGTTTCAAGAAAAGAGAAATATTTCTTATTTCAGTGAAATGTTTATTGCGGTTAATTCTAACTGTTCTACTTATGATAAGGAGTTATATGCCATTGTTAGAGCTTTAGATCATTAGAGTCACTATATGAGTCCTAATCACTTAATATTGTATTCTAATCATGAAACTCTAAAGCACACAGGTCAACATAGGTTGAATCCACGCCATGCAAAGTGGGTTGAGTTCTTATAATCCTTTCACTTCTCATCAAAGTACAAGACTAGGAAATAAAATATTATAGCTGATGCTCTATCAAGGAGGTATGCTTTAGTAAGTGTTTTGAATTTCAAGCTACTTAGTTTAGATTTGATAACACAATACTATAAGCAAAATGAGAATTTTGGTCCTATAAAGACGCAAATCACAAAAGCCGCTATGGTTCCTATGTTCTACATGATGGCTTTTTTTTCAAAGGAAATCTTTTATGTGTTCCTAAGTGTTCTATAAGAGAGCTGTAGGTTAGAAAAGCCCATGGTGGAGGGATAGCTGGACATTTTGGCACCAGCGTAACATTAATAATGTTGCAAGGACACTTGTATTGGCCAAAGATGATTGTTGATGGGTAAGCCTGTGGGACCCGAGGCTTTTGTGACCGGCCCACTTTTAGTTGTGAATGCTGGCAAAGATGCAACCATGGGTGAATTAATTGCTTATGGGGACTCCAGTCATATGGGTGCATCCATGAAAACTTATTGTATATTGAAAACATGGTGTTTGACTTGGAGATGATTTTTTGGTGGTTTTAGCGGTGGTACGGTGTTTCTACTACTGTGTAGTGGTGCACTGGTGTGTGTACCATTGCTCCTAATTCTTTTTTTTTTTCAAAAAAACAAGACTTTTGGTAACGGGCAATAGCTTAGGCCCGTTACTTAAATTCCTTTATTTTAACTTATAAATGACTTTTAGTAACGGGCTCTTGATATTTCCTGTTACCTAAAGGTTAGTTTTTCAATATTCTGCAGGACATTAAGTAACAGGTGGCTAGGCTGCGCCCATTACTTAAAGTAATGTTGTAGGTTACGATCAAAGCCCGTTACCTAAACGAATATGGAACGGGGTTTAGCTATCGACGACGACCAATACTAAGGCTATATTTGGCCCATTACCTATGACATATTTCCACTAGTGGTTTCTCGAGAATGGTGGTCTGCTTAAGATGTTTTGTGATCGTATAAGATTCTCCGGGTAGGCGTCTATACCATCTGGTGGCTGGTTGTTTGTTGAGATTAATCTTCTGATGATGTTATATATATTCCCACTTTAGGTTCGGCTCGACTTTAGGGAAATGTTGTAGATGATTTTTGATCGTCTAACAATTCTTGGAAGTAAGGGTTTCCACTTTATGCTCGGTTCGGTCGTAGGGAAACTTTGTAGATGATTGTCGATCCTCTGACGATGCTTGAAGTTTACTATTTCATTTCCACTTTAGGCTCGGTTCGACCGTAGGGAAATGTTGAAGATGTTTGGAGATAAGGTTTTCCAATTTAAGCTTTGTTCGACTATAGGGTAATGTTTGTAGATGATTGTTATCTGTAAATGTGACATCGGGATTTGTCATCTTTTGTTTTGTTGACCTTATCTGTCTTTTAGGGGCGTTTCGATGATTTAGATCTGAGTTGACTTTCAGGGGCAGTTCTATAATTTTTACATGAGTTGACTTTTAGGGGCATTTTAGGAATTTTAGTCAATTCATGTTGTAGAAATGTTGGAAATTTGGAGGCGAATCTTGCTTGGAGTTCAAAATGAAGCCCTTGAAGTGCGATATGGGTCTTGCGAAGGACCCAACGATTATGACGCTGTGCGTCAGTGCAGCGGTTGGGCTCCCGAGTGCTGGCCTAGTGCTGCAGTGTCCGCTCGTGGGCTTCACGGTTTTGCAAGGTGTCGAAGGGGTATGTCCGTGTGCTTTATTTTACTTTTTCTTGTCTTTTCCTTCTTGTCTTTTTCCTCTTGTTCACCCCTTCTTGTTCGAACACCCCTCCACAAAAAAGCTCCAACAACTTCAAAATTTTTCCACGCACTTTAAGCTTGAGGATTAATTTTGCGGGTTTGCTTATTACAATGTATGTTTATTCAACTTAAATTTTCTTTCCTTGTAGTTTGCCTTTGGGTTCAAATTTTTTTCCATGTTCGTTAATGAAATGACTAGGGTTTTTATTTTCATTTTCCCATGCATGTTTGTGATAGTTGAGTTTTTGTTTGAAAATTCCCAATTTGACGACGTTGATGTAGATAATGCTTTATTCGTGTAGGTTTGTTTAGTGCGAACATGAATATTGATTCGTATAGTTCATAAGAATTTAATGGAATGATTATTAACCCACATATTCATTTAGTTTGCATTAGTGGGAAACTACCAATTCTTTTCATTTAGTTTGCACTTTTGCCTGAGTGAGAAGTGACTACTGTTTTTGTGTTTTTAAAATTCCAAAACTTGCTATTGTACTACTATAGTATAATTTATGTATGTATTAGACAATGATACTTGTTGTATTCAACCTAAATTTGCCACTTTGTGTTCCCCTACAGATATTTAAAAGTACATGTTCGGATATTGCTACATCCAAGTATGAACACTGGTCTTCATTAGCTCTTCTTTCATTTGAAATAATTATTTCGAGTGGGCAGCATCTGCTATAAAGAAGAAAGTAGAGAGCATTTGGCATATGAAAGCATTTAAGTAGCATGAAGAAGACTTTACAAATTGAGAATATGGCAACATATTTGCAATCCTAGATACTTATACTCATTGACTTTACTACTATTCTAATCCATTATAAGAAAAAGTGGACAACGCCATAATGGTGTGTTTTTCTCAAAATGTCTATGCCCTTAAGCAGTATGTAACATTAGCAACACCAATAATTGAATTTGTTTAGAACCTCAGTTGGTCAATTTGCGTTTACAACCTCAGTTAGTGAAGCATAACCATTAGCATATGTTTTACTTTTCAACTTATTTGAATGTTGTATTTGGATCTTTACATGTTATGGAATGAATTTTTAATGAAAACTTAGGGTATATTGAAAACTTGGTGCTTGTGTGTGTGTGTGTTTGACTTTGAGATGGTGTATGTGTGGAGGGTCACGACAGGAAATCCCATTGTAAATGGATGCTTTTTTTGTAATGTTGGCGGTTGTAACGGTGGTACTGTGTTGCTGCACTGGTGTGTGTACCATTGCTCCTAATTATTTTTTTTTTCAAAAAACCTAGACTTTAGGCAACGAGCAATAGCATAGACCCGTTAATTAAAGTCCTTTAGTTTAGCAGAATAAATGACTTTAAGTAACAGGCTCTCGATATTGTTCGTTTCCTAAAGGTGAACTTTACAAAATTCTTTAGGACTTTAAGTAACAGGCTAGGTTGCGCCCGTTACTTAAAGTAATGTTTTAGGTTACGATCAAAGCCCGTTACCTAAACGGATATGCAATTGGGTTTAGCTATCGACAAAGACCGCTACTAAGGCTTGATTTGGCCCGTTACCTACGGAATTTTCCACTAGTGGTTTCTAGAGAACGATGTTCTCCTTCTGATGTGTTGTGATCGTATAGGAGGTTCCGGGTTAGCATCTGTACCATCTGGTGCTGGTTGTTTGTTGAGATTAACCGCCTGACGATGTAATATATATTTCCACTTTAGGCTCGGTTCGGCCGTAGGGAAATGTTGTAGATGATTGCCGATCTTCTGACGATGCCTGAAGTTGAGTACTTAATCTCCACTTTTAGCTCGGTTCGGCAGTAGGGATATGTTAAAGGTGTTTGTTGATCGTCTGACGATGTTTGGAGATAAGGATTTCCACTTTAGGCTTAGTTCGGCTGTAGGGAAATGTTTGTAGATGATTGTTATCTGAAAATGTGACACCTGGATTTGTCGTCTGTTGTTGTGTTGGTCTAAGTTGACTTTTAGGGGCATTTTAGTAATTTTGACCTGAATTGACTTTTAAGGCATTTTGGGAATTTTAGTCAAGACATGTTGTAGAAATGTCGGAAATTTGAAGGCGAATCTTGCTCGGAGTTCGGACGAAGCCATTAGAGTGTGACATGGGCCCCGTGAAGGACGTAACGAGTGTGACGCTGAGCGCTGGTGGGCTTGGTGGGTGCCCAGGTGCTGGCCCAACAGTGCAGCGCCCGCTCATGGGCCTTAGGGTTTTGCGAGGGCTCGAGGGGGTATGTCCGTGTGTTTTGTATAAATCTTTTCTCAATTTTTATTTTACTTTTCTTGTCTTTTCCTTCTTGTCTTTTTTCTTATTGTTCACCCCTTCTTCTTCGAACACCCCTCCACAAAAAAGCTCCAACAACTTCAAAATTCTTCCACGCACTTTAAGCTTGAGGATTAATTTTGCGGGTTTGCTAATTACAATGTATGCTAATTCAACTTAAATTGTCTTTCCTTGTAGTTTGCCTTTGAATTCATATTTTTTGCAATGTTCATTAATGAAATGACTAGGGCTTTTATTTTTATTTTCCCATGCATGTTTGCAATAGTTGAGTTTTTGTTTGAAAATTCCCCAATTTGACCATGAATTAATTTGTATAGTTCATACAAAAAAATATCAACGTTGATGTAGATAATGCTTGATCCATGTAGGTTAATTTAGCGACGAACATCAATATTGATTTGTATCGAATTAAATGGAACGATTATTAATCTACATATTTCACGTAAGTGAATCTAATGATGTAGATGATTATTAAGTCACGTCAGTGATGCAAGTTCAAACGGGAGCTCCGTCTAATTTTGGTTCAAAATTAGATTTTAAACTTCTAAAAGTGTTCACTTTTGCCAAAATCTCATCATTAACGTTATTGAAGCCACCTCTTATACCTTATCCGTCATTGTCCCGTCAACCTCGGGATCATGGCAACTTGAAGTTCTTGTATAGCTGTTATGCTGCCAGATTTAGAAATATCGTGTTCGAACTTGCAGGTCTGATTCGAAGTTCGAGATCTTTCTGGAAGCTGATGATGTACGAAAAGTGTCTTCCAAAAGAAACTTATGGAACCCTAAAGAATGGAAACCTGAGGCTCTAGACTTTGATCGACCTCGGCATATTTCCTATTGTCCTTTACAAGACCACGTTAGTGATAAATGTTTCTTTCTCTTCCCACCCCCCCTTTTTTTTATTTGTGCTCTTCTTAATAGGACAACCATTTTTATAGATCATATGGATCATTGAGGCCCTTCTTTGACGGCTACGCCGCTATGAAGAAACAACATGACCGTGACCTCCTTACTCTGCTTTCGGGATGTGGTTTTGTTGATTTTATCCGGTGTTTTGAGGCCCTCAAGACAATTAAAAGCTCGCATGTGTTGAATATTTACCTCTTAGAGTAGTAGTGGGTTACCACAAATTTTTTTCATTTCCCTTACGACGTTCTAAGTATAAGGATGTTGTTGGTTAGTGGGGTTGTGATTGGAGATTTTTGGAGGGGTATATTGCTAGGAAAGAGCAGGAGTATCAGGAAATGAATGCGAGTGAGGAGACACCGCCCGCACCAAGCCCGGAAGGTAGCCAAGGAAGTGAAGACCTAATGGTGAAGGAGACTCCTACGGGTTCGAAGACTGATGAGTCAAGGGATAGTTCGTGTTATGAAATTGAGGACCCAGACCCAGTAATTTCAGTATATGTTTACTTGGTAACTGAAACTAAAGAAGAGGAAGAAGAATCAGATCCTGAGGAGGACATGGAAGGAGAAGAAGAAAAGACGGAAGAAGAAATGGAGGTTGACACTAAGAACGACCTAGAGTTCATACCAAGGAAATATGTGATTTCTAGAGACAAGAATGATAATGTTAATGTTTAGAGACTTTGTTTAGATCTAGTTAACTAATGATGTTTAATGTTTCTAATGTTTAGTTGAACAGTTTAAGTTATTTTTTACATTAGTTTGAATAAGTGGCAGTGAGCCATAAGAGATGATGAGAAGAGTTGAGTAATAAATTTATTTTATGATTTAAAGCCTCAAGTAGAATAGAACCAAGGGAATTATTTTTATTCCTTATGTGCTTTATTCTTATTTTAATTGTTTTGTAAACAATCAAGACAAAGTGAATCACTCGCTCTAAAAGAATAAAATTTCTTTCATGAGACGAAATAAGAAAGTGTTTTATGATTTAAGTCTATGTTGTCCTAACTTACAGTTAGACGTAATCAAATATAAAGGTATTTTCCTCTACAGGAGAAATAAAATGGCTCAACATAACAACAATCAGCTGAATGAAATAGTGATTCAATTAGCTACTGTAGCTGAACAGTTAGCTGCCAGAGGAAATAGAAATGGCAGTGACCCTGCAGGGGAACTCTTCAAGAAATTTCACAAAGTAAGCCACCCACTTACCAAGGAGAGCACAATCCAACTGTTATAGAGGGATGGTTGAGAGAGTTTAATAAGTTGTTTGGGGCAGTTTAGTGTCCAGAGGAGCTTAAGATGAACCATGCTGTTTACTATTTGAGAGGAGAAGTTGATTTATGGTGGTAACAAAATGTGGCTGTAATAAGGGCTTTACCAGGATTCAATTGGGATATGTTTCAGTAGCAGATTCGTAATAAGTTCTACCATGTGTTTCTTAATAAGCAGAAGGCTGAGGAGTTTCTAGAACTTAAGATGGAGAGTATGTCTATTATTGATTACTACTCTAATTTCATAGAATTTTCTAGGTTTGCCCCTGAGGCTGTAGCAACTGAGAGGTTGAAGGCTAGTCGCTTTGAAAACGGTTTTTCAAAGAAATATGGGAGGAAAGGTGACACCTCAAGCCGAAAGTAGGAATGGGAGTGGGAATGGAGGAGGACAGACTATGACCTCAAACATTGGAAAGCTGAATGTGATGGCTCGAAGTGAAGCTGATGCTAATAAGGATGTGAAAGTTGTTCACTCTTTGCAAGTTACAGTTTTGTTTGATTATGGTGCAATGTACTCTTTTGTTTCCACTAAACTCCTATAAAAATTAAAACCTGTTTTGGGAAAATTAGATGCAGTAGATATGTCAATAGTGTTACCTTCAGTACAAGAAGTGCAATGTTCAAGGAGATTTCAGGATGTTCCTATTGAAATTGAGGGAGTGGAGTTTAAGGCTAACCTAATCGACTTTGATTTAGGTGAATTAGAAGTGATCTTAGGGATGGATTGGTTGAGTAAACATAAGGCTGAGATTTTATATGAACCACAGAAGATCTGGTTGATGAATAAGGGTAAGAAGGTTAGCTATTGGAGGGCAGGAAGACCGAAAACAACAAAATAGTGTCAGTACCGAGGTTTGCTAGGTTTGTGAAGAAAGGTTTTCCAATCTACCTTTGTAGTGTGAGAGATGAGGATCATGTTGAGACTGCTAAACCTGAGGATATTGAAGTAGTAAGGAACTTTCTCGATGTATTTCCGGAGGAGATTCCGGGAATGCCACCTAAACGAGAAATTGACTTTACCATAGACTTAGTCCCAGGAACAGGACCTATTTCCAAAGCACCCTATAGGATGGCGCCTGCAGAAATGAGTGAGTTGAAGGAACAGTTGCAGGATTTGTTGGAGAAGGGTTATATTAGGCCTAGTGCTTCATGGTGGGGAGCACCAGTACTGTTTGTGAAGAAGAAAGATGGGA
This sequence comes from Suaeda aralocaspica, assembly GCA_016808085.1. Lineage (NCBI taxonomy): Eukaryota > Viridiplantae > Streptophyta > Magnoliopsida > Caryophyllales > Amaranthaceae > Suaeda > Suaeda aralocaspica. The sequence goes on along the minus strand of PYUH01000319.1, from coordinate 91,527 downwards.
GTCTGAGGTTATGTATTGACTATAGAGAGCTGAATAAGGGGACAATCAAGAATAGGTATCTATTACTGAGGATTAATGACTTGTTTGATCAATTGAAAGGACCTACTGTATTTTCGAAAATTGATTTAAGGTCAAGATACCATCAATTGAGGATTGCTGATGAGGACATACCGAAAGCTGCTTTTCGCACTATACACTAGTACAAAAAAACACATTTGCTGCGTTTAAAACCGGGCCTTTTGCTGCGATTAAAGCTTTGTTTCGCACTATACACTAGTACAAAAAAAACACATTTGTTGCGGTTAAAACCGGGCCTTTTGCTGCGGTTTTTAACCGCAGCATAATTACCCCAAAAAAGTATTTTTTTTCTTTTTAAGCTAAAATTGATCATTAAATGATATATATACAAAATATTGATTATTTTCAATCATATTTAAGCTATATCAAATACCATTACACTCTTCCTCAAGAAACAAAAAAATAAAAAAACAATAGTGTTTATTTAAAATAGTCACTCACACACAAGCACTCATTCGAAACACTCACTAACACAACAACAAGCAACAGCAATCACACCAGAAACAACCACCGAGCAACAGCAGCGAGAAAAATGTATTATGTACCCTGCAGAACCTCAATATCAAATGCCTCCAAATTGAGCAAGGACTGATAAAACAAAAAATGAGTTGTGCTAGTGAACGAATAACCATGCTTTTGTATATGCACCGCCACTTTGATAAATATCTGAAAAGATGATCTAAGTGAACAAATAACCATGCTTTTGTATATGCAGAAAATTAAGCATTACAAGATAAGTTCAGATAGATAAGTTCAGAATAATACCTCAGTTACCCTGGTTCTCAATTGTTGGGCAATATCATACTACTCCAAGTTCAAAGCATACTGAAACAGAATATCAAGAAAAAAAATTACATCGTAGTTATAACGGAGTGTATTGCTTTTACGCACTCAATAATGTAAATATAAGTCCACACTAATGCATTTAACACTCAATATTGCATGCAAAACTAGCAACATTCAATTTTACCATTGCTTTGTTCAAACCTTGATGCAGTCAAACGATTCAATTAAAGAGCATAAAAAATCAAACGACAACTCAACAAGATTTATCTAAAACTAGGTGACATTGGCTCAGTTATGTTTAAATTGATTGTACCATTTTCCCAGGCTCAACTTCCCCAACTTCAGAACCAACAGAAAGAATCTGTAAAAGCATGAAACAATATTTAGGTTTGCTCATCATATTAGATAATCTGCAATAAACATTGATGTTGTGAACAGAGACATTACATACCTCGCCCATAAGGTACATCTCAAACTTCACCGCTGACTTAGGCAACAAAACTCCCCCAGCTGATTTCTACACATGATATTTCAAACAAATAGGTTAGACAACAAACAAGATAGCACGACATCAAATGCAGTGAATGAAATCTAATCATCCTATAGTCATGATAGAGGATGTCTTATTAGTAGCTAGCTTGCCATCACATAATACCATTAGAGATCAAAACTAGACGAAACAAGATTTCCAAAATAACACCACAGAATCAATTTATGCTAAATTACGCATTTTGAAACTAGAACTAACATTAGTTATTCATCAAGGATTAGCAAATCATGTGCCTGAGTAATGTGCAGGCAAAGATGGAAGTAAAAATGTTCAACACTAGAAACTTGATTAAAAATCCACAAGGGTAAAGTTCTAGAAGTAACTCATACGACCTTGCACATTGAAAGAAACTTTTCGGCAATACTACAAAAAGCATGGAATTCTCTTACACACTCAGTCATATCACTCACACTCACAACCACTCGCTCACACAGCCAGCTAAACAAACTCTGTGACTCACCCTCACACATTGACTCACTCACTCACACACAATCAGTCCCTCACTCACTTACACACTCAACCACTCACATAGCCAGCTAAATAAACACTCAGTCACCCTCACACATTCAGTCACACACATCCAGATATTCACTGAAACACTCAAAGTCAGTCAATCACTCGCTCACATACTCACTCCTCCTCCCCAACACACACACACACACACACACACACAAACACTCGCATACTCACCAAGTGAGCCATAAGTTACTCACTCACCCACTAAGTTCAAACAAAACTTATAAACCACCAACCTCAATTTAGCCAATTTAAAAAAATCATCACAGAATCGCCTCAAATGATTAACTCACCTCAAACAATTTATCTTCAAACAAAATCGCGTAAATTCCACCAAAATCGCCTAAAATTTGCCCAAAATCGCCAGAAATTCGCCTCAAAATTACCCGAAATTCGCCTCAATATTGCAACAAACAAATAAAAACTCGCCATCAAAATACGCAAATAAAAGAAAACAAAAAAGACAAAAAAAAAGAAGAAGAACAAAGTATAACACTAAAGATTTGTTCTATGAGTGGTTAAAAGTCTTGAACTCAGATTCAGAAAGTTCGACAAAATACTAACCTTCATCTTCAAATCCACAAAAATTGTCCATGAATCGCGCCTAAAATAGTTCTTTCAACTCGCAGAAAAAAAAAATATACAAATAAAATCAAAATCAAACCATAAAACAAACACAACAGTCAAACAAAATCGAATTTGAAAAGGAAAAAAACAGAAATTAGTTACCTGGAATTGAAGATGAAGAATGACATGAACTGAAGAAGAATCAATTGTTTAGCTTTGAATTGAGAAAATAAAAAAACTCTATCATTTTTTTATTTTCTCAATTTCTCACTCTCTTCAACCTTCCTTAGATCTTCAAATCCTCGATTTCTCCTTCACCTTCTGTAAGTAACTACTTAATTTCTACAATTTTCTAGGGTTTTAACATTCAGTCAAATCTTTAATTTCGCCTAATTTTTGTAATTGAACTTGAACCTTTGAAATTGGAAAGGAGATTTAGGGTTTATCTTTGAGAGAGAGAGAGAGAGAGAGGGAGTTAGGGTTTTTGTGTGGAATACATCTTGGTGTATTCTAAGGTAAGGAAGAACATGTGGAACATTTGAGGACAACCTTGATGACATTAAGGGAGAATGAGTTGTATTCTAAGTTCTCGAAATGTGAGTTCTGGTTGGAGAAAGTAGCATTTTTGGGACGTATTGTGACTAAAGAGGGAGTTGAAGTAGATCCAGCCAAAATAGAAGCAGTGAAGGAATGGCCTACACCAAAGAATGTAATGAATGTATGAAGTTTCTTAGGGTTAACAGGTTACTATAGGAGGTTTGTGAAAGACTTTTCGAGGATTGCTAAACCCATGACTTCATTAATGAAGAAGGACTGTAAATTTCAGTGGAGTAATAAGTGTGAAGAGGCATTTCAGACTTTAAAACAGCGTTTGACTACAGCTCCAGTGCTGACCTTGCCAGATGGGAGTCACTCTTATGATGTATATAGTGATGCTTCTAAAAATGGTTTGGGATGTGTGTTGATGCAAAATAGAAAGGTGATAGCTTATGCTTCAAGACAATTGAAAATATATGAGGTTAACTACCCTACTCATGATCTAGAGTTAGCAGCAATAGTGTTTGCTTTGAAAATATGGAGACATTATTTGTATGGGGTGAAATGTAGGATATACACAGACCACAAGAGTTTAAAGTACTTTTTCACTCAAAAGGATTTCCATATGAGGCATAGGAGATGGCTTGAGTTGATCAAGGATTATAACCTAGATATCTAGTACCATGAAGGGAAAGCCAATGTGGTAGCCGATGCTCTAAGGCGTAAAACAAAACATGAAGTGAACACCTTGGTGGTTGCTAATGAGCTATATAAGGACATAGAGAGATTGAACATAGAAATAGTAAAGGAGGGAGAGTTTGAAGGAATTCTTTGTAATCTTAGTATCCAACCAACAATACTCGAGGAAATTAAGAAGAACCAGGAGGGAGATGTAAAACTGGACAAAATTAAGGAAAAGTTGAAAGCGAGAAAGCCTATGGATTTTAAGATTCATGAGGATGGAAGCTTAAGGTATAAAGGATGGTGGTGTGTACCACAGAAATGTGAAGATTTGAAACGAAGAATCATGGAAGAGGGTCATAATACCCCGTATTCAGTACATCCTGGAGGCGATAAACTGTATAAGGATTTAAAGAAGATGTATTGGTGGCCTAGGATGAAGAGAGTAGTTGTTGAATTTGTGAGTAAATTTCTTACTTGTCAAAAGGTTAAATTTGAGCTTAAGAGACCTCAAGGAGAAGCCCAACCACTTGAAATACCCGGATGGAAATGGGATTGCATTTCGATGAACTTTGTGACTTGTTTACCGAAGTCGAAGAATCAGAATGATACCATATGGGTAGTGGTGGATAGACTTACTAAGTCAGCAGTGTTTATACCCATGAAAGAGACTTGGGAAATGGAACAACTTCCAAAAGGCTTACATAAAACATGTTGTGAGGCTACATGGAGTTCCAAAGGATATCGTGTCGGATAGGGATTCTAGGTTTCTTTCAAAATTCTATAAAAGTGTTCAGGAGAATTTTGGTACAACATTGAAAATGAGTACAGCTTTCCATCGAGCAACTGATGGACAGAGAGAATAAACCATACAAACCTGAGAGGACATGCTAAGGGCTTGTGTAATGGACTTTTAAGGGAATTGGGAGGATCACTTGGATCTCGTTGAGTTTTCATACAACAATAGTTACCATGAAAGTATTGGCATGGCACCTTTTGAGGCTTTGTATGGAAGGAAGTGTAGGATCCCCTTGTGTGTTGGAACGACATAAGTGAGACAGTGATTCTAGGACCTCAATTAATAGAAGAAATCACCGATAAAGTTAGGGTAATACAGGTAAAGAATCAAGCAGCACAAGATAGACAAAAGTCCTATGCGGATCAAAGACCCCGAGAAATTGTGTTTGAAGTTGGCGACAAGGTGTTACTTAAGGTATCACCAATGAAAGGGGTGAGGAGGTTTGGAAAGAAAGGGAAATTGAGTCCAAAATACATAGGACCCTATGAGATCTTGCAAAGGGTTGGAAAGGTTGCGTATAAGTTAGCACTACCAATGGAGTTGAGCAAAGTTCACAATGTTTTTCATATTTCTCAACTAAGGAAGTATGTGCCCGATGAGTCACATGTGTTACAACCTGAAAGAATAGAGTTAGACCAAAGTTTGACCTATGAGGAAAGGCCAATTAAAATCCTAGACATTAAGGTCAGAGATACTCGTAGAAAGAGTGTCAAAATAGTGAAGGTGTTGTCGTCTAACCAAGAAACCGAAGAAGCTACTTGGGAAGCAGAAAATATGATGAGCGAAAAATACCCAGAACTATTTCAGGTTAGTAGTAGAGTTACGGGGAAGTAACTCGATTCTTAAGGGGGCTAGAAAACGACATGTTTTTCGCACATTCTTACCCTTAATTTTGCAACTTTCGGGACGAAACTTCTTTTAAGGGGGGTAGACAGTAATACCCCACATTTTCACGTATTTTAAGAAAGTATTTTTGTATTTCATTCATATAATTTTAATATTTTTATTGAAAAACTATGTTCAATAGGCATATTAAATAAAAAGAAATTAATAATAATAAAATAAATACAATAATTAATAAGTTTTGGTTCAAAGTAATTATTTTTCTTCATAAATAATATTTTTATGTTTAAAAATATTTTAAAAGGCTTCTAAAAATAGAATTTTCAAAGGTTTCCTAATTTATTTTGAGCCAACGGCCTAAAGGTAATTTCCACTTGTTAGGATTAGTATGGGCTTTTACAAATTTTACTTTCGGGCCTACAAATACCCCTTAAAACCCAAAATTTCCGATTTTCATGCTCATACTAGTTATTAGGATTTCAAAAATTTAGAGAGAAGAGAGTGAAAAAATAAAGAGAAAGATTTTCCGAAAAAAAAAAACTGTGTTCATTTTTGGTATTTTCGAACTTTTATAAAAAAAATCTTTTTTTTTCTTTTTGATTCAATAATGCAAATTCATGTTCCTACTTATGTTTAATCATGTTTTTATGAGTTTTAATCATGTTATAATAAAGTATGATTTGTTTTAAGGCATGAATTAAAATTGTTGTTCATGAAATTATAGATTAGGGTTTATAAATTATGCAAGTTATGATTTTTATGAGTTCTTATGATTTGTACATCAATATGATGATCATGAATTATTATTGTTTGAATTTATGATGATTTTACGAAGTTTAGATTGATTTTAAAGGCTTTAAAAATAAATTAAGTTGTTGTCCAAAACTTATAATCATGAAATTCAATTGAATAAATATTTTGATCATGTTTTGGTTTATGAAAAATTGTTGTAAAGTATAAATTGGTTTCATAATTATGTTAGTTGATTGTAGAAGAGTTCCATAAAATTTTGATGTTTTATAACTTTTTCATGACTTTAAAGTTAATCAATAAATCTGAAATTTTTATAAAAACATGTTAAAGTAAGTTTTAAGTGTTCATATTATGCTAGTATGATCACATATGAGTTCTATGATGTTACATGTAATTTTTAGTATGTTTTATGAAGTTTAAAAGTGATTTTAAGCATGTTTAACATGCTGTCCTGAATTTATAAAGTGATTAATTAGGCTTTTAAAGTATGTAACTAGCATAAATTGATCATATAAATTATGTAATATATTGTATGATTGATTTATGTTGTTTTTGAAGCCTTTCAAAGGAGTTTTAGTAATTTTATATTGCTGTCCACTTTTCTAAAGTGACATTAAAATTATACTAAGGTTTTACAAAACATAAATAAGTCCTGAACATAATATAAGGAATAGAGACTATAATGGAATGTTTTGGAAAAGTTTAGAATATAGAAGTTTGTTTATAGTTGTTGTAGAATTTAGTAAACAAGGTTCTCATTTAGTTTCAGTTTTTCCATATGTATGAGACATTGAACTAGTCACTTCTTAAAGTTGTGGCGGAGCACCGTTAATTTACAAGGTACATAAGTACTAAAGACAAACACAAGAGTTTGAATGCATGCTTGAACAATTCTTGATTACACGAAATCTTGTATGCTTGTTTTGAATCATGAATTTATGTGCATGACAAGTTTATTAGTAGCATGTTCTTAACGTATGATGGCATTCCATGTTAAATAGAAAGTTGCATTTTTATAAGCTTGAATTGGAATGTTACGATCAGTTTAATTTGGCCAATGTTTTATTGATCAAGAAGGAAGTTATTCTTAAGGTGGTTAGTTACTTAATCAACAATAAAGGTAGTTGTGAATTTTTATTCACATGATTAAAAGAAGTTATGAGCAACTAATTTAGACATGTTGCCACTCATAGTTTAATGTGTGGTCAACATGAAAGTAAGTAATCAGCCACTCACAGTTAATGTGTGGTAAAGGAAGTTCAGTTTATTTGGAATCACCTTAAATTGAAGTTAATTAAATGGGCTTACTTGATTTTATGCATGTCTTTATGTGATGTTGCATGAGAGTCATAACATTGTTAAACCTATTGAATCACGTAAAGTGTAAGAGGACTTGCATCAAAACTCTTGGAACGTATATACCTTGAGTATGAACAATGGGGGGAGTCGTATGGAACAACGATCTATGACTTCTAATTGGAGTACAAGACGTTGTACTCTTTTCTATTTTTAATGTGTTGGATATCCGTCACTTTATGTGACATAGTAATACCTTCTTGGAATTGCTCCCAAGTTGGTGCCCAATAGGGCGGTGATTTTAAGGAGGAAACCCGTTCGATGTAGGATCCATAAATATAAATATAATAATTAAATTAATTGAGTCCATGTACAGGTAAAAAGGTCGTTAAAGGTAAGTTGAGTGCGTGTTTTATTTCTTTTAGTTGTTGCATAGTTTTTAGTAGTTATGTACTCAGCTTTGCTGACTGTTTGTTTTGTGCGCATGGCGTTGTCTTGGCCTTGGCCCTACAATGACCCACTTGTAGTGATTAGTTGTCTAGTAAAAGAAAAACTGCATGTACAAGTGGGCATAAGTCATTTCATGATGGATGGAGTTAGAGCGCTTGTTGTGTTTTTGTAGCTTTACTTTATTTTGTTGCTTATGAAGAATAACATTTATTTTGGATGTTGATCTATTTCTAAAGACTATTAGTTTTGGTTTGATTTTCAAGTGCCATTAATAGGGTTCCAAAGTGTAATAAGTTTAAACTTGATTTTTTAATTTGAGATTATTTTGAAATTTATATTTAAATTGTTTTGGTTTTAAGACTTCCGCTGTAGTACATTAATAAATGCCTTAGCCGTAATTACTGTGGCGGTAATACTTTGGTTTTTCCGTATTTAGAAGTTTTAATAAATAAAATCCTAATTAATTTAACATGTTTTCCGGAAACATAAGAAATAAGAAGTTAGAAAATTCCAGGGTGTTACATTCGCGGTGAAAAGGTCATATGAGGGATGATAAGAGGACCTTAGACGATTGCATATATGGTTGTTTTCCCCCTCTCTGGAGGAGGCAATAAGAGGGACCCTAAGAGGTGTTTAGGGGACCAAAACGGTCGTGGTGGGTGCTGTGGAGGTCCATAGCACGTGGTAAAAAAACGGGACGAAAAAGTGACAGGGCCCGGGACGCCCCATCCGGAGGCCTGAAACAAAGGCTATTATTCACTGTTTTTCGAGGTTTAGGGGTCCCTGAAAAAAAAAATCCCGGAAATCGACTAAGGTACCCGTAAGGTAAAAGTAGGAACCCATACCAAAGGGTTCGGGGTGAAAAGGTCATATGAAGGATGATAAGAAGGCCTTAGACGATTGTATATAAGGCTGTTTTTCCCCTCTCTAGAAGAGGCCATAAGAGGGATCCTAATAGGTGTTAGAGGCCGAAAGCGATCGTGGGTGGTGCTGTGGAGGTCAATAGCAAGTGGAAGAAAAACGGGGCGAAAAAGTGACGGTGCCCGGGATAGCCTCTCCGGGGGCCCGAAACAAAGGCTATTATTTACTGTTTTTTGTGGTTCAGGGGTCGCGGAAAAAAAAATCTCCGAAATCGACCGGGGTGCCCGTAAGGTAAAGATAGGAACCGATACCAAAGGATTCGGATGAAAAGGTCATATGAGGGATGATAAGAAGGCCTTAAACAATTGCATATAAGGCTTTTTTTTCTGCTCTCTAGAAGAAGCCATAAGAGAGTTCTTAAGAGGTGTTTAGGGGACGAAGGCAATCATTGAGGGTGCTGCGGAGGTGCACAACACGTGGTAAAAAAAAAACGGGGCGAAAAAGTTACTGGGCTTTGGACGGCCCCTCCGGGGGCCTTTCACAAAGGCTATTATTCACAGTTTTTTGGGGTTTAAGAGTCATTGAAAAAAATTCCCGAAAATCGACCGGGGTGTCCGTAAATTAAAAATAAAAACCCAGACCAAAATATTTGGGGTGAAAAGGTCATATGAGGGATGATCACAAGGCCTTAAACTATTGTATATAAGTTTGTTTTCCCCCTCTCTGGAAGAGGCCATAAGAGGGATCCTAAGAGGTGTTTAGGGGCCAAAAATGATCGTGGGTGGTGCAGTGGAGGTCCATAGCAAGTGGTAAAAAAACGGGGCGAAAAAGTGTTGGTACCCAGGACAGCCCCTGCGGGGGCCCGATACAAAGGCTATTATTCACTATTTTTGGGGTTTAGGTGTCCCGAAAAAAAAAAATTCCCGGAAATCGAATGTGGTGCCCGTAAGGTAAAAATAGAAACACTAATCAAAGAATTTCGTGTGAAAAGGTTATATGAGGGATGATAAGAAAGCCTTAGACCATTGCATATAAGGCTATTTCTCTACTCTTTCGAAGAGGCCATAAGAGATATCCTAAGAGGTGTTCAGAGGCCGAAAACGATCATCTGGGGTGCTGTGGAGGTCGATTGCGCATGGTAAACATCGGGTCGAAAAAGTGACGGGGCCCAGGACGGCCCCTCCGGGTGGCTGAAACGAAGGCTATTATTCATTGTTATTGATGGTTAAGGGGTCCCGGAAAAAAAATCCCGGAAATCGACTGAGGGACCTATAAGGTAAAAACAGGAACCGAGACCATAGGATTTTGGGTGAAAAGGTCATAGAAGGGATGATAACAAAGCGTTAGACGATTGCACATAAGGCTGTTTTTCCCCTCTCGGAAGAGGCCATAAGTGGGATCATAAGAGGTGTTTAGGGTCCGAAAACTATCGTGGGGGGTGCAATGGAGGTCCTTAGCAAGTGGTAAAAAAAAACGGGGCAAAAAAGTGACAAGGCCTGAGACGGCCCCTCCGGGCACCTGAGACAAAGGCAATATTTCATTGTTTTTTTGGGTACAGGGTCCCGAAAAAAAAAATCGGAAATCGACCGGGGTTCTCGTAAGATAAAAATAGGAACCAAGACCAAAGTATTTGGGGTGAAAAGGTCATATAAGGGATGATAACAAGGCCTTAGAATATTTCATATAAGGCTGGTTTTCCCTCTCTGGAAGAGGCCATATGATTATTCCTCAGAGGTGTCAAGGGCCGAAAATGATCGTGGGGGATGATGTGGAGGTCCATAGCATGTGTAAACAAAAGGGGTGAAAAAGTGATAGGGCCCGTGACGGCCCCTCCGTAGGGCTGAAATAAAGGCTTTTATTCTCTACTTTTTAGAGTTCAGGATTCCCAGAAAAAAAATCCGAAAATCGACCGGGGTGCTCATAAGGGAAAAAAAGGAACCCATTCCAAAGGATTCGGGGTGAAAAGGTCGTATGAGGGATGGTACGAAGGCCTTAGAAGATTGCATATAAGACTGGTTTTCCCCACTCTGGAAGAGGCTATAAGAGGGTTCCTAATAGGTTTTTAGGTGCCGAAAATGATCGTGGAGGGTGCTGTGGGGGGTGCGAAAAGTGACGGGGCCCGGGACAGCCCCTTCGGGTGCCTAAAATAAAGGCTATTATTCATTGTTTATTGGGGTCATGGGTCTTGAGAAAAAAAATCCTGAAAATCGACCGGGGTGCCCGTAATGTAAAAATAGGAACCCTCACCAAAGGATTCGGGGTGAAAACGTCATATGAGGCATTATAAGAAGTCCTTAAACGATTGCATATAAGGCTGATTTTCCCCTCACTTGATGAGGCCATACGAGGGTTCTTAAGAGGTCTTTAGGGGACGAAAATGATCGTGAAGGGTGCTGTGGTGGTCCAAAGCACAAAGTAAAAAAAACGGGGCGAAAAAGTGACAGAGCCTAGGACGGCCCATTCATAGGCCTGAAACACAGGCTATTCATTGTTTTTTGGAGTTTAGGGGTCTCTGAAAAAAAAAATCCCTGAAATTGACCAAGGTGCCTGTAAGGTAAAAATAGGAAACCTACTAAAGGATTCGGGGTGAAAAGGAAATATGAGCGATGATAAGAAGGCCTAAGACGATTGCATATTAGGTTTTTTACCCCTCTCTGCAAGAGTCCATAAGAGGCTTTGTAACAGGTGTTTAGGGGCCGAAAATGATCGTGGAGGGTGTAGTGGAGGTCCATAGCACGTGGTAAAAAAACGGGGCAAAAAAGTGACAGGGCCCGAGACGGCCCCTCCGGGCACTTGAAACAAAGGCAATAATTCACTGTTTTTTGGGGTACAGGGTCCCGAAAAAAAATATCGGAAATTGATCGGGGTTTTCGTAAGATAAAAATAGGTACCCAGACCAAAGGATTTGGGGTGAAAAGGTCATATAAGGGATGATAACAAGGCCTGAGACGATTTCATATAAGGTTGGTTTTCCCTCTCGGGAAGAGGCCATATGGTTATTCCTCAGAGGTGTTAAGGGCCGAAAACGATCGTGGGGGGTGTTGTGGAGGTCCATACCACGTGTAAAAAAACGGGGTGAAAAAGTGATAGGGCCCGTGAAGGCCCGTCCCGGGGGCTTAAATAAAGGCTTATATTCACTTATTTTTAGAGTTCAGGATTCCCGGAAAAAAAAAAAATCTGAAAATCGACCGGGCTGCTCGTAATGGAAAAATAGGAACCCATTCCAAAGGATTCGGGGTGAAAAAGTCGTATGAGCACTACTATATAAAAGAGAAATTGCAACCCTCTTTAGCAACGGTTAAAACTATTGCAACGGTTTAACTTACTGCAACCCTTTTAGCAACGGTTGCTGTTGTTTTTACTTCTTTTGCAACGGTTACCATAAAACATGTTGCAACAGGCTACTTTAGGGGTTGCAACAGCTATGTAAATACATATGTTTATAACCTATTGCAACGGTTAGGCAGTAAACCGTTGCTAATTATTTATTAACTGTTGCAATTTAAATTGTAAAACCCTAAAGCAGCCTGCGTGCTTAACTCAACCCAAACAACTCTCATTCCACTCTCAAGAAGCTCTCATACCACTCTCAAAATCTGAAGCTCAATCTCTCCAACTTAATAGTTCAATCCCTCAATCTCTCAAAATACGAATTTCAATCTCTCAATTCAGTTCAATTGCGAAAATTGGCAAAGACTCTCTCAATCTCTCAATTACGAATTACGAGTTCCACCTTCGGGTGTTCGTGCAAATTGAAAGGCGAAATTCAGTTCAATCTCTCAATCTACGTCTGCAGCCTCTTTTAGTCTGAAAGTTCATTATTGAAAGGCGAAATTCAATTCAAGGTAATTTATTTCAATCTCTCCATCTGAAATTACGAATTTAATTGGTTACGAATTTCAATTGAGAAATTCAATTCAGTTCAATTGCGAAAATTGTGTTAGCAATAGCAACTAATAGCCCTTTCTGTAACTAATAGCAGCTAGAACTAAGAGTTTAAGGGTCGAAGATCCAACATAGACGACGGGGGGATACGCTCGAACTCCGAAAGTGGAACTTCAGTTCAGTATTGAAAGTCGAAATTCAATTCAAGGTAAATTTTTTTTGGTTCAGCTTGCAATTTGATTCTTGTATAGTGTAAATCTTAGTAAATATTAAACATGCAATTCGTTTTGGTGTTGTACTGTATTGGTGTTAGTCTGAATTTTTTGTAAATATTCTGTCTGAATTCAGTATGTTTGTAAATTTTCAGTCTGAGGTATAAAACACAATAAAACACTATGTCAATCTGAGTAAAATAAAAACTACAGAGTAAGAATTAATTAAAACACTGTAAATTTTCAGTCTGAAACAATATGTTTCTATTGTATTTGCCATTTAGTCATGATAGTATTATTAGTAGATTTATTTTTTATTTTTATTAATTAATTTTGGGTGGGGGAAAAATGCTTGTCGTAAATGTGATATTGTGCTTTAATCCTGTGTATAAGCACTGCCACAATTATTTGGGAGCTTTTGATGTAATCCCTAGTACTCTTTGATAAGAGTGTAGTCGATGTTGATGGAAAATATATGTGTTTAAACTTTGATTAGCGAATTAATTAACATTTTTGGATTTATTTCTAGTAAATTATCTACCTATAGTGTATCATGCTAGTTTGCAGAAAGCAGAAAGCTAATCCTACTAACATTGTTGGATTTGTTTCTAGTAAATTAAATTAACATTGGCTAATTTCAATTCAATAATACTATCATGCTGTGGATAATTTGCAGAAACTTAGTTATAAACTGTGTCTCAGTACCAATCCTACTACGAAAAATATCGAACTGATAAAACTTAGGATACATGACAGTAAATGCAGAATGATTGAATTTCCTAGTAAATGCAGCTATATTGTGAATTGTGATTATGTACTGTTGACATACCCTGTAGTCTGCAGATTAGGGTGTGTTAATTACATCCGTTGCTGCCAGTGTTCCTAATTCATTGACGTCTAAGTTCCTAAAGCACTCCATTAAAATACTAACATTCTCAGACTAACCTTCTCCATTTCTTTTAGCTTCATTATAATACACTCTGCAGTACTGTAGCAAGTACGTGACTGTTATGAACATCATCATTTCTACTTGCTATAAATTGAAGATTTTAATAAAGAGAAAATTAGAGGTTTATTTTGTGAAAAATTATTAGAGAGTGGACAATCGTATGATTTGTGTTGCTCTTGTACTTTTAATGGGAATAATTATAGTTGACATAATCATCTTATCCAATCTGAGATGATTAATCAATGCTTTCTAAATGCTTCTCATTAAATAGAAATGTTCAAGTAACTAAGTTCTCATAATTTTTTCTGTTGTTCGACTTCTTGATGCATGAGCTCATGTTGAGGACTTTTCTTTTATTTGTTTCAGTACAAAACCATTCAGAGCTTCAAACATGTTTTTTGAATGAGTTGTTACTTATTATGTGTTTCTTCCTTCTTCAATGGTTTTACCTTTCAATGATAGAAAGTGTTAGATGTCAATCATGCACTGTTATATGGTGACATTAGACTTTGTTTTTAACTGTAAGGATGAGCTTTTATTTCAAGTTTAGAATTGTGAGTGTTAGTGTTGTAATTGCTTGTTTTTAACTTCCACATTTCAACAACCAAAACAGATGCAATGGCACTGTTATAAAGCACTTGCTTCCTGTAAAATGACAATGTAAGGTGGAGTAAGAAAACTCAAAACAAGAGCCTCATAGTCATATTAGAATCCCAATACAATATTCTTGTATTAATTTAATTTGCCTTTTACTTTTTTACTTTAATTTTTAACTTTCACTCTATAACATTAACACTTAACAATAGTGTATTTCGTAGATGGATAAGGGAAATAAGGGTTGGTGGGAGTTCCCTATATGGAGTCATGTATATGAACAAGGAGCTGATGAGTACATTGAGAAAGCCTTCACTACAAGGTCTCAAGGAAACCAAATTAGTTGCCTATGTTGTACATGTCATCATCGATATTGGTACGGTCGAAATGATGTAAGAGATCATATTATTTGCAATGGCTTTGTACCAAGAAATGATGAATCGTTTAGGTTAAGAGAAACAGAGGACCTTCAACATGAAGAACCATCCAACATGAATGCCGGTGTACAAGAGTTATTGCATGACGCTTTAAGAGAAGGGCCTAATGAAGAGGCGAAGAAGTTTTTAAGCCTAATAGAAGAAGGCCAACAGGAATTGTGTTCTGGCTGCAAAAAAATGACTAGACTTGCCTTCACAATTCGGCTCTTCATTTTTAAGTGTGATAACAAGTTGTCTGATGTTGTAACTGCTAATTTGATAGAATTCTTCAAGGAGGTTCTTCCTGATGATGCAGTGTTGCCGACATCTATGCATGAAGCAAAGAAAGTGTTAAAGCTCTTGGGTTTATACTATAAAAGAATTGATGCATGTCCCAATGATTGCATGCTATATTGGGGAGAACATGAAACCGCAACAAGTTGCCATGTTTGTGGAACCTCACGTTGGAAATCAAAAGAAAGTGATGGTAATGACAATGCAAATGAAAAGATGCATAAAATTCCATCTAAAGTTCTCCAGAAACGACATTGATGTCTATCTACAACCACTTATCAAAGATTTGAAAGATTTGTGGGAGTTTGGGTTGGAAACATATGATGCTTCAACCAATACAAGGTTTGACATGCGTGTAGCTTTGATGTCTACTGTTAGTGATTTTCCTGGTTATGCAATGTTATTAGGTTGGAGCACAAAAGGGAAATTTGCTTGCCCTTTTTGCCATTAAGAAATAGATTCCGTGATCTTGAAACATAGTGACAAATATTGCTACATGTGTCATCGCAAATGGCTAGATTCTGACCACCCATGGCGGTTTAATAAGAGGAACTTCAATGGTCACATGGAGGAAAGAAAGGCACCAAATCGTTTGACCGGAACTGACATTGAGGAGCTACTCCATTCTTTTCCAAATGAATTTGGAAAAAAAGGCAAAATTGAGATTAGAGCCTGATGATCCTAATCCATGGAAAAAATTTTCCATATTTTTCCAATTACCCTATTGGAAAAATTGTTCTCTTCGCCATAAATTAGATCCCATGCATATAGAAAAAAATATTTTTGATAATATCATTGGGACTTTGTTGGCCATTCCTGGAAAAACAAAAGATCATGCACCTGCACGTCGGGATTTGAGATACCTTCGAGAGGAATATGACCTTCGATGGGTGCCAGATCTTGAGGTTGTGCAGTTTGAGGATGGAAGTGAACATTTACCGCCATCTATGTTTCTAATGAATGCTAAAGAAAAGCATTTGTTTTGTGAAACTATCAAAAATGCAAAGCTTCCACAAGGTTATGCATCAAATATTGCTCGATCTATGCAACTTGATAAAAAGAAAATCACGGGATACAAGAGCCATGATGCACATTTTATGATGCATTATTTGTTGCCTGTTGCTGCAAAGACAACACTTAGTAGACATGTTGCATCTCCTATAATTAGGATGTCAAACTTTTTCAAAAGCATATGGAAAAAATCAACTGACCCTCAAGATCTCGACTATCTCCATTCTGAGATAGTGAATGCTCTTTGTCAATTTGAGGGAATTTTCCCACCTTCTTTTTTTGATGTGATGATGCATTTACCTGTTCACCTAGTAGAAGAAATCAAGCTTGGTGGACCCCTTGCAATGAGGTGCATGTATGCAATCGAGCGATATCTTCGAGAATTAAAGTCAGATGCTCGGAATAAGGGTCGTCCAGAGGCTTCAATGGTTGAAGGATTCTTGGCCAAAGAATGTGCAAGGTTTATGATTCGACATCTGAGTCAATCAAAAGGTCCATCAAAGATTTCCCCTCACCTTAGTCCAGCACAACAATTTCTCCCAAACCTTGGTCACCCTATCAAGGGTAGAGGAAAGACCTCAAAGAAGGAACAAGCCGGATTTTTGATTGATCACATGACATGGAAACAAGCACATCAATATGTCTTATTCAATTGTGAATGTCCGGAAGTTGAGAGATACATCAAGTAAGACAACTAAGCATATGGCCTTTGTTATGAAATGAGTTTTTCTTTTTTTTCTTTTTTTTTTGTTACTAACTTTGTATTGAGGCTTATAATATTTGTGTGGTTGTTTGTTTTTTTAATTTTTATTTTAATTGTAACGTAGTGAGCACAAGGATTCCATTGGCCGCCAAAGAAAAAGAAAATGGGATGGTGCTCAATCCCATAGCATAACTTTCAGAGATTGGTTGAAAGAGACAATT
Organism: Suaeda aralocaspica; assembly: GCA_016808085.1. Taxonomy (NCBI): domain Eukaryota; kingdom Viridiplantae; phylum Streptophyta; class Magnoliopsida; order Caryophyllales; family Amaranthaceae; genus Suaeda; species Suaeda aralocaspica. The sequence goes on along the minus strand of PYUH01000319.1, from coordinate 74,525 downwards.
GCATCCAAAGTTGACCAAGGACAAGAAGTGTCCGAGCATCTCAAATGGTTATCTATAGGACCTTCTTTTGTGGCTAAAAAGTATAGCGGGTACTTTGTAAATGGTTANTTTTGTAAATGGTTATAGGTTTTGTACTATGAAACGAGAGGCAAATCATGTCACACAAAATAGTGGAGTATCTCTAAAAGCCTTAACAAATAGTTTTGCTAGTACAAAGGACAAAAATCCAACAATAGGAAATGTTATGTATTATGGGTCAATAGATGAAATAACTGAGATATCTTATCATGGCTATATTGACGTTGTTTTATTTAGATGTGTTTGGTTTTATTCGGAAACCACTGATGACAAACTAACTTTGGTTAATAAAAATAAAACAATTTGCAAAGGCGAACCCTTTATTTTGGCATCCCAAGCGCAGCAAGTTTTTTATGTTGAAGCACCTATGTATGATGGTTGGTATTACGCTATGCATAACTTCCCTTCGGAACTATGTGATGGTACTACTTAGTTTATTCTATTCCATCTTCATATTATTTTAAGTTGAGTATTCTGACCTTAAACATGTGTTTTTTAACTTGTTTCTTGTCTTATGACTTATAGATGATGAAGAAAAGCACTAAAGTATCTACACAACAATTGACTGAATACGAGAAAAAAAGGTTGGAAACAATGAGAAAAAATGTTGAAACCATGAAAGAAAAAGGATGTGAGAACTTAGCGCAGAAGTTGCTCGAAGACAACAAAAAGATGTTCCCTTGTAATGTTGGTGATTATGAGGAAGATGTAATTACCTCAAAGGTATGCAATTCACGAGAATACAGTTATGCATTTGTAGGGCTTTGGTATGCAATTCACGAGAATACTTATGAGTAACTTTAAGTTAACTATACAAGATATATGCATGATATACGATTTTGAATTGAACTTACAATAACAGTAGCATCTCTAGCATTAATAGCCAAGAATCTGTTCAACCTTAGCCTAAACCCTCATAGGGCATTCTTGATCTCTGTTGTACTAGCCTGATATATTGTGGGTTAGTTAAATCATACATCACAGTCTACCATGCAACAATATCTAGTTTTCTTCTGAATAATACCAGGACTGAGAGACTTACAAACTGGAACCTGACCAACCAACACTGCAGTTTCCTGAAGCACCTGAAAGGTGTTAGAGAGCGGGGTGCTTGACCAGGATTCCTCTTCTATTCTCTATAGGCTTGCTATGCCTTCTGACCTCCTTTCTTTAAGAATAGGATCTCTTTCAGAGGGGATCTCCTCATCATGAACAGTAACTTTTTATGTATTTGAATGAGTTTGTAGGTTGCAATTACAAAGTCCATGTCGAAAGCATGATCGTCGAAGAAGTGTATGTCTGATTAATTTCCTCCCGCCATCTCTCGAACAACATCAGTCACAAGATACGACTAAGCAGCAACAACCCAAGCATCAACAGCAACAGGTCACCTTTTTATCCATTCATATCACTTAATTTTTTTGTATATATATGCATGATTGAACTGCCACTGCCACTGCTACCTGGCAGTTGTGGTGTTAAACCCTTGAGGTGAGCTTATTACATTACACGTTGCTCTAAATTTTTTAGGAACAAGAACCAATCATGCCCAATATTGGTGCGGTGCGTGATGCTGCAGGTGAACCCGGTACAAGCCAAAACCAGCTTAAAAAGGTATATTCGGATGCTTAATGCTCAGATTTATTCTTCTATTAGAATCATTTTACCATGGAGTTGATTTATGTGTCTACTTTTCTTCCTTCCTATACTACCATGGATAGCAAATGGTGCAACCACAACTGCCACAGAAGAAGATGTTGGTTAACTATTGTGCTCCTGGCTCGTTATCTGACTATCGCAATCTTAAACTAAGACAAATACAAAGAATGAATCGTGAAAATCAGCATGAGAATGTGCCCAACAACCAAGTATTAACAGAAGGTGAAGGTGAAGAATATGAAAATATTGCTTGAAGCCAATCAAATGATCTTCCGCCATCAAACAACCAGGATAACACAATTATTGATCCCAAAGAAGCAGAGAATGAAAGACCTGTTACAGATCTACAAAGCTCTAGTTTAACATTCTTCTTCTCTTAATTCATATTCTTGTTTTCAGACTTTTTTCAAATGCTTACTCAAGAATATTAATTCACAGCTCCCAAAAAGAAGAAGGGTCGAGGTCCCACAAAATTAACTCATGTTCATGACCGTAAAATTAATGAACGACCGATAGTCGTTCTAAACAATTACGGGCAACCTGTTGGACCTACACAACAAATTGTGAAAGAATATAGTCTCTTCTTAGGGACATTGGCTAGGAATCCTGAGATGCTACCACTCAATTATTGCAACTGGCCGAGTATGCCAAAGCATAATATAGACCAAGCTTGGGAGTATGTGGAAGTATGTTAAGTATTGGCATATTAATGTAATTGATATGCAACGTCATTGAATTATGCTCAAAATATTGGCAATTGATCTAATTACTTTGTAAACCTTTATGTAGAAAAAGTATTTGGTTTCATCACATGGAAAAGGGTGGGCAGTNGGTGGCCAGTGGACACTTTGAACGAGCAATGGAAATGTTGGAAATGTCGGTCCAAGGCTGACTACTACTCTCCATATGAGACTCTTGAGGAAAGATTGGAGAATCGTCCACTAACAATTCCTGAAAACCAATTTATTGAACTATGTCACTATTGGGATGATGACAGGACCAAGGTAATTTCATACCAACATTCTTTGTTTTGCTTCACGTTTTCAGATTCTTAGCCTTTTGTTTTCCAGCAGCACAAAATAGATTCTTTTTTTTTTTTTGGGTGCGAATGTAAGTTTTATTAATCACCAAAAAGACAAAATACAACCTAAAGCCCTTTTTTGGTTGGTTAACTCAACCATACCAATAAATGCTCAAGAATAAACAAGCTATACATATGCAAACAGCAGCAAAAATAAAACTATAAGGCTAGCCAGCTAGCCAAGACCCTGCCCCACCACTGCAGTCAGCATTCACAAGCAGCAATAGTACCAAACAGCGACACTACAGTGCTTTTGCAGTCAGCTTCCCCCACAACCAAACACCGGCAACAAACCAAAACAAAATCCAGCAATGAAGCCCCCACATACAAGAAGCCAAGTCAAACTATCAAACAGCCACACTGCAGTGCTTTTGCATTCAAAATCAGCAGAAAATTGCTGAAAATTGCATTACAAAACCTGCACACTGCACAAAATAGATGTAAATGTTCAATAAAAGCATGTGAATTATGAAATGCTTTTTTCTCTTTTCCAATGAAATAGGATGAAAGTCGCAAGAATCAAGCTAATCGACAGTTAGCGGATGACCTCCACACCATGGGTCCAACATCATATGCGTTTACGCGTGAAAGGCTGGAAACACTTGTTCTGATGTACAAACACTTGAATAAAATATTTTTCCAAATTTTACGAATTAAGTCTAACCAATTACTTATTATTTGAATGATGAACAGAAACAACAAGATCCAAACAAGGAAGAACCATCGAAAGCAAAGGTGTATAGTGCTTCAAGGCAAAGAAAGCCCGGAAAGTCATACAAAACAAAGTTTGATCAAACAAAACAAATGATTGTATGTGCTTCTATAACTAACTTTGATTACATGAAACTACTTATGTTGTTAACATACTTAAGAGACATGAAGCTCAATTCACTTTCTCCCAATCATTTTTTATTATTTCACATATCGATAGGATCAAATGGAAAAACTTCAATCTCAAGAATGTCAAGGATCAAACCATGAAGATCCGTACACTAAGGTGATGAAAAAGCAAGAGCATAGTGGTCGAGTGCGACTCTATGGGAAAGGTGTAACCAAGACAGTTTTGAAGGTAGGAGGCAAGCAGTCAACATACATATTTCCTGAAGAGTACTTACACAGCATGCAGTCTCAAGTTCTACATCAATTGTTACAAGCTAATCCACAACTTCAAAAGCTACTTGATGCTAACCCTGATGTCCAAATTGTGCTTCCAACAACGTCAAACAGTGCAAGCAACGGGAGATCTCAAGCCACTGATTCAAATGCACACATTTCTATGGGTGCACAGTCAGCCAATCAGTTGGTAAGTTTCATGCTATTTTGTTGTCTTCACAAGTTAAGTTTATTTTCGATTCACAAGTTACCAAATTGATCCAAGCTCTTTTTAGAGGATATCTTTGACTACCAAAATGTGTGAAGCAACTTTCACTGTGTTAGAATGCCTTTTTCTACAAAATAGCCTAGTCGAAAACTTGGACATTTGTATCTAAAAAGACATTTTTAATGTTTCTAACTTTCTAAGTAACATGGAGCAGTTGGAATCTAAATATCACCTAAATATGCCATAGAAGGGATACAAGCACAACATAATAAGAATCCCTTGATATGTCTTAATTAGACTTCTTTGAGTTTGCACTGTCATTCTCTGTACTGTGTTTAACCTGCCAAGTTGTTGCATATAAGTTGTACAGTATATACCTTTACTCATCTGTGCAATGTTGTTACTTGACATGCTATTTTCAAATCTCTTGATCTGTTGCAATTTGTTTCGCCTTATCTTTAGGTGCATGATGAAGCAAATCTGATTTTGGCAGAAAATGATGGACCAGAGATGGAAAATGGTATGGACCATTTATTATAATCTTGGACATTAGTTTGATTTGGGAAAACATTTTTGAAGTAATTGATACTACCAAATTGTTTTGTGTAAAAATTTGGCCTATACATATATATATTTCGCTAAGTCGTATGATGATCGATGTTTTTGGTTCTAACGCAAGGTTAAATACTTGATGTTCTATATGCATATTATCGCTTATTCTGTATAGTCATCGATCTAGCTAATTACCTTTTGGGTTGTAATGCAAGTTTAGAAACTTGCCTTTAGTGATCACTATCATCGACTGAATTTTGTAATTTGTAAATATCTTTGATCATTATGAAATTACTATTTTAATCATTAATATTGCATCATATTTTTATTTTTTTAATATGCTATCAAGCTAATGCAACGGTCAAGATTAAACTGTTGTAGAAGGATTTAAAAACTGTTGCAACCCTTTTTTGAAGTGGTTAAGAAGCAACCATTTCAAAAACTAGGCATTCATAATGTATAATACTCTTTTGCAACGGTTAACTCTTAACCATTGCAAAAGGCTAATATAGCTATTGTAAGAGACTTTTGGAACGGTTAAGAGGTAACCGTTGCAAAAGATCATAAACCAAAGTTATATAATACTCTTTTGCAACGGTTCTCCAATAACCGTTGCAAAAGGCTAAAATAATCGTTGCAATAGAGTTTTTGGAACGGCAGAGAATGCAACGGTTGTTTAACCTTTGCAAGAGCTTTTAGCAACTGTTTTTTGACCTTTAGCAACGGTTTTATAGGGGTTGCAAATTCTCATTTATGTAGTAGTGGAGGGATGGTAAGAAGGCCTTAGATGATTGCATATAAGGCTGGTTTTCCCAAAACTGGAAGAGGCCATCAGAGGGTTCGTAATAGGTGTTTAGGTGCCGAAAACGATCGTGGGGGGTGCTACGGAGGTCCATAGCACGTGTAAAAAAACTGGGTGAAAAAGTGATAGGGCCCGCGACGGCCCCTTCGGGGGGCTGAAATAAAGGCTTTTACTCACTTCTTTTTGGAGTTAAGGATTCTCGAAAAAAAAAAATCCGAAAATCGACCGGGGTACTCATAAGGGAAAAATAGTAACCCATTCCAAAGGATTCGGGGTGAACAAGTCGTAGGAGGGATGGTAATAAGGCCTTAGACGATTGCATATAAGGCTAGTTTTCCCCACTCTAGAAGAGGCTACAAGAGGGTTCATAATAGGTGTTTAGGTGCCGAAAACGATCGTTGGGGGTGCTGTGGGGGCTGCGAAAAAGTGACAGGGCCCGGGACGGCCCCTTCGGGTGCCTAAAATAAAGGTTATTATTAATTATTTATTGGGGTTCAGGGGTCTTGGAAAAAAAAATCCTGGAAATCGACCGAGGTGCCCATAAGGTAAAAATAGGAACCCAGACCAAAGGATTCAGGGTGAAAAAGTCATATGAGGGATGATACGAAGGCCTTAGACGATTGCATATAAGGATGTTTTTCCCCTCTCTGGAGGAGGCCATAAGAGGGATCCTAACAGGTGTTTAGGGGATGAAAACAATCGTATGGGGTGCTCTGGAGGTCCATAACACGTCGTAAAAAAAGGGGCAAAAAAGTGACAGGGCCCGGGACGGCCCCTCCGTGGGCCTAAAAATTAGGCTATTATTCACAGTTTTTTGGGGTTTACGTTTCCCGGAAAAAAAAATCCCGGAAATCGACCGGGGTGCCTGTGAGGTAAGAATTGGAAGCCAGATCAAAGGATTCGGGGTGACAAGGTCATATGAGGGATGATAAGAAGGACTTAGACGACTACATATAAGGCTGTTTTTCCACTCTCTAGAAGAGGCCATCAGAGGTATCCTAATAAATGGTAAGGGTCGTAAACGATCGTGGGGGTTGCTGTGGACGTCCATAGAACGTGGTAAAAAATGGGGCGAAAAAGTGACGAGGCGCGGGACTGCCTCTCTAGGTGCCTAAAACAAAGGTTATTAATCACTGTTTTTTGGGGTTCAGGGGTCCCTGAAAAAAAATCTCGGAAATCGACAAGGGTGCCCGTAAGGCAAAAATAAGAACCCAAATCAAAGGATTTGCGATTAAAAGGTCATATTAGGTATGATGAGAAGGCCTTAGACGATTTCATTTGAGGATGTTTTCCCCCTCTCTAGAAGAGGCATTGAGAGGGATCGTAAGAGGTGTTTAGCGACCGAAAAAGTTCTTGGGGGGTGCTACGGAGGTCCATTGCATGTGGTAAAAAAAACAGTGTGAAAAAGTGACTGGGCCCCGAATGGCCTCACCGGGGGGCCTAAAACAAATGCTATTATTCACTTTTTTTGGGGTTCAGGAGTCTCGAAAAAAAAATATCCCGGAAATCGATAGGGGTTCCCGTAAGTTAAAAATAGGACCCCAGACCAAAGGATTCAGGGTGAAAAGGTCATATGAGGAATGATAAGAAGGCCATAGGCGATTGCATGTTTGGCTGTTATTCCCCCCTCTGGAAGAGGCCATAAGAGGGATCCTAAGAGGTGTTTAGGGGTTGAAAACTTTGTGGGGGGTGCTGTAGAGGTCTATAGACACATGGTAAAAAAAAAGTGACGGGGCTAGAGACGACCACTCCTGGGACCTAAAACAAAGGCTATTATTCAGTGTTTTTTGGGGTTCAGGGGTCCCGGAAAAAAAATTTCTGGAAATCGACCGGGGTGACCAAAGGATTCGGGGTGAAAAGGTCATATGAGGGATGATAAGAATGCCTTAGACGATTTCATATAAGGCTGTTTTTCCCCTCTCTGGAAGAGGCCACAAGAGGGATCCTTAGAGGTGTTTAGGGGCTGAAAACGATCGTGGGGGGTGCTGTGGAGGTCCATACCATGTGGTAAAAAAAACGGGGCGAAAAAGTGATGGGGCTCGGGACGGCCCCTCAGGGGGCCGAAAATAAAGGCTATTATTCACTGTTTTTTGTGGTTCAAGTGTCCCGGAGGAAAAAATCCATGAAATTGATCAGGGGGTCTGTAAGTTAAAAATAGGACCCCAAACCAAAGGATTCGCGGTGAAAAGGTCATACGAGGAATGATAAGAAGGCCTGAGACGATTGCATATAACATTGTTTTCCCCTCTCTAGAAGAGGTCATAAGAGAGATCCTAAGAGGTGTTTAGGGGTCGAAAACGATCGTGGGGGTGCTGTGGAGGTCCATAGCACGTAGAAAACAAACAGGGCGAAATGTGATGGGGCCCGGGACGGCCCCTCTAGGTGCCTAAAACAAAGGCAATTATTCACTGTTTTTTGGGGTTCAGGGGTCCCAAAAAAAAATCCCGAAAATCGACCGGAATGACCGTAAGGTAAAAATAGGAACCTAAACCAAAGGATTAGGGGTGAAAAAGTAATATGAGGGTTGATAAGAAGGTCTTAGAAGATTGCACATATGGATGTTTTTCCCCTCTCTAGAAGAAGCCATAGAGGGATCCTAAGAGGTGTTTAGGGGCCGAAAATGATCGTGGGGGGTGAAGAGGAGGTCCATACACTACTACAATATGCTTGATATCCCGAAACTTTTTCCCCGACACCTTTAGAAATGTCGGATGTTTGTTTATGTATCCTTATGTTTCCGACACTTTCCCGGCACATTAAATTATCAAAAATTTGGCGAACTAAACTACTCCTTTTTGGTTGGATTTCATAATTAATTAAATTAAATTATAAAAAAAGGGCGGTTGAGGGAGTTGTAATTTGTAGGGTTTAAGAAATTAAGAGTACATCCTTCCTCACACATTATTCAACTCTCAAACTGCTAACACCATATCACCGACGATTATTCCACGAACAAAATCAAAGCATGATTATTCTCCATTGCAATTCAATCTCAATTCCCAAACAATTCTTAATCGTTAGTCTTCAATTGCAATTGTCCCACACAATTTTCCCACACAATTCTCCGTTGCAATTCAACCCCAATTCAATTGCAATTCCCACTCATCTCCTAGGGAAATTACAACATGAACTAAAATTCAATTGTTAGTCTTCACACTAAACAATTGAATTCTCCCCATTTGCGAATAAGGTTCATCGTTTCTCGGACGAGGGTTCTCTGGTGGTTGACCTCCGCCGCTTGCACGACAATCAGGTTTCCAACAACACTTATTCTCTTACCTATTTTTCAATTCAAATATGATGAGTTGTATTGTGTGTTTGAATTTGCAAGAATAATCTCGAATTTTCGAATGTTCTCAATGCAATCTATTAAATTAGTTTTGCAATCTTGATTTTTGGAATATTTTTGATGAGTTGTATTGTGTGTTTGAATTTTCTGGAATTTTCAAATATTTGAATGTACTCAATGCTATCACTTTAATTGGTTTTGTAATCTTGAATTTTCTAGAATAATGATGATTTATATTGTGTGTTTGGTTTTCTGGAATTTTGGATTTTCTTGAATGATATCGAATTTTGGAATAATAGTTTAGTTTAATTGGTTTGCTGAGGTGATTTCTGGAATAATAGTTTAGTTTAAAAGTTTAGTTTAATTGGATTTTCTGGAATGATTTATGGAATGTTCGGATATCAATTAAATTATGATGCAATGTGTGTTTGAAGAATAGTTTAATTTGTTTGCTAATTTGTTTGAGTTACTAAACTGATTTCAATTTTTGATTGAAATTTTAATTTGCATGTTAAATTTTTTTGAATTTTTATGCTATTTCATCTTAAGTCACTCATGTCTGTGATCTCGAATCAGTTTATGGCTTAATTTCTGGATTGATTTTTTTGTTTTTGCAATAATATTGTGTGTAAGCTTAGATTAATGAGTGGCAGAATGTTATGAGTTTCAGTTTAAGGGACAAAATGCTTATTCTTTTGAATTTTGAATTTGTTATGAAATTGAGGTTTTTCACAAATTGAAAATTAAGTAGTTCATGTGTTTCAGTTTAAGCACAGAATTTTGAATTTGTGACTGAAATTGAGGTTTTTATGAACTTGTGGAGAATGTAGGTTGCCAAGTTTATGTGAATGCTTAGTGCCGTGATGTAGTGAGATTAGAGGGGTAGGAAGGGATCATTACTCACCAATGCTTTTCAATGATGATTATATGTTTTAGTTGGGAAATAGTACGAAGATGGAGGAAGTGCTTTTGAAGTCCAACATAATTGGACCTTTGAGGTTGAAGTATTGAACTGCTGCATGTGATGTTATTTTGAGATGCTATGGTGGCTTCATACTTTTATGCCTTGGCTGCTAATTTGATTGTGAATTGGGGGTCTGTTGGCTTTAGTTATGACACTCCCTTGTCTGGGTTTGCTGATTTCTTTAACATACTTCTAGTGCTTCTGAGCTTCATCTTCTTAGTGGGTGGTTGGTTGGCATTATTTTAACTGTGTATGAAGTGTCAAATTTTAAGCTTTGTCTAATGTTTCCACCAGCAAATTGATCTGTGTTGGATAACCTTTCTATTTCCCATTACTGTCTTTGTAAATTGTTACTTAGGTTGTTACTTTAACAGCAACTATACAAGAAACCTAACTGCTGAGAACAAAAACATTAACCTACAAAACACCATCCAAAAAGACCTTACAAAAATATGCATATAGAGGTTTGTTCCTATGCCAGTTAGCAATTCCCAGAACAGTTATGTTCTTATGCCTCCACACAAAATACATTAGGATAATTAATCAATAAAATTTAGAAGCGTGGATATATAACAATAGATTGCGAATACAGATAAAACAACGAAATTCAAACACTACTACAATATATTGGAATATACAACTAAAATGACAAGAATATGTAATCCATTAATTTAGTAACAAATAAAGTACACTACAAAAAAACGACATAGTGACTTTAATTACCCAACCTTGACATATATATGTACACTCATATGATTATCAATTTTCAATTACTTATTTTTCTATCATTGCTATATAAATTTTATCGTCAATTAAGAGTGAATCTTGTTGATGTTTTTTGTATGGGTATATTTTTTTTTATCATTAATATATTTTAAATGGTGCAAGGCTTCTTTTTTTTTTAATTTTGAAGGAAGTTAAATGGATAATGGTTGGATTGAATTACCCTAAAACAACCTTTTAAAAACTGTCATTTCTTTTGCGCATGTTTCACATAAAATGTATGTTCCATATGCCTGAACAATCCTTTGACATGATTCTTGAATTATTAATTGAAGCATTTCCTCAAATTATGCAATTCCCATCTTCCTATTACGAGAGCAAGAAAATGATTAATCACTTCGGTCTTGGGTATGAAAAAATTGATGCGTGCACAAACAATTGCATTTTGTTTCGTGGTGGGTATTCAGAAAATAATGAATGTCCAAAATGTAATACTTCTAGATGGAAGTCAAAGTGCGATGCAAATAGCGATAATATCAACAAAACCAAAGGTGAGCCAGTGAAGGTGTTGCGATACTTTCCATTAATCCCAAGGCTAAAAAGATTATATATGTCACATAAGACTGCTGAAGATATGACATGGCATGGAAAGGATGTCGAGGAGAGGAAGGATGGGAAGTTGAGGCATCCCTCGGATGGCTTAGCATGGAAAGATTTTGATAGTCGGTATCCTGATTTTTCCAAGGATCTTCGTAGCGTGAGGATAGGTCTTGCTAGTGATGGGTTCAATCCTTATCGCTTAATGAATACCACGCATAGTACATGGCCAGTGGTTTTGGTGATCTATAACTTACCACCATGGCTATGTATGAAGCGTGCTTCCTTTATTCTTTCCTCTATAATTCCCGGAAAATCTAGCCCTGGTATTAATATTGACATCTTCTTACAACCCTTGATTGATGAGCTAAAACATTTATGGGAAGGTGTAGATGCTTTTGATGCTTATAAGAAACAAAATTTCAAACTTCGAGCAGCCTTAATGTGGACAATCAATGATTTTCCCGCGTATGCAATGTTGTCAGGGTGGAGTTCTAAAGGTTATTATGCATGTCCCTCATGTGCCCATGATACACATTGTACTAAATTTGCAGGAAAATTATGCTACGTTGGACATCGTAAGTGGTTGCCATCTAATCACCCTTATCGATGTCAAGGCCATTTGTTTGATGGGAATGAAGAGCATGGCCATGCTCCAATTCGTCAATCAGGGGTGGAAATTCGTACTCAACAAGAAGGGGTTGGTTATGTTTACGGAGAAAGGAAAAAGTCTTCCAAAAAAAAGAGGGCAAGACAAGATGATGAGGTTGATGATAGGGATGAAAATGTTTTGTGGAGTAAGAGGAGTATATTCTTCGATTTACCTTATTGGGAGTACAATCTTCTTCGTCATAATTTAGATGTTATGCATATTGAGAAAAATGTGTGTGATAATTTTTTAGGAACATTTTTGGAAATGGAGTACAAAAACAGAGATGATAAGATATCTAGACAAGAAATCCAAAAGATTGGAATAAAGTCTCACCTTTGGCTTCAAAAGGATTCTAACGGGCATGAAATTATGCCTACAGCGTCTTATTCTATGTTCACTCAAGATAAGCAACGATTCTTAAGGGTTTTGCAAAAAGTAAAAGTTCCAGATGGGTATGGGTCTAACATCTCTCGTTGTGTGAATATGAAGCAAAAAAAGCTTCAAAATCTTAAGANAAAGCTTCAAAATCTTAAGAGTCACGACAATCATGTTCTTATGCAAGATATTCTACCAGTAGCGTTACGAGCTTCTAAAACTACGAAAATTATGGAGTTAGTTTCAGATTTGTCATCCTCTTTCAAAATTGTGTGCTCCACTACTCTTGATTTGTCATCCTTTTTCAAAATCGTGTGCTCCACTACGAAAATAGGAACCCATATCTTGATTTGTACTTTAATATGATGATCATGAATTATTGATGTGTTATGATGATTTTATGAAGTTTAGATTGATTTTAAAGGGTTTAAAAATAAAATAAATTGCTGACCAAAATTTAGATTCATGAAATTCAATTGAATAAATATTTTGGACATGTTTTGGTTTATGAAAAATGGTTCTAAAGTATAGAATGGTTTCATAATTATGTTAGTTGATTGCAGAAGAGTTTTACCATGAAATTTAGATGTTTTTTTAAGTTTCTCATGACTTTAAAGTTAATCAATAAATCTGAAACATTTATAAAAACAAGTTAAAGTATGTTTTAAGCGTTCATATTATGCTAGTATGATCACATATGAGTTCTATGATGTTACATATAGTGTTTAGTATGTTTTATGATGTTTAAAAGTGATTTTAAGCATGTTTAACATGCTTTCCAGAATTTATAACAAGACTAATTAGGCTTTTAAAGTATGTAATTAACATAAATTGATCATATAAATTAAGTAATACATTGTATGATTGATTTATGTTGTTTTTGAAGGTTTTGAAAGGAGTTTTACTAATTTTATATTGTTGTCCACTTTTTTAAAGTGGCATAAAAATTATACTAAGGTTTTATAAAACATAAATAAGTCGCGAGTACTAAGTAGTCATACAATAGAAAAGAAAAGTGATGTATGGAATTGAATAGAGACCATATAAGGAATGTTTTGGACAAGTTTCCAATATAGAAGTTAGTTTATAGTTGTTGTAGAATTTAGTTAAGAAGGTTTTAATTTAGCTTCAGTTTTTCCCTATGTAGGAGAGTTTGAAGTAGTCTACTTCTAGAAGTTGTGGCGGAGCATGATGTAGTGTTTATTTGTTTACTTTTTCCGTAGTTTTCTTAGTTAATTTAGCTAGTTTTCTCTCCTTTCTTTCCCAGTCTTTCCTTCTTTACATAGTTTTTTTTCTCTTTTCCCTTTTCCACATATTTTAGCTTATAATTCCTTGTATTACTCTATTTTGTGTTTTATCTCATTTTTGTAAGATTTCCCGGTTGATTCCGAAATCAAGACATTACATGAAATAAGATGAGTAGTATGCTTTGCGAAGATTTGGGTCGGTTTGATCGAAGTTTAAAGCCTTTGTCAAGATCCTTTCGGATTTTGCTTAAGGTTCTAACGATTTCGCAAGTTTTACTAGCAATATCGCTAGCTTGGTCCAGCGACATGGGAAGACTGAGAGGTGCTTGGCAATTCACTTTGACAACTAAAGCCACTTCCTCAAACAAAGAAAGAAAGGAAAACAGGGGGTAGCACCCGCTAGGCTACAGGAGCGCCTGCTACGTTCTTGTAGCGGCGGCTACCCCCTGCTGCGACTTTAGTTTTCTTTTCTTCAACTTACCCACTTGCTTTGGGTTTAAACTCTACTATATATACCTGAGTTCTTCAGCAGTTTTGAGGAGGGAGATTTTGTTAGAAATAGCTAGAAGTTAGTATAAGATTATTAGAAACTCTCATTTTGCACTCTAGATTATTTGTATTTGATTTAGTGGTTAGTTCTTGATAAATCCATTACTTGTAATTCTATCTTTCTTCAATTATTCGAAGTTGGTTATTCAAGGTTCTTGGTTTCTTGTTCATGTTCTTAGTTTGGAGTTCTTAGTTTGGTGTTCTGGTTGACATTCAAACGTTATTGGTTACTTGTTCTTGGTTAATCAATATTGTATTGGGGTGTTATTGGAAGTAAAGCTTCATGTCTCTTTAATTACAATTATTCAAGCTTCATGGTACAGCTCTTAATTCATCTTCAATTCTCATTTCAATTATAATTGTTGTAGCTTTTTTTTTACTTTGAAGTTTTGTTTATTAAAGCTTTTATCAAGTTAATCTTGTCCTTGTCTTGATTGCTTTCATTATTTCAAGTTCTTAAGCTTTCTTTATCAAGATTAACTTGTCCTTGTTCTATTGCTTACATTAATTCAAGTTCAAAAGTTTTCTTCTCAAGATTAATCTTATCCATGCATTATTGCTTTATGCCTTAAATACTATCAAGATTAAACCTTGTCCTTGTCTTCATTTTCTCTATTGCTTTTGTAGTTTTGATTAAATCACTTGCATAACTTATTTCTTTGTACTAACATTGATAATCAAACAAATCTCTTCCATTTTTAGTACTTTTGTTTATTTTAGTTTATAATCCATTGTCATAACCTATTTCTTTCCTAAAATTTGTAATCATGAATAAAAATTTGTATTTGATTAATAAAATGTGTAGTGAGTAGTTTTTACTGCTAAGCTATGGGTGAAACCCTGACCACCTTCATGACATAAGTAGGTTCTTAGTAAAAACCGAGCTTGGGGGTAACTAGAGTCGTTACATTGGGTTTTAAATTACGTAATCTATGACTTTCTTCCATAGATGTCGTCTTAGGTTCCTCAACGAAGGATCGAGAGATGAAGTTGAGTGAAGACTCCCCATGTTTGATTAGTTTGAAAAGCATGAGAATAGGTGTTCAAGTTAAGGGACGTTACTAGTCTTCGTGAAAAACTGCTTAGGAGTCGTTTTATGCTCACGCCATGAGAATAGGTCGTGTTCGTAGTTCCGCTCGTCATGCTAGCTCGAGAGAGTAGACATGACTCTTAGAACGACTTACCCTTGACTTTCCCCTCTACGTTCGGTGTAACCTAGGAATCCGTGCCTTCATGTAAGAAGTGAGTGTTGTATCCCTTACCTTAGTCGTCTTTAATTATTAAAATAAAGTTAAAATAAATCAACATTAGTAGCAATCTTTCTTCGGAATTAAAACGACTTAAAACTTACTCCTTAGACCGCCTTAGTGTAAATACCATTAACTCGTGGGATTGGATCCTTACTTAGCCTTACTAGTAGCCTAGTGAGCCTCGTATGATTTATCTTTTGTAGCCACTTCGACAGGCTATCATAGCACCATTACTTTACAAGGTACCTAAGTACTAAAAACATACACAAGAGTTAGAATGCATGCTTGAACAATTCTTGATTACATGAAATCTTGTATGCTTGTTTTTAATCATGAATAATTGCATGACATGTTTATTACTACCATGTTCTTAGATTATGATGGCATTCCATGTTAAATAGAAAGTTAAATTTTTATAAGCTTGAATTGGAATGTTACTATCAGTTTAATTTGGCCAATAGTTTATTGGTCAAGGAAGGAAGTTATTCTAAAGTTGGTTAGTTACTTAATCAACAAGAAAGGTAGTTGTGAAGTTTTATTCACGTGATTAAAAGAAGTTATGAGAAATTATTTTAGACATGTTGCCACTCACAGTTTAATGTGTGGTCAAGAAGAAAGTAAGTGATTAGCCACTCACAGTTAATGTGTGGTAAAGGAAGTTCAGTTTAATTAAAGGACACATAGAAGATTTATTTGGAATCACCTTAAATTGAAGATAATTAAATGGGCTTACTTGATTTGATGCATGTCTTTATGTGATGTTTCATGAGAGTCATAACATTGCTAAACCTGTTAAATCACGTAAAACGTAAGAGGGCTTGCATCAA
Source organism: Suaeda aralocaspica (assembly GCA_016808085.1). Taxonomy (NCBI): domain Eukaryota; kingdom Viridiplantae; phylum Streptophyta; class Magnoliopsida; order Caryophyllales; family Amaranthaceae; genus Suaeda; species Suaeda aralocaspica. Next base: position 58,559 of record PYUH01000319.1, on the reverse strand, counting down.
AACTCTTGGAACGTATATAACTTAAGTATGAATAATGGGGGGAGTCGTATGGAACATTGATCTATGACTTCTCTAATTGGAGTATAAGACGTTTTACTCTTTTCTATTTTTAATGCGCTGGATATCCGTGACTTTATGTGACATAGTAATACCTTCTTGGAGTTGCTTCCAAGTTGGTGCCCAATAATTAAATGCAGGTAAAAAGGTCGTTAAAGGTAAGTTGAGTGCATGTGTTATTTCTTTTAGTTGTTGCATAGTCTTTAGTAGTTATGTACTCGGCTTTTCTGACTGTTTGTTTTGTCTGCATGGCTTTGTCTTGGACTTGTCCCTACAATGACCCACTTCTGGTGAGTAGTTGTCTAGTAAAAGAAAAGCTGCAGGTACAAGGGGGCATAAGTCATTTCATAATGGGCTAGAGTGAGAGCGCTTGCTGTGTTTTTGTAGCTTTACTTTATTTTGTTGCTTATGAAGACTAACATTTATTTTGGATGTTGATTTAATTCTAAAGACTATTAGTTTTGGTTTGGTTTTTAAGGGCCAGTAATATTGTTCCGAAGTGTAATAAAGTTTAAAGTTCATTTTTAATTTGAGATTGTTTTGAGGTTTAGTTTCAAATTGTTTTGGTTTTAAGACTTCCGCTGTAGTACTTTGATAAATTGTAGGATAGACTTTGTTTTTGTCCTTTCATGCATTAGAGTTCATGTTTAAGGGGTTGCTTATGTGAATAGTTAGGTGTAAAGGAAATTGTATGTTAGCCACAAGACCTCTTTTCGTAGAATTATTAGTTTATTTTTTTTTGGGAAGGATGGACCATTAGTCTTAAGTTTTGTGCAGGATGTCACATATTATGCCTAGTAAAGATACTCAAATAGGAACATTGGAGAAGAAAGACTACGAAAGTCCGCCTCGATATGTCCAGGAAATACGGTTCTACTGTTGGTACATGAGTACTGTGTTGAAGTTACCACAACGGGATTAGCCTGACCATGTAGCAGCCTTGATTGTTAGGTGTTTGCCCGACCGTTCACCCTATTTAGAGATTAAGGCAAAGTTTAGTGATTTATATTTTGTTGGAGGCCTTCCAAATTATTCTAAGTATAAGGATGCTGTTGGTTAGTGGAGTTGTGATTGGAGATTCTTTGAGGGTATATTGCTAGGAAAGAGCCTGAGTATCAGGAAATGAATGCAAGTGAGGAGAACCCGCCCGCACCAAGACCAGAAGGTAGCTAAGGAAGTAAAGACCTAATAGTGAAGGAGACTCCTACGGGTTCGAAGACTGATGAGTCAAGGGATAGTTCGTGTTACAAAATTGATGACCCAGACCCAGTAATTCCAGTATATGTTGACTTGGTAACCGAATCAGAAGAAGAGGAAGAAGAATCAGATCCTGAGGAGGATATGGAAGGAGAAGAAGAAAAGACGGATGAAGAAATGGAGGTTGACACTAAGAATGACTCGGAGTTCACATCAAGGAAATATGTGATGTCAAGAGACAAGAAAGATAATGTTAACGTTTAGAGACTTTGTTTAGATCTAGTTAACTATTGATGTTTAATGTTTAGTTGAACAGATTAAGTTATTTTTTGCATTAGTTTGAATAAGTGGCAGTGAGCCATAAGAAATGATGAGAAGAGTTGAGTGATAAATTTATTTTATGATTTAAAGCCTGAAGTAGAATAGAACCAAGGGAATTATTTTTATTTCTTATGTGCTTTATTCTTATTTTAATGGTTGTGTAAACAATCAAGATAAAGTGAATCATTCGCTCTAAAAGAATGAATTTTCTTTTAAGAGACGAAATGAGAAAGTGTTTTATGATTTAAGTCTATGTTGTCCTAACTTACAGTTAGACGTAATTTAATATAAAGGTCTTTTCCTCTACAAAAGAAATAGAATGGCTCAACATAACAACAATCAGCTGAATGAAGTAGTGATTCAATTAGCTACTGTAGCTGAACAGTTAGCTGCCAGAGGAAATGGAAATGGTAGTGACCCTGCTGGGGAACTCTTCAAGAAAATTTCACAAAGTATGCCACCCACTTACCAAGGAAAGCACAATCCAACTGTTCTAAAGGGATGGTTGAGAGTTTAATAAGTTGTTTGGGGCAGTTGAGTGTCCAGAAGAGCTTAAGGTGAACTATGCTGTTTACTATTTGAGAGGAGAAGCTGATTTATGGTGGTCACAAAATGAGGCTGTAATAAGGGCTTTACCAGAATTTAATTGGGATATGTTTCATGAGCTGATTCGTAATAAGTTCTATCCTGTGTTTCTTCAGAAGCAGAAGGCTGAGGAGTTTCTAGAACTTAAGATGGGGGGTATGTCTATTATTGATTACTACTCTAAGCTCATAGAATTTTCTAGGTTTTCCCCTGAGGCTGTAGCAACTGAGAGGTTGAAGGCTAGTCACTTTGAAAAGGGGTTTTCAAGGAAATATGGGAGGAAAGGTGACAACTCAAGCCGGAAGTAGGAATGGGAGTGGGAATGGAGGAGGACATACTAAGACCTCAAACATTGGAAAGCTGAATGTGATGGCTCGAAGTAAAGCAGATGCTAATAAGGATGTGATCACTGGTACTTTTTCTGTTCACTCTTTGCCTGTTAAAGTTTTGTTTGATTATGGTGCAACGTACTCTTTTGTTACCACTAAACTCCTAGAAAAGTTAAAACATGTGTTGGGAAAAGTAGATGCAGTACATATGTATTAAGTGTTACCTTCAGGATAAGAAGTGCAATGTTCAAGGAGATTTCATGATGTTTCTATTGGAATTGAGGGAGTGGAGTTTAAGGCTAACCTAATCGAGTTTGATTTAGGTGACTTAGAAGTGATCCTAGGGATGGATTGGTTGAGTAAACATAAGGCTGAGGTTCTATGTAAACCACAGAAGATCTCGTTGAGGAATAAGGGTAAGAAGGTGAGCTATTGGAGGGCAGGAAGACTGAAACACAACAAAATAGTGTATGTACTAAGGTTTTCTAGGTTTGTGAAGAAAGGTTTTCCAGTCTACCTTTGTAGTGTGAGAGATGTGGATCATGTTGAGACTGCTAAACTTGAGGATATTGATGTAGTAAGGGACTTTCTTGATGTATTTCCGGAGGAGATTCCGAGAATGCCACCTAAGCGAGAAATTGACTTTACAATAGACTTAGTCCTAGGAACAGGACCTATTTCCAAAGCACCCTACAGGATGGCGCCTGCGGAAATGAGTGAGTTGAAGGAACAGTTGCAGGATTTGTTGGAAAAGGGTTATATTAGGCCTAGTGCTTCACGTTGGGGAGCACCAGTACTGTTTGTGAAGAATAAAGATGGGAGTCTGAGGTTATGTATTCTCTATAGTAAGTTGAATAGGGTGACAATCAAGAATAAGTATTTATTACCGAGGATTGATGACTTCTTTGATCAATTGAAAGGAGCTACCCTGTTTTCGAAAATTGATTTGAGGTCATGATACCATCGATTATGGATTGTTAATGACGACATATTGAAAGCTGCTTTACGCACTACATTAGTACAAAAAAACACATTTGCTGTGGTTAAAACTGGGCCTTTTGCTGCGATTTTTGATCGCAGCAAATGGAGTAGCAGCAAATAAGAGTTGTTTATCTGCTACGGTTCCAACCGCAACAAATAGTGGGTTATTTGGTACGGTTTTCTGGACAACTGCAGCAAATAAGTATTGTTTTTGGTGGGAAGTGTTGGCTATTTGCTACGATTTTTTGAAAGAACCGCAGCAAATTAGTCACTTTCCCACCAAAAAAAAGCACTTATTTGTTGCGGTTGTCTAGAAAACCACAACAAATAATTACCCCAAAAAATTATTTTTTTTTTTCGCTTTTTAATAAATAATTGATCATTAAATGATATATATATACAAAATATTGATTATTTTCAATCATATTAGAGCTATATCAAATACAATCGCACTCTTCCTTAAGAAACAAAAAAAAAACAATAGTATTAATTTAAAATAGTCACTCACACAAAAGCACTCATTCAAAACACTCACTAACACAACAACAAGCAGTAGCAATCACACCAGCAACAACCACCGAGCAACAGCAGCAACAAAAATGTATTTAGTACCCTGCAGAACCTCAATATCAAATGCCTCCAAATTGAGCAAGGACTGATAAAACATAAAATGAGTTGTGCTAGTGAACGAATAACCATGCTTTTGTATATGCAGAAAATTAAGCAATACAAGATAAGTTCAGACCAATACCTCAGTTAGCCTGGTCCTCAATTGTTGGGCAATATCATACTGCTCCAAGTTCAAAGCATACTGAATCAAAATATCAAGACAAAAAAATATATCACAATTATAACGGTGTGTATTGCTTTTACGCACTCAATAATGTAAATATAAGTCCACATTGATGCATTTAACACTCAATATTGCATGCAAAACTAGCAACATTCAATTTTACCATTGCTTTGTTCAAACCTTGATGCAGTCAAAGGGTTCAATTAAAGAGCATAAAACATCAAACAACAACTCAACAAGATTTATCTAAAACTAGGTGACATTGGCTCAATTACGTTTAAAATGATTGTACTTTTTCCCAGGCTCAACTTCCCCAACTTCAGAACCAACAAAATGAATCTGTAAAAGCATGAAACAATATTTAGGTTTGCTCATCATATTAGATAATCTGGAATAAACATTGATGTTGTGAACAGAGATATTTCGAACTTAGGCAACAGAACTCCTCCAACTGATTTTTACACATGATATTTCGAACACATAGGTCAGACAACAGACAAGATACCTCAACATCAAATGCAGCGACTGTAATCTAATCATCCTAAAGTCATGATAGGAGATGTCTCATTAGTCGCTAGCTTGCCATCACATAATATCATTAGAGCTCAAAACTAGACGAAACAAGATTTCCAAAATAACACCACAGAAACAATTTATGCTAAATTATGCATTTTGAATCAATAATTAACATTAGTTATTCATCAACGATTAGCAAATCATGTGCCTGAGTAATGTGCAGGCAAACATGGAAGTAAAAATGTTCAACACTAGAAACTTGATTAAAAATCCACAAGTATAAAGTTCTAGAAGTAACTCATTCGACCTTGCACCTTGAAAGAAACTTTTCGGCAATACTACAAAAAGCATGGAATGAAGTCACTCATACACACTCAGTCCCTGACATACTTACACACTCAATCATATCACTCACACTCACAGCCACTCACTCACACAGCCAGCTAAACAAACTCTGTGACTCACCCTCACACATTGACACACTCACTCAGTCCCTCACTCACTTACACACTCAACCACTCACATAGCAAGCCAAATAAACACTCACTCACCCTCACACATTCACTTACTCACATTCAGATATTCACTGAAACACTCAAAGTTAGTCAATCACTCGCTCACACACTCACTCCTCCTCCCCAACACACACACAGACACTCGCATACTCACCAAGTGAGCAATAAGTTACTCTCTTACCCACTAAGTTCAAACAAAACATATAAACCACCAACCTCAATTGAGCCAATTTTGAAAAATCATCACAGAATCGCCTCAAACGATTAACTCACCTCAAACGATTGATCTTCTAATAAAATCGCCTAAATTCCACCAAAATCGCCAGAAATTTGCCTCAAAATTACCCGAAATTCGCCTCAATATTGCATCAAACAAATAAAAAAATCGTCATTAAAATGTGCAAATAAAAGAAAACAAAAAAGACAGAAAAAAAGAAGAAGAATGATATGTGCGGTTTTTACAGTGTTTTTCCCCTTGTTTCGAGTCAATTTTATCCCTAGTGGTTGTTATTCTGGCTTGATTTTAGCTCATTTGATGTTCTTTAGCTAATTTGAAGTGTCTCGCCAAGTTTGATCGATTTCCGGCAATTTTAGAGCTTTTTAGTTTGATTTTTATCATTTGCGGTTGTTATGCTCGGTTTTGGTGTGTTTTGTAATTTCAGGCACGGAAACTGAGGCTCGGAACGAAGCCGGAAAGCTTGGACGGGATAAGAATGAAGATGCATGGAAATGCGTGTCAAGAAGTATGAAAACAAGTCTTAAAGAACTAATGAAGAAATAAGAAGAAAAGAAAATAAAATAAGGTTCTGAGGCATATATGCGGGCGCACAAAATAGACATGTGGGCGCATTTAATGGAATTATCAGCTGAAGAGGCGTTCTGGAGGTCTGATGCGGGCGCATAAACCTCCTATGCGCCCGCATCAGCCGTTTTTCCGGGAATTTTAATTCTCTTTTATTTTCTTTGTAGTTAGGCTTTGTAAGCCCAACTTTGGGTACATTAGGCACGACTTTCTAGGCAAAAGAACTTATGCTTTTCATAATTTAGAATTACTCTCTTAGGTTTTATTATTAAGCACTTTTTCTCTCTCAAATTAATTTAGGAAATTAGGGTTTTTGTTCACAACATAAATTTTCAATTCAATTCAAGTCTTCAAATTGTTTCTCCAATTTGGTAATTCTTCTACTTTTGTTCTTTATTTTAGTTTAATTTATGCTTTTTAGTTTCTTTAGTCTAGTTAATTTAGTTAATTGTTGATGTTAATTAGTTTAATTGTCAATTACTTCATGAATTCAATTATGAACTTTACAATTATTCTTGCTTTAATTTTCATAGTCATGAGTGAGTAGTCTAATTTCTAGGGTTAGGGAAACCCTGATTAGTTAATCGACTAACTAAATTAGGTTGTTTCAATTCCACAATTAGTAGTCAATTTCCTATTATTGGGTTTTTCGTTTACAATTGAATTGTGCGCAGATTTAGTTGTAATTTTGGTAATTGTTGAATTTGATGCTGAGAGGTAAAAGTACCACAATAAGACCACTGAATAATAGGCGGAATTAGTCTAGGCATGAGCGAGAGCCGCTAGATGAGTTTCGAGGGAGTCTAGATTCGAGAGAATTAGTGAGCCCTAATTTGACGATAATTGTGAGATTGAACGTCTTTGTTAGTGAATCCATTAGTTGTTCTTGGTGACCCGAATGACCCTAGGCTTCATTTATTGGTTTTAATCTTCGTCATTTCCCGTAATTAGTTAGTAATTAGTCTGTAGTCAGTTAGTAAGTCAATATTTCTCGACCAAGGCCCTTTGTACGGTTTAAGCTTTTTAGAATTAATAGGGTTCAATTGCTTCCCTAAGGATTCGATCCTTACTTCCCTAGCTGCATTAGTTAGTGTTGTTTGGTTTACTTTTGATAGGTGTGCGATAGCCTCATCAAATTTTGGCGCCGTTGCCGGGGAGGCAATTTTTAATTCTATTAGTCGGGTTTATACTGTTTTATTTTTATTTTTCTTAGTCTCAAAGAACTATTCAGTTCTTTGGGGCTGTTTCTTATCTTTGCTCGGAGTTTCTATTGTGTGCAGGTTCATAGGTTTATGCAAAACGACCACGAGCCTGATACTTACATTTTCCCTGAGCCCGAGCGAGTGTTTCTGAAACGGTTGAGACGTAGTAGACGCCGAATTTTTCTTCCCCGATCTGTGGAGGAAACTGTTTCTGACTTGTCTCAGTTTTTCGAGTTCACCTTGTTTGAAGGGTATTTAGAAGTTGAAATGGCTGCCGAAGGAGAAGGACAGGGTAGAGGACCACCACCTCCACCCGCCACCTGGGCCCGTTCATTGAGAGACTATTCCTTGCCTAGTACGGAGTCTATGGCCGGAGGCTATTCAGTACTTGATACCGATGCTGCTAACTTTGAACTGAAACCGGCTCTTGTGAATATGGTTGAACGAAATCAGTTTTCAGGGACATTGAAGGAAGATCCGAACTTACACTTACAGAATTTCCTTCAATACTGTGATACTATCAAGCAAATGAATGTCTCTAAGGACTACATCAGAAGGCGAATGTTTCCATTTTCGTTGAAAGACAAAGCTAGAACCTGGTTGAACGATCTCAATATGGCTACCATTAATTGTTGGGAGGATTTAGCTCTTGCTTTTCAGAGGAAGTACTACCCACCACAAAGAACTGCTTTACTGAGGAGCCAAATTACTAACTTCAATCAGGAGACAGATGAGTCATTATATGATGCTTGGGAACAGTTTAAGGAGTTATTGAGAATGTGTCCTCATCATGGGCTTGAGAAATGGTTCCTAGTTCAGTCATTCTACAATGGGTTGGGTAATGAGAGTAGGGCTTTGCTAGATTCTGCTGCTAATGGTCGATTTATGAACCAAGAAGTCAACGCTGCATATGAACTGATTGATGAAATTGCCACTCATAATTCACAGTTTGGTAACCTTAGAGGGCATTCCAAGAAGGGTGGGAAACATTTAGTTGATGACAAGTATGAGAGTTTAGCTGCACAGATAAATGCCATAAGTCAGAAGCTTGATAAGATTGGTACTACAGCTCCTCCACCATCACCTGTAGCTGCACTTTCGGGATGCACTGATCCTTTCTGTGATTCATGTGGTTCTTTCGGTCATAATTCCCAGTGTTGTACTAGTTCAGTAGAGCAAGTATGTGCCTTTCAAGCCCACAAGAACAATCCATATTCTAATACATACAATCCGGGCTGGAAGGATCACCCATACTTTTCTTACAAGAACAACAGCAATGTCCAGAATCCTCAGCAAGCCATGCCACCTCAGCAGGCACCCCAGCAGATGCAGAGATATGTACCACCACACCCACCAGGTTTCAGCAGGCCACCACTACCAGCATCACCAATGCCATCTCAACCTAGTGAAGAAATCTCGGAGTTGAAGAATATGATGTTGCAAATGCAGAAAAATATGGAGGCAATGCAGGCTCATAACAAGCACTTGGGAAACTCAAAGAGCTCAGATGCGCAATCACTGCTCAAAGGAAACCAGGCCACTTCCATCACAACCCACCCCCAGCATCACAGGCATCACAGAATCCCGGAGGGACCATGTCAATGCCATCTTGAGGAGTGGAGCTGCTTATGAAGGCCCGAAATGCCTACTGATGATGTTAATTCTGATGTTTCAGGTGGAGCTGAGAAGACCAGTGATTGGTGATTGAAGATTAGATGCACAGTTCCAGTTAAGGAGGCTGAAGACTAAGGAGAAGGTAGATGACACATCGATTGACACTATCCCGAAGCCACAGGTTAGGTTCCCTTCGAACAGGGTGACCAGGGTAAGAACGATAACCATTTCAGTAAAATTTTAGCTATTGTTAAGAATTTGCAAGTTACTCTTCAATTTACTGATTTGATCATCAATTTCTACTTACACTAAATTTTTGAAAGACATTTGAGCAGGAACGCGAATTGAGTGTGGTGGAGACCGTAGCAATCACGGAGGAGTGCAGTGCATACTGCAAAACAAGTACTCACCGAAATTAAAGGACCCAGGAAGTTTTTCTATTCCCTATAACATTGGCCCCTGTGTTATTGACAAAGCCTTATGTAATTTAGGAGCCAGTGTTGTAGTGTTATGCCAATATCTATTTGTAAAAAGCTTGATATGGGTGCTTTAAGGTTACTAACATTACCTTGCAGATGGCAGATAGGACAGTGAAATACCCTAAAGGTATTTTAGAGGATGTCCTGGTGAGAGTCGGGAAATTCTTTATCCCTGTTGATTTTGTTGTGTTAGATATGGATGAGGATGCACACATCCCAATCATTCTTGGTAGACCTTTTACACACTGCAGGTTGCTGTTATCGAGTCAAAAATGGTAGTTTGCCTTGTCTGTAGGAGATGATAAAAGTTACTTTAATCTTAATGCTGCTCTTAAGAGTCCAATGATGGAACAATCATGTTATGCTATCGATGTCATTGATGAGATTTTATTTGATGATATGCCTCGATCTACTACAAAAGATCTTCTGGAGGCCGTTGTTTGCTTGATGTTGATGCAGGTGAAGGTACAATCGATGCTGATGCTTAGTCCAGGACCTTACTGGTGAGGAATTGAACTCGGAAGAGAGCCGGAGATTTATTGAGTTACCTCAAGAGGTTTGTTCTGTTAAAGAGGTAACCCAACCTGAGATTGAAACCCCTCCCCTCTCACTTGAAATATGCTTTTCTCGATGAAAGAAGGTGTACCCGTCATTGTTATGCTTCTCTTAATGATAATCATTATTAAATAACTTTTAGTGTACTTAAATCTCATAAGAAAGCTATTGGCTATACTATGATGATTTGACCGGTATTAGTCCTGATTTTGTAGCATAGAAATTCATTTAGAAGAAGGTCACAAACCTGTATCCAGGGTCAACGACGTTTGAATCCTAACATGCAGGCGGTAGTGAAGAAGGAAGTCCTTAAACTATCTAGATGCAGGTATTATTTACTCGGTGCCTGATTCGAGTGGGTAGTCCCGTACAGGTAGTCCCTAAGAAAGGAGGGACAACTGTTGTTCGTAATGAAAAAATGAACTAATCCCTACTAGAGTTGTCACAGGATGGGGATGTGTATGATTACCGGAAATTGAATGTTGCAACAAAAAGACATTTCCCCCTTCCTTTTATTGATCAAATGTTGGAAAATTAACTAGAATAAGTATTTCTGTTATCTTGATGGATATTCTGGTTCTTTCAGATCCCCATCCATCCTGATGATAGGGAGGAAAACGAATTTTACATGTCCTTATGGTACTTTTTGCATAGTAGGATGCCTTTTGGATTATGTAATGCTGCCACTTTTCAACGTTGCATGATGAAGCATTTTTTTGAGTTCATAGAGTCTATTATGGAAGTCTTCATGGATGATTTTAGTGTTTATGGCTCTGATTTTGATTCATGTTTGAATACTTAACTAAAGTTCTCGAAAGATGTGAACAGGTGAATCTGGTTTTAAATTGGGAAAAGTGTCATTTCATGGTCAATGAAGGAGTAGTTTGGGACATTTGGTTCCGAATGTGGCATTGAGGTGGATAAGGCGAAAATACAGGGTAAGTGAGCAACTGCCACCTCCAAGTAAATGTAAAAGGGGTAAGAAAGTTTTTGGGTCATGCTGGTTTTTATCGTAGGTTTATTAGGATTCTCTAAAATTGCGAAACCACTAACTCAATTGCTGCTAAAAGATGCTGAATTTAAATTCACTGACGAGTGTCTTGAGTCCTTAATATGATCAAAAACAGACTAATTCGGCACCCATTATACAGTCCCTGTTGGAATACCTTTCGAAATAATGTGTGATGCAAGTGATTTGCAGTTGGTGCGGTTTTAGGTCAAAGGAAAGATAAGTCTGCACGCTCTTTATTATGCCAGTAGACTTTAGATGAAGCTCAAGTTAATTATGCCACCACGGAAAAGGAGCTGCTTGGTATAGTTTATGCCTTAGATAAATTTCGTGCTTATCTTGTAGGTTCGAAAGTTATTGTTTATACTGACCATGCAGCTCTTAAATATCTACTTGGGAAGAAGGAAGCCAAACGAGGCTTATTCGGTGGATTTTGCTGCTTCAAGGTTTGACCTCGAGATACGTGATAAGAAGGGAGCAGAGAATGTGGTAGCTGACCACTTATCGAGGATACGGTATGATGATGGGGAGATCTCTACCCCCATTGACGATTCTTTCCCGATGAACATCGTTTTGTGTTTGTGTGCATTCCTTGGTTTGCTGATTTCGCTAATTATGTTGTTAGGAGGTGTTTCGCTTCCGATTGTGACTTATCAGCAGAAAAAGAAATTTTTACACGATTTAAACGATACTTTTGGGATGATCCTAACTTGTTTCGTGAGTGTGCAGATGGTTATACAGAAATGTGTTCCAGAATGGGAAGTATATGGTGTCCTTCACCATGCCATTCATCACCCTATGGAGGTCATGCTGGACCCTCCAAAACGATGTTCAAGGTCTTCGAATCGGTTTCTATTGCCACGATCTACAGGACGCGAGAGCCTTTACCCTGTCTTGTGATTGTGCCAACGAACAGGGTAACATCTCACAAAGGCACGAAATGCCGCAAACAGGTAATGGAAGTTGAAATTTTTGATGTTTGGGGTTTGACTAATGGACCCGTCCCATCTTCTAATGGAAAACCTTTACATTCTAGTGCTGTGAATTATGTTTCTAAATGGGTGGAAGCTCTTGCTACCCCCCATTGTGATTCCAATACGGGTTGCGGTGTTTAAGCAGGTCATTTTTCCTAGGTTCGGAGTCCTAGGCTGTCATCAGTGATGTGGGGACATTTTCATGGAAAGAGAAAAGGTTAATAAGCTGTGGAAAAGTACGGTGTTTACATAGAACAGGACTAGCATACCACCCACAGACAAGCGGCCAAGTTGAGGTTTCCAATGCGAGATAAGTCTATCCTCGAGAAGACATTGGCAAAATCGAGAAGAAGGATTGGACTAACAAGCTCTATGATGCTCTATGGGCCGGTAATGGAAGGCTTTCAAAACTCCAATTGGCACTTCACTGTTCGGTTAGTTTATGGTAAAGCGGTGTCATCCTCCGGTTGAGTTAGAATATAAAGCATACTGGGCAGTAACGGAATTGAATAGTGGATGCCAAGCTTGCGGGAGAAAAGCGACTTCTTCAACTGATGAGCTCGATGAATTCCGTTTATGCATTGAGTCGACAAAATAATAAAAAAGATAAGAGGTGGCTGCGAACAAAGATATCAGAGAAGGGAATGTTCAAGTTGGTGACAGGGTACTCTATTTAACTCCCGTCTCAATTGTTTCCTGGAAAACTGAAGTCCCGGTGAGAGCGGGGCGTCTTCGGTCGGCGGTATCTATGGTGACGAGGACAAATAGGAGTCTGAAGTCCAAAAAGGATAAAAAGGTGAAAAAAGTTAAGGTCAACGGACAAACGATTGAAGCTCTATTATTGATGGGTGATCGGCGGTGGATAGGTAGAAGTAAGGTGCAACTTCACAATCCGGATTCCATTGACACTCCGGTAGCCATGTCAAGCTAAGTTGACTAAACAGCAGTATTGGGAGGCAACACCGAGATTTTATCCATCCATCTTTTTAAACTCTTTTTATGTGCTTTTTGGATGTTTAGTTTCTGTATTTTAAGCGTGTAAGGTTTGGTGACTAGGACTGTAGTTTGGCTAGAGGTTGGTGGGGGGGTGCATGTCGGCGGTGGGGGAAGCTGAAAAATCGTAAAGGGAGTGGGCTGGGCTCTGAGGTAAGTGAAAAAAGAGAACCGAGTAAGGGGGGGAAAAACAATGGAGAGGAAGGGAAAAAAACAGGAAGCAAAAAATCGAATAAAAACGGGGTCGATGCGGGCGCCCATAAGAAGAACGTAGGGGCGAATCGTGACCCCAAAGAAAGCCAAACCCCATTGGAGTTTTTTTGAAAAAGGTAACGATGACGGGCGATAAGGAGGGAATCACCTGCGAGTTCACCGACATCCCCCTCTGAACTCCTCAAGATGAACCCAAGGAATTTCACTGGGGAGCGGAGGACTATCTAGAATGAAGCAAGTAGGGGCGCAGTAGACACAGAATGATAGAGGCTGGGGTGCGTGAGACCAGTAAGTAATTTAGAAAACACACGGAGATGTCGGGCGATATTATAAGGTTGTGATTATGCGGGCGCACTCGGCGCTCGAGGTTGTTAGAATTTCGGTTTGGGCGGGTTCACGTTCGGGTTACGGCCTATCGCTTTCGTCTCGCATCAGCGGTCGCCGCAAATCCCGCACCGTCCTAAAACGCAGAGCGCTCGCAACTTCTTCTCTCTAGTCGGCTCAACTCCTAGCACATTAAACCGCACTCACTCGCCAACAAAACGCGGGGCACTAGACATCGAAATTGCATTGGAGCAATAGGTGCACGAAACAACCAAATTTACCACGGCAGTTCTCTTTTATATTTGCTCTGGGCCTTCTTACAAAACCCTCAAATCAATTTTCGAAAATTATCTTCATGGCTACTAGCGGAGAGATCTTAAGCTTAGAAAGATTCTGTACAGAAAATTGGCTTTTGGAAAAGGATATGTGGGGTCTGATTTTTCTACTTGTTATTCATATCTTAGATAAGAGAACACATGTAAAGCGAGAGTGCGGGAGTTTATGAGTCAACTTGGTTCGTAGTTACAATTTTTAATATAATTTTTCTTGAGTTTTATGGCTTGTGTGATGTTATGTAATGCTTGTTTAGTTGATCAATTTCAATCTCAGTTTATACTTAGTAACATTACATATGCCCTATTTCGATGTTGACAATTGCTTTTGGTCTTGATATGTGAATGATATTGTAGTTTTTTTTAACTTGCTAATTGTTCTTGCTTAATTTGTGTTGTGATAATGTCCATGAAAAGTTTGATTATAGTTCGTCCCTTCTTGTGTAGTTTGTTTACTTGTGTGAAATATGATACTTTGGATTAGTAGTGGTTTAAAAATGTTGGTAATAACTGCATTGCGGTTTACATGGATTGATGTTGTGTTTCTATTGAACTATGTTGTAAGCTTGGAAATGTGTTGGAATTCTGGTTTTTTGTGTTTGAAAACATGTTTTGGTGACTGTGGTAGGCCTCACGTGCTTTTGGCTATATTGATAAAATAGGGGTCATCGACGCACAAATTTCCGCTCAATATCTTCTTATTTGAAAATTTTGTCATTGCATGAGACTTGTGTGATGTTTATGTGTTTGTCACGGATGTTTCACTAACTATCTCTTTGCATCCGAAGCAGTTGTTGGTGGGGAGAGAGTTAGTGAAATCATGACAAACAACATAAAAGAAAAAGATCATGACAAAGGTTGACAAACGTTTCATGGCGTTAGATTAATTTGAGCGGAAATTTCGCGAGGAAAAGGTATATTTATCAATAAGCAAAAGGTGAGGATACGGCTCCAAGCAGTCACAAAAAACTGTTGGTCAAAACAAAAGACATGATTCAACATGCCACAGTTAACTTTCTCCCCCACTCCTCCAGGCTCCCCATACTTCTTCTGCCCCATTCCTCAACCCCCTCCTCTGTCTCCCCTCCCTTCCCCCCCTTCCCCCCCCCCCATTCACCCTCCCCCTCCCCCCCCCCCCCCCCTCCCCCCCCCCCCTTTTCTTCTCTATTGTTACCCCCCCCCCTCCCCCCCCCTCTCCCCCCCCTTCTTCCCCCCCCTCCCCCTTTCTCCCCCCCCCCCCTCCCCCCCCCTCACCACTCTCCGTTTTTCTGCCCCCCCCCTCACACCCCCCATCTCTTCTTCTTCGCTTCCTGCCCTCCACCCCCCCCCCCCACCACTCTCCCTCCCCCTCCTCATTTTTTTACCCCCTTTTCCTCTCTCCTCCCTTCTCTCCCCACCCTTCCCCCCTCCACCCCCAGCCTCCCTTCCCGTCCCCCCCCCCCCTCTCCTTTTCCCTCCTCACTTCCCCATCCCTCCCCCCTCTCCCTCCTCCCTCTTTTTCCCATCCTCTCGCCCCCCTATTTATTCCCCCCCTTCCTCCCTTTCCTCTTCATCCCCCCTCCATCCTCCCTTTTTTTCCCCCCATCCCACCCCCCTGCCCCCTTCCTCCTCCCCCCCCCCTCCCCCCCCCCCCCCTCCCCTCTTCTTCTTTCCCCCCCTCCCTCCCCCCGTCCCCCTCATCTCCCTGCTCCCCCCCACTCTTTTCTTCCCTTCCCTCTATTCCCCCCCCCCCCCCCTCCTTATCTCCTACTCCTCCTCATTTCTCTTTCTTCTTCCTCTCTCCGCCTCCCCCCTCCCCTTCGCCCTTATCCCCCCTTCCCCCCCCTACTCTTCCTTCTCTTACCCGCCTCCCACCCCTTCCCACCTCCCCCCCCTACACCCTCCATCCTCACTTCGCCTCCTCTGCCCCCCCTCCCACTCCCCTTTTCTCCCCCCTCCCCAGCCTCCCTCATCCTCGCCACTTCTCTCCCCCTCCCCCCCCCCACCCTCTGGACCTTTTCTCTTCATTCCCCTCTCCACTTTCCCTTATCTATACCCCCGCCTGCTTTCTTACCCCCCCTTCCCCCCTTCCCTTCACCTCCACCCCCGCCCCTTCCCGCTCCTTCCCCCGTTCTTACTTCAACCTCCCCCATTCTCCTTCCGCTCCGTTCCCATCTCCGACCCGCTTCTACCCTCCCCCCTCTTCCACCTTCTCTCCTTTCCTTCCCCTCCCCTTCTCTCCCCTCCTCTCTTGTTTTTCTCCCCCCCTAACCCTCACCCTCACCCCCCCCCTTTCCCTCTCCCCCCTCCCCTTTCCCCCACCCTCCCTCTTCCTCCCCCTTCGCCCCCCTTCCTCCCTGCTCCCATTCTCTTTTCCTTTATTCCCCGCCCTTTCTTTATTTTTCACCATCTCCTTTTTTTTCTTTCTTCTTCCACGTTCCACCCCCCCATGCCTTTTCTCCTTCTTTTCGTTCTCCCAACCCGTCCCCACCACCCCCCCCCTCTCCTCTCCCCTTCTCTTCCTCCCCCTCCCCCCCCCCCCGTTTCCCTGCCCCCACCCGGTCCCCCCCCTCCCCCGTTCCCCCCCGCCTCCTCCCCCCCCCCTCCCTCTCCCCCCTACTCCTCCCTCCACCCTGACCCCCCTTCTACCCTCCACCCCCCCCCCTACCCCCCCCGACTCTTACTTCTCTCTCCTTTTCCTATTCGCCTTCACTCTCCCCCCTACTGCTCTCCCTTCCCTTTTCGAATTTCTTCTCCTTCTTCCCTCCTCTTCTCTTTTTCTCCTCTCCCTTCTGTGTTCTTCCTTCCTTTTTCTCCCCCAACCCTCCCCCTTCCCCTTTCAGCCCCTTTCCCCTCCCCTCTCCCTTCCCCTCCCCCTCTTTTCTTCTCCCCGCTTCCACTTTCTCTCCCCCCCCTCCCCCCTCCTCCCCCACCCCCCCTCCCCCTTTCTTTCCCTGCCTCACCTTCTCCCTCCTCTTCCCAGACTTCGTCCCCTCCCCCTCCCCCCCTTTTCCTCCTTTTCCTCTCCCCCTCCTCCCCCCTTTCCCCTCCCCTTTCTTCTTTTTCTTCCCTTTTTCCCTCCCCCCCTTTTCCCCCGTTCTCCCCTTCCCTCTTTTTCCGTTTCCCCCCCCCCCCCTCCACCCACTCTCTCCCCTCCCTTCTTCACTTTCGCCCCTTTTTTCCCTCCCTCCTTTTTTTTCTTTCTCTCTCTTCCCCCTCTTCCTCCCCTTCCTCTTTCCCCTCCCATCTCTTCCACGAGCCTTCTTTTCCTCCCTCCTTCCCTCCCCCCCCTCCTTCTCCCCCCTTCCCTTTCTCCCCCCCATCTCCGCTCCCTCCTTCCTCCCTCTCCTCCTCCCCTCCCCCCCTACTCTCCCTCACTCGTCCCCCTCCCTCTCTCCTCACTCCTGTTCTTTTCTCTGCCTCCCCCCCTCCCCCCCCCCTTCCCCCCTCCCCTCTCCCCCTCCCTTCTCTGCCTCCCCCTTCCCCCTCTCCCCCCCACCCCCCCTTCCACCCCCCTTCCTCCCCTCCCTTTTTTGCCCCCTCTTTTTTCCCTTCCCTCCCCCCTCCCCCCCCCCCCCCTTTCCGCTCCCTACCTCCCCCCTCTCTTTTTCTCCCTGCCACTTCCTCTCCTCCTCATCACTCCCTCCTCACCTCCTTCCCCCCCCCCCCCCCCCCCCCCCCTCCCCCTTCCTCCCCCCCCTTTCCCCCCCCCCTCCTTGTTTCTTCTTCCTTCTCCTTCCTCCTTGTTCCCCTCCCTTATCTCCCCTCTCCCCCCTTCCTCCCCTTCCCCCTTATCAACTCTCTCTCCTTCCCCCCCCCCCTCCTTCCCTTCCCCAACCCCCCCCCCCTTCCCCTCTCCCCCTCACCATTCTGCTCCGCCCCCCCTTCTACCCCTCCCTTTTCCTCTCTCCTCCCCTTTATTTTCTTTGCGCCCCCCCCTTCCCTCTTTCTCCTCCCTTTTCCTTTTGTGGACAAATGAGATACGTGGCATAACACTAACACGGCTCCTAAATTACATAAAGGCTTTGCAATAAACAGGGGGCCAATTCGTTTAGGGAATAGGAAAAATTCCTGGGTCCTTAATTCGCGGGGTGACTTGTTTTTTGCAGTATGGCATGCACTCCTCCGTGAGTTGCTACGGTCTACCACCACACTAATTCGGTTTCTGCCAAAAAATTGTCTTTCAAAAAATTTAGTTGTTGTAAGTAGGAATTGAGTGATCAAATCTATGTTAAATGAAACCGTAACTTGCAAATCTAACAATAGCTAAAAATTACTGAAATGGTATCTTCTTCTCCTGGTCACCCTGTTCGGAAAGGGGAAACCTAACTGTTGGCTTCGGGATAGTTGATCAGCGATTGTGCACTACTCTTCTCCTTAGGTGCTTCAGCCTCATTAATGGAACTGCATCTGAATCTTCAATCAGCCAAATCAATGGTCTTCTCAGCTCCCTGAAACATCAGAATTAACATCATCAGTAGGCATTTTCGGGCTTCATAAGCAGCTCCACTCCTCAAGTGATGGCATTGACATGGTCCCTCGGGGGATTCTGTGTGATGCCTTGTGATGCTGGGGGTTGTGGGTTGTGATGGAAGGTTGCCTGGTTTCCTTGAGCAGTTGATTGCGCAATCGAGCATTGAGTTTCCAAGTGCTTGTTATGAGCCGCATTGCCTCCATATTTTTCTGCTTGCAACATCCTATTCTTCAACTCCGAGATTTCTTCACTAGGTTGAGATGGCATTGGTGATGCTGGTTGGTGGCCTGCTGAAACCTGGTGGGTGTGGTGGTACATGTCTCTGCATCTGGGGGTGCCTGCTGAGGTGGCATGGTTGCTGAGGATTCTGACATTGCTGTTGTCTTGTAAGAAAAGTATGGGTGATCCTTCCAGCCGGTTGTAGGTATTAGAATATGGATTGTTCTTGTGGGCTTGAAAGGCACATACTTGCTCTACTGAACTAGTACACCACTCGGGAAATATGACGAAAGAACCAAATGAATCACAGAAGAAAGGATCAGTGTCCGAACAAAGTGCAGCTACCGGTGATGGTGGGGGAGCTTGTAGTACACTCTTATCAGCGATCTGACTTATGGCATTTATCTGTGCAGCTAAACTCTCATACTTGTCATCAACTAAAGTTTCCCACCTTTTGGATGCCCTCTAAGGTTACCAAACTATGAATTATGAGTGGCGATTTCATCAATCAGTTCATATGCAGCGTTGATTCTTGGTTCATAAATCGGCCATTAGCAGCAGAATCTAACAAAGCCCTACTCTCATACCCAACCCATTGTGAATGACTGAACTAGGAACCCATTTCTCCAGCCCATGATGAGGACACATTCTCAAATAACTCCTAAACGTTACCAAGCATCATATAATGACCATCTGTCTCCTGATTGAAGTTAGTAATTTGGCTCCTCAGTAAAGCAGTTCTTTGTGGGGGGTAGTACTTCCTCGAAAAGCAAGAGCTAAATCCTCCCAACAATTAAGGTAGCCATATTGAGATCGTTTCAACAGGTTTAGCTTTGTCTTCAACGAAAATGGAAACATTCGCCTTCTGATGTGTGCTAGAGACATTCATTTGCTAGATAGTATCACAGTATTGAAGGAAATTCGTAAGGGTAAGTTCGGATCTTCCTTCAATGTCCCTGAAAACTGATTTCGTTCAACCATATTCACAAGAGCCGGTTTCAGTTCAAAGTTAGCAGCATCGGTATCAAGTACTGAATAGCCTCCGGCCATAGCTCCGTACTAGGCAGGAATAATCCTCAATGAACGGCCGCAGGTGGGGTGGTGAGGTGGTGGTCCTCTACCCTGTCATTCTCCTTCGGCAGCCATTTCAACTTCTAAAATACCCTTCAAACAACGGATTAAAGGTGAACTCGAAAAACTGAGACAAGTCAGAAACAGTTTCCTCCACAGATCGGGGAAGAAAAATTCGGCGTCTCTATACGTCTCAACCGTTTCAGAAACACTCGCTCGGGCTCAGGAAAATAAAAGTATCCGGCTCGTGGTCGTTTGCATAAACATGAACCGCACACAATAGACTCCGAGCAAAGATAAGAAACAGCCCCAAAGAACTGAATAGTTCTTGAGACTAAGAAAAATAAAAATAAACAGTATAAACCCGACTAATAGAATTAAAAATTGCCTCCCGGCAACGGCGCCAAAATTGATGAGGCTATCGCCACACTATCAAAAGTAAACCAAAAACACTAACTCAGCAGCTAGGGAAGTAAGGATCGAATCCTTGGGAAGCAATGAACCCTATTAATTCTAAAAAGCTTAAACCGTACAACAGGGCCTGGTCGAGAAATATTGACTTACTAACTGACACAGACTATTACTAACTAATTACGGGAAATGACGAAGATAAACCAATAAATGAAGCCTAGGGTCATGGGTCAACCAGAACACTAATGGATTCACTAAAAAACAGTTCCATCTCACATTATCGCAAATTAGGGCTCACTAATTATCTCGAATCTGACTCCCTCGAAACTCATCTATCGGCTCATCGCTCATGCCTAGACTAATTCGCTATTATTCAGTGGTTCTATTGGGGTACTTTTACATCGCATCAAATTCAACAAATTACCAAAATTATCAACTAAATTGCGCACAATTCAATTGTAACGAAAATCCCATAATAGGAAATTGACTACTAATGTGGAATTGTGAAAAAACCTAATTTAGTTAGTCGATTAACTAATCAGGGTTTCCCTAACCCTAGAAATTAGACTACTCACTCATGACTATGAAAATTACAAGCAAGAATAATTGTAAAGTTCATTAATTGAATTCATGAAGTAATTGACAATTAAACTAATAACATCAACAATTAACTAATAACTAGACTAAAGAAACTAAAAAGCATAAATTAAAATTAAAATAAAGAACAAAGTAGAAGAATTACCAAATTGGAGAAACAATTTGAAGACTTGAATGATTGAAAAAATTATGTTGTGAACAAAAACCCTAATTTCCTAAATTAATTTGAGAGAGAAAAAGTGCTTAATAAAAAACCTAAGAGAGTAATTCTAAATTATGAAAAGCATAAGTTCTTTGCCTAGAAGTCGTGCCTAATGTACCCAAAGTTGGGCTTACCAGCCTAACTACAAAGAAAATAAAAGAGAATTAAAATTCCCGGAAAAACGGCTGAGAGCGGGCGCCTAATGAGTGAGAGTCTTACGTGCTCCCGCATCCAGACTCACAGAAGCCCTCATCTTCCAGTTATGAATATTCATTATATTGGCCCAATTCCATGTCTATTGTGCCGCTGCATTATGCCTCAGAACCTTATTTTATTTTCCTTTTCTTCTTATTTCTCTTCATTAGCTTTTGTAAGACTTGTTTTCATACTTCTGACACGCATGTTCCATGCATCTTCATTCTTATCCCGTCCAAGCTTTGGCTTCGTTCCGAAGCCTCAGTTTCATGCTGTCCTTCCCTGATTTTCCTTGAAATTGATTTTCCAAAAC
>PYUH01000319.1:18714-37032 GCA_016808085.1 Suaeda aralocaspica | reverse complement strand
GTAAGAACGATAACCATTTCAGTAAATTTTTAGCTATTGTTAAGAATTTGCAAGTTACTGTTCAATTTACTGATTTGATCACTCAATTTCCTACTTACACTAAATTTTTGAAAGACATTTTGAGCAGGAAACGCGAATTGAGTGTGGTGGAGACCGTAGCACTCACGGAGGAGTGCAGTGCCATATTGCAAAACAAGTCACCACCGAAACTAAAGGACCCAGGAAGTTTTTCTATTCCCTGTAACATTGGCCCCCTGTTTATTGACAAAGCCTTATGTAATTTAGGAGCCAGTGTTAGTGTTATGCCACTATCTATTTGTAAAAAGCTTGATATGGGTGCTTTAAAGGTTACTAACATTACCTTGCAGGATGGAGATAGGACAGTGAAATACCCTAAAGGTATTTTAGAGGATGTCCTGGTGAGAGTCGGGAAATTTTTATCCCTGTTGATTTTGTTGTGTTAGATATGGATGAGGATGCACACATCCCAATCATTCTTGGTAGACCTTTCTTACACACTGCAGGTGTGTTATCGATGTCAAAAATGGTAGTTTGACCTTGTCTGTAGGAGATGATAAAAGTTACCTTTAATCTTATGCTGCTCTTAAGAGTCCAATGATGGAACAATCATGTTATGCTATCGATGTCATTGATGAGATTTTATTTGATGATATGCCTCGATCTACTACAAAAGATCTTCTGGAGGCCGTTGTTTGCTTGATGTTGATGCAGGTGAAGGTACAATCGAGCTGATGCTTTGTCCAGGACCTTACTGGTGAGGAATTGAACTCGGAAGAGAGCCGGAGATTATTGAGTTACCTCAAGAGGTTTGTTCTGTTAAAGAGGTAACCAACCTGAGATGAAAAACCCTCCCTCTCACTTGAAATATGCTTTTCTCGATGAAAGAGTTGTACCCCGTCATTGTTAGTGCTTCTCTTAATGATAATCATTAATAAACTTTTATGTGTACTTAAATTCATAAGAAAGCTATGGTATACTATTGATGATTTGACCGGTATTAGTCCTGATTTTGTATGCATAGAATCATTTAGAGAGGTCACAAACCTTGACTCCAGGGTCAACGACGTTTGAATCCTAACATGCAGGCGGTAGTGAAGAAGGAAGTCCTTAAACTTCTAGATGCAGGTATTATTTACTCGGTGCCTGATTCCGAGTGGGTAAGTCCCGTACAGGTAGTCCCTAAGAAAGGAGGGACAACTGTTGTTCGTAATGAAAAAAATGAACTAATCCCTACTAGAGTTGTCACTCACTCCTGTCTGTGAGCTCGATCAGTTTATGGCTTAATTCTGGATGATTTTTTGTTTTTGCAATAATTTTCGTGTGTAAGCTTAGATTAAATGCGTGGCAAATGTTATGAGTTTTCAGTTAAGGGACAAAAGCTATTCTTTTTGAATTTTGAATTTGGTTATGAATTGAGGTTTTTCACAATTGAAATTAAGGGTTCATGTGTTTCAGTTTTAAAGCACATGAATTTTGAATTTGTGACTGCATTGATGTTTTTATGAACTTGGGTGGAGAATTAGGTTGCCACGTTTTGTGAATGCTTAGTGCCGTGATGTATGAGATTAAGGGGTAGGAAGGGATCATTACTCACAATGCGTTTCAATGATGATTATATGGTTAGGTTTGGGAAATAGTACGAAGAGAGGAGTGTGCTTTTAGTCCAACATATGGACCTTTGACGTTTAAGTATTGAACTTCTCTGCAAAGTGGATTTTATTTGGAGATGCTATGGGGGCACTCATCTTTTTATGCCTTGTCTTCAATTTGATTGTGAATTGGTGGTCTGGTTGGCTTTAGTTATGAACTTCCCTTGTCTGGGTTTGCTGATTTCTTTAACATACTTCTGTGCTTCGTGAGCTTACATCTTCTTTAGTGGTGGTTGGTTGGCATTCTTTAACTTGTGTATGAATGTCAATATTTAACTTTGTCTATTTTGTTTCCACCAGCCAAATTGATCTGTGTTGGATTAACCTTTCCTCTTTCCATTACTGGGTTCTTTGTAAATGTTACTTAGGTTGTGTACTTTAAACAGCAACATACAAGGAAACCAACTGACGAGAAAAAAACATATAACTACAAAACAACCACCCAAAAGACCTTACAAAAATATGCATATAGAGGTTTTGTCCATATGCCAGTTTCACATTCCCAGACACAGTTTATTGTTCTTAGATGCCTCCACACAAAAATACATAGGAATATTAATCAAAAAATTTGAAGGGGGATATATAACAATATATTGCGAATACAGATTAACAACAGAAATCAAAAACTACTCACATATATGGAATATACAACTAAAATGACAAGCATATGATATCCATTAATTAGTACAAATAAAGTACACTACAAAAAAACAGACACATAGTGACTTTAATTACCCAACCTTGACCATATATCATGAGCAACTTCATATGATTATCAATTTTCAATTACTTATTTTTCTATCATTGCTATAATACATTTAGTGCGTGCAATTAAAGTGAATCTTTTGAATGTCTTTTGTATGGGTATATTTTTTTTATCATTAAATATTTTTAAATGAGAGCAAGGCTTCTTGTTTTTTTAAGTTTTGAAGGAGTTAAATGGTAATGTTTTGGATGAATTAACCTAAACAACTTTAAAATGTCATTTCTTTTGCGCATGTTTCACAATAAAATGTATGTTCCACTAGCCCTGAACAATCCTTTGTACATGTTCGTGAATTATTAATTGAAGCATTCTCTCAAATTTGATGCAAATTCCCTCTTCCTATTACGAGAGCAAGAAACTGAATTAACACTCGTCTTGGGTATGAAAAAATTGATGCGTGCACAAACACATTGGCATTTTGTTTTCGTGGGGGTATCACAAAATAATGAATGTCCAAAATGTAATACTCTAGATGGAAGTCAAAGTGCGATGTCAAATAGCGATATATCAACAAAACCAAAGGTGAGCCAGAGTGAGGTGTTCGATACACTTTCCATTGAATCCTCAGGCTAAAAGATATATATTAATTGTCCACATAAGATGCTGAAGATATTGACATGGCTATGGAAAGGATGTCGAGGAGAGGAAGGATGGAATTGGGCACCTCGGATGGTTAGCATGGAAAGATTTTGATAGGTGGTATCCTGATTTTTCCAAGGACTTGTAGAGAGTGAGATGGTCTTGCTAGTGATGGGTTCATCTTATCGTTAATGATACCACGCATAGTACATGGCCAGGCTTTGGGATCTATAAACTCTACCACCATGCTATGTATGAAGCGTGTTCCTTTATTCTTGTCCTCTTATAACTTCCCGGAAAAATTAGCTGCCTGGTATTAATATTGACATCTTCTTCACAACCCTGATTGATGAGCTAAAACATTTTATGGTGAAGGTGTAATGCTTTTGATGCTTATAGAGAAACAAAATTTCAAAAACTTCGAGCAGAAGGGGGGGGGCCTAATGTGACAATCAATGATTTTCCCGCGTATGCAATGTTGTCAGGGTGGAGTTCTAAAGGTTTTATGCATGTCCTCAGTGCCGCATGATACACATTGTACTAAATTTGCAGGAAAATTATGGCTCGTTGGAATCGTAAGTGGTTTTTGCCAATCTAACACCTTATCGCTGTCAAGGTCATTTGTTTGATGGAATGACGAGGCTGGCCATGCCCATTCGTCAATCAGGGTGGAAATTCGTATTAACAACGAAGGGGTTGGTTATGTTTACGGTAGAAAGGAAAAAAGTCTTCCAAAAAAAAAGAGGGCAAGACAAGATGACGAGGTGATGATAGGAGAAAATGTTTTGTGGAGTAGAGGAGTATATTCTTCGATTACCTTATGGGAATACATCTTCTTCGTCATTAATTTAGATGTTAATGCATATTGAGAAAAATGTGTGGTGATAGATTTTTTAGGACCATTTTTGGAAAATGGAGTACGAAAACAGAGATGAAGAAGATATCTAGACAAGAAACTCCAAACGATTGGAATAAGTTCTCACCTTTGGCTTCAAAAGGTTCTAACGGTGTCAATTGAAATTATGCCTACAAAGCGTCTTATCTATGTTCACATCAAGATAAGCAACGATTCTAAGGGTTTTGCAAAAAGTAAAAGGTTCCAGATGGGTATGGTGACACTCTCTCGTTGTGGGTAATTGAAGCAGCTCAAAAGAGCTTCAAATCTAGGAGTCACGACAATTCATGTTCTTATGAATGCAAGATATTCTACTCACGGAGCAGTTACGAGCTTTCATAAACTACGAAAATTATGTGAGTTAGTTTTCAGATTTTGTATCCTCTTTCGAAATTGTGTCTACTCCACTACTCTGATTTGTCATCCTTTTACAAATATTCGTGCTGCTCCACTACGGAAAAATAGGGAACCCATATCTGTATTTTGTACTTTAATATGATGATCATGAATTATTGATGTGTTATGATGATTTATGAAGTTTAGATTGATTGTTTAAAGGTTAAAATACATAGAATTGCTGGACCAAAATTTAGATTCATGAAATTCAATTGAATAAATATTTTGGACATGTTTTTTGGTTTATGAAACAATGGTCTAAGTATAAATGGTTTCATAATTTTGTTAGTATTGCAGAAGAGTTTTACCATGAAATTTTAGATTGTTTTTTTAAGTTTCTCATGACTTTAAAGTTAATCAATAATCTGAAAACTTATTATAAAAACAGTTAAAGTATGTTGTAAAAGCGTTCAATTATGCTAGGTAATGATAACATAGTAGTTCTATGATGTTACATATAGGTTTATTATGTTTTATGATGTTTTTAAAAAAGTGATTTTTAAGCATGTTTAACCATGCCTTTCCAGATATTTATACAAGACTATAGGCTTTAAAGTATGTAATTACCTATAATTGATCATATAAGAATTAGAAATACATGTATGATTGATTTATGGGTTGTTTTGAAGGTTTGTGAAAGGAGTAGTTTACTATTTTATAATTGGTTGTCCACTTTTTAAAGTGGCATAAAAATATACTAAGGTTCTTATAAACATAAAGTCGGAAGTCGCGAGTACTAAGATCATACAATAGAAAAGAAAATGATGTATGGAATGGAATAGAGACTCATATAAGGACTGTTTTGGACAATGTTTCCAATATAGAAGCTTAGTTTTAGTTGTTGTAGAATTTTAGTTACGAGGTTTTAATTAGGCTTCAGTTTTCCCTATGTAGAGATTTTGAAGTAGTCTGACTTCTAGAATTGTGTGGGCGGAGGCATGATGTTATGTTTATTTTTGTTTACTTTTTCCGTAGTTTTCTTAGTTAATTTTAGCTAGTTTTTTCTCTCCTTTCTTCCCAGTCTGTCCTTCTTTGACATAGTTTTTTTTCTCGGTTCTTCCTTTTCCTCCAAACATATTTCTAGCTTAGAATTCCTTGTATCTACTCTATTTGTGGTTTTTATCTCATTTTTGTAGATTTCCTCCCCGGTTGATTCCGAAATCAAGAATTACATGAAATAGATGTAGTAGGTAGCTTGGCGAAGAGTTGGGTCGGTGCTTGATCGAGCAGGTTTTAACAGCCTTTGCAGAGATCCTTTCGGATTTTGCTTAAGAGGTTCTAACGATTTCGCAATTTTACTAGTTCAATATCGCTAGACTTGGTCCAGCGACAGGGAAGACTGAGAGGTGCTTGGCAATTCACTTTGCAACTAAAGCCACTTCCTCAAACAAAGAAAGAAAGAAAACAGGGGGTAGCACCCCGCTAGGCTACAGGGCGCCTGCTACGTTCTTGTAGCGGCGGCTACCCCCTATGCACTTAGTTTCTTTCTCAACTTACAACCCTTCGTTGGGTTAAACTCTACTATATAACCTGAGTTCTCAGCAGTTTTGAGGAGGGAGATTTTGTTTAGAATAGCTAGAAGTTAGTATAAGATTATTAGAAAACTCTCATTTTGCACTCTAGATTATTTGTATTTGATTTAGTGGTTGTTCTTGATAAATCCATTACTGTAATTCTATCTTTCTTCAATTATTGAAGTTGGTTATTCAAGGTTCTTGGTTCTTGTTCATGTTCTTGTTTGGAGTTCTTAGTTTGGTGTTCTGGTTGACATTCAAACGTTATTGGTACTTGTTCTTGGTTAATCAATATTGTATTGGGGTGTTATTGGAAGTAAAGCTTCATGTCTCTTTAATACAATTATTCAAGCTTCATGGTACAGCTCTTAATTCATCTTCAATTCATTTCAATTATAATTGTTGTAGCTTTTTTTTTACTTTGAGTTTTGTTTATTAAAGCTTTTATCAATTTAATCTGTCCTTGTCTTGATTGCTTTCATTATTTCAAGTTCTTAAGCTTCTTTATCAAGATTAACTTGTCCTTGTTCTTTGCTTACATTAATTCAAGTTCAAAAGTTTTCTTCTCAAGATTAATCTTATCCAGCATTATTGCTTTATGCCTTAAATACTAAAGATTAACCTGTCCTTGTCTTCATTTCTCTCTATTGCTTTTGTGTTTTGATTAAATCACTTGCATACTTATTTCTTTGTACTAACATTGATAATCAAACAAATCTCTTCCATTTTAGTACTTTTGTTTATTTAGTTTATAATCCATTGTCATAACCTATTTCTTTCCTAAAATTGTAATCATGAATAAAATTTGATTTGATAATAAAATGTGTAGTGAGTAGTTTTTACTGCTAAGCTATGGGTGAAACCCTGACCACCTTCACACCTCATGACATAGTAGGTTCTTAGTAAAAAAACCGAGCTTGGGGGTAACTAGAGTCGTTACATTGGGTTTTACTTCGTAATCTATACTTTCTTCCATAGATGTCGTCTTAGGTTCCTCAACGAAGGATCGAGAGAGATGAGTTGAGTGAAGACTCCCCATGTTTGATTAGTTTGAAAAGCATGAGAATAGGCATGTTCAAGTTAAGGGACGTTACTATTCTGCGTGAAAAAACTGATTAGGAGTCGTTTTATGCTCACGCCATGAGAATAGGTCGTGTTCGTAGTTCCGCTCGCATGCTAGCTCGAGAGAGTAGACATGACTCTTAGAACGACTTACCCTTGACTTCCCCTCTACGTTCGTGTAACCAGGAATCCGTGCCTCATGTAAGAAGTGAGTGTTTGTATCCTTACCTTAGTCGTCTTTAATTATTAAAATAAAGTTAAAATAAATCAACATTAGTAGCAATCTTCTTCTCTTCGGAATTAAAAACGACTTAAAACTTACTACTCTTAGACCGCCTTGTGTAAATACCATTAACTCGTGGGATGGATCCTTACTTAGCCTTACTAGTAGCCTAGTGAGCCTGTATGATTTATCTTTTGTAGCCACTTCGCAGGGCTATCATAGACACCTTACTTTAAAGGTACCTAAGTACTAAAAACATACACAAGAGTTAGAATGCATGCTTGAAAAATTCTTGATTACATGAAATCTTTGTATGCTTGTTTTTAATCATGAATAATGCATGACATGTTATTACTACCATGTTCTTAGATTATGATGGCATTCCATGTTAAATAGAAAGTTAAATTTTTATAAGCTTGAATTGGAATGTTACTATCAGTTTAATTTGGCCAATAGTTTATTGTCAAGGAAGGAAGTTATTCTAAAGTTGGTTAGTTCTTAATCCCAAGAAAGGTAGTTGTGAGTTTTATTCACGTGATTAAAAGAAGTTATGGAGAAATTATTTAACATGTTGCACTCACAGTTTAATGTGTGGTCAGAAGAAAGTAAGTGATTAGCCACTCACAGTTAATTTGTGGTAAGGAAGTTCAGTTTATTAAAGGACACATAGAAGATTTATTGGAATCACCTTAAATTGAAGATAATTAAATGGGCTTACTTGATTTGATGCATGTCTTTATGTGATGTTTCATGAGAGTCTAACATTGCTAACCTGTTAATCACGTAAAACGTAAGAGGGCTTGCATCAAAAACTCTTGGAACGTATATAACTTAAGTATGAATAAATGGGGGGAGGTCGTATGGAACTTGATCTATGACTTCTCTAATTGGAGTATAAGACGTTTTACTCTTTTCTAATTTTTAATCGCGGGATATCCGTGACTTTATGTGACATAGTAATACCTTCTTGGAGTTGCTTCCAAGTTGGTGCCCAATAATTAAATGCAGGTAAAAAGGTCGTTAAGGTAGTTGAGTGCATGTTTATTTTCTTTAGTTTGCATAGTCTTAGTTATTATGTACTCGGCTTTTCTGACTGTTTGTTTGTTCGCATGGCTTTGTCTTGGACTTGTCCCTACAATGACCCACTTCTGTGATTAGTTGTCTAGTAAAAAAAAAGCTGCAGGTACAAGGGGGCATAAGTCATTTCATAATGGGGCTAGAGTGAGAGCGCTTGCTGTGTTTTTGTAGCTTTACTTATTTTGTTGCTTATGAAGACTAACATTATTTTGGATTTGATTTAATTCTAAAGACATTAGTTTTGGTTTGTGTTTTTAAGGGCCAGTAATATTGTTCGAAGTGTAATAAGTTTAAAGTTCATTTTAATTGAGATGTTTTTGAGGTTAGTTTCAATTGTTTGGTTTAAGACTTCCGCTGTAGTACTTTGATAATTGTAGGATAGACTTGTTTTTCCTTCATGCATTAGAGTTCATGTTTAAGGGGTTGCTTATGTGAATAGTTAGGTGTAAGGAAATTGTATGTTAGCCACAAGACCTCTTTTCGTAGAATTATTAGTTTATTTTTTTTTGGGAAGGATGGACCTATTCTTAAGTTTTGTGCAGGATGTCACATATTATGCCTAGTAAGATACTCAATAGGAACATTGGAGAAGAAAGACTACGAAAGTCCGCCTCGATATGTCCAGGAAATACGTTCTACTGTTGGTACATGAGTACTGTGTTGAAGTTACCACACGGGATTAGCCTGACCATGTAGCAGCCTTGATTGTTAGGTTTGCCCCGTTCACCTATTTAGAGATTAGGCAAAGTTTAGTGATTTATATTTGTTGGAGGCCTTCCAATTATTCTAAGTATAAGGATGCTGTTGGTGTTAGTGGAGTTGTGATTGGAGATTCTTTGAGGGTATATTGCTAGGAAAGAGCCTGAGTATCAGAAATGAATGCAAGTGAGGAGAACCCGCCCCACAGACCGAAGGTAGCTAAGGAAGTAAAGACCTAATAGTGAAGGAGACTCCTACGGGTTCGAAGACTGATGAGTCAAGGGATAGTTCGTGTTACAAAATGATGACCCAGACCCAGTAATTCCAGTATATGTTGACTTGGTAACCGAATCAGAAGAAGAGGAAGAAGAATCAGATCCTGAGGAATATGGAAGGAAGGGAAAAGACGGATGAAGAATGGAGGTTGACACTAAAATGACTCGGAGTTCACATCAAGGAAATATGTGGATGTCAAGAGACAAGAAAGATAATGTTAACGTTGTAGAACTTTGTTTAGATCTAGTTAACTATGATGTTTAATGTTTAGTTGAACAGATTAAGTTATTTTTTGCATTAGTTTGAATAAGTGGCAGTGAGCCATAAAAATGATGAGAAGAGTTGAGTGATAAATTTATTTTATGATTTAAGCTGAAGTAGAATAGAACCAAGGGAATTATTTTTATTTCTTATGTGCTTTATTCTTATTTTAATGGTTGTGTAAACATCAAGATAAAGTGAATCATTCGCTCTAAAAGAATGAATTTCTTAAGACGAAATGAGAAAGTGTTTTATGATTTAAGTCTATGTTGTCCTAACTTACAGTTAGACGTAATTTAATATAAAGGTCTTTTCCTCTACAAAAGAATAGAATGGCTCAACATAACAACAATCAGCTGAATGAAGTAGTGATTCAATTAGCTACTATGTAGTCTGAACATTTATGCCAGAGGAAATGGAAATGGTAGTGACCCTGCTGGGGAACTCTTCAAGAAAATTTCACAAAGTATGCCACCCACTTACCAAGGAAAGCACAATCCAACTGGTTCTAAGGGATGGTTGAGAGTTAATAAGTTGTTTGGGCAGTTGAGTGTCCAGAAGAGCTTAAGGGAACTATGCTGTTTACTATTTGAGAGGAGAAGCTGATTTATGTGTGGTCACAAAATGAGGCTGTAATAAGGGCTTTACCAGAATTTAATTGATATGTTTCATGAGCTGATTCGTAATATTTCTATCCTGTGTTTCTTCAGAAGCAGAAGGCTGAGGAGTTTCTAGAACTTAAGATGGGGGGTATGTCTATTATTGATTACTACTCTAAGCTCATAGAATTTTCTTAGGTTTTCCCTGAGGCTGTAGCAACTGAAGGTTGAAGCTAGTCACTTTGAAAAGGGGTTTTCAAGGAAATATGGGAGGAAAGGTGACAACTCAAGCCGGAAGTAGGAATGGGAGTGGGAATGGAGGAGGACATACTAAGACCTCAAACATTGGAAAGCTGAATGTGATGGCTCGAAGTTAAAGCAGATGCTAATAAGGATGTGATCACTGGTACTTTTTTCTTTCACTTGTTCCTGTTAAAGTTTTGTTTGATTATGGTGCAACGTACTCTTTTGTTACCACTAAACTCCAGAAAAGTTAAAACATGTGTTGGGAAAAGTAGATGCAGTACATATGTATTAAGTGTTACCTTCAGGATAAGATGCAATGTTCAAGGAGATTCATGATGTTTCTATTGGAATTGAGGGAGTGGAGTTTAAGGCTAACCTAATCGAGTTTGATTTAGGTGACTTAGAAGTGATCCTAGGGATGGATTGGTTGAGTAAACATAAGGCTGAGGTTCTATGTAAACCACAGAAGATCTCGTTGAGGAAATAAGGGTAGAAGGTGAGCTATTGGAGGGCAGGAAGACTGAAACACAACAAAATATGTATGTACTAAGGTTTTCTAGTTTGTGAAGAAAGGTTTTCCAGTCTACCTTGTAGTGTGAGAGATGTGGATCATGTTGAGACTGCTAAACTTGAGGATATTGATGTGTAAGGGACTTTCTTGATGTATTTCCGGAGGAGATTCCGAGAATGCCACCTAAGCGAGAAATTGACTTTACAATAGACTTAGTCCTAGGAACAGACTATTTCCAAAGCACCCTACAGGATGGCGCCTGCGGAAATGAGTGAGTGAAGGACAGTTGCAGGATTTGTTGGAAAAGGGTTATATTAGGCCTAGTGCTTCACGTTGGGGAGCACCAGTACTGTTTGTGAAGAATAAAGATGGGAGTCTGAGGTTATGTATTCTCTATAGTAAGTTGAATAGGTGACAATCAAGAATAAGTATTTATTACCGAGGATTGATGACTTCTTTGATCAATTGAAAGGAGCTACCCTGTTTTCGAAAATTGATTTGAGGTCATGATACCATCGATTATGGATTGTTAATGACGACATATTGAAAGCTGCTTATACGCACTACATTAGTACAAAAAAACACATTTGCTGTGGTTAAAACTGGGCCTTTTGCTGCGATTTTTGATCGCAGCAAATGGAGTAGCAGCAAATAAGAGTTGTTTATCTGCTCGTTCCAACCGCAACAAATAGTGGGTATTTGGTACGGTTTTCTGGACAACTGGCAAGCAAATAAGTATTGTTTTTGGTGGGAAGTGTTGGCTATTTGCTACGATTTTTTGAAGAACCGCAGCAAATTAGTCACTTTCCACCAAAAAAGGCACTTATTTGTTGCGGTTGTCTAGAAAACCACAACAAATATTACCCCAAAAAATTATTTTTTTTTTTTTCGCTTTTTTAATAAATAATGATCATTATTATTATTATATACAAAATATGATTATTTTCAATCATATTAGAGCTATATCAAATACAATCGCACTCTTCCTAAGAAACAAAAAAAAAACATAGTATTATTTAAAATAGTCACTCACCAAAACACTCATTCAAACACTCACTAACACCAACAACACAGTAGCAATCATCACACCAGCAAACACCCGAGCAACAGCAGCAACAAAAATGTATTTAGTACCCTGCAGAACCTCAATCAATCAAATGCCTCCAAATTGAGCAAGGACTGATAACATAAAATGAGTTGTGCTAGTGAACGAATAACCATGCTTTTGTATATGCAGAAAATTAAGCAATACAAGATAGTTCAGACCAATACCCTAGTTAGCCTGGTCCTCAATTGTTGGCACATATCATACTGCTCCAAGTTCAAAGCATACTGAATCAAAATATCAAGACAAAAAAATATATCACAATTATAACGGTGTGTATTGCTTTTACGCACTCAATAATGTAAATATAAGTCCACATTGATGCATTTTACACTCAATATTGCATGCAAAACTAGCAACATTCAATTTTACCATTGCTTGTTCAAACCTTGATGCAGTCAAAGGGTTCATTAAGAGCATAAAACATCAAACAACAACTCAACAAGATTTATCTAAACTAGGTGCATTGGCTCAATTACGTTTAAAAGATTGTCCTTTTTCCCAGGCTCAACTTCCCAACTTCAGAACCAACAAAATGAATCTGTAAAAGCATGAAACAATTTTAGGTTTGCTCATCTATTAGATAATCTGGAATAAACATTGATGTTGTGAACAGAGATATTTCGAACTTAGGCAACCAAACTCCTCCAACTGATTTTTACACATGAATTTCGAACACATAGGTCAGACAACAGACAAGATACCTCAACATCAAATGCAGGCGACTGTAATCTAATCATCCTAAAGTCATGATAGGAGATGTCTCATTAGTCGTCTAGCTTGCCATCAACATAATATCATTAGAGCTCAAAACTAGACGAAACAAGATTTCCAAAAATAACACCACAGAAAACAATTTATGCTAAATTATGCATTTTGAATCAATAATTAACATAGTTATTCATCAACGATTAGCAAATCATGTGCCTGAGTATTGTGCAGCAAACATGGAAGTAAAATGTTCAACACTCTAGAAACTTGATTAAAAATCCACAGTATAAAGTTCTAGAAGTAACTCATTCGACCTTGCACCTTGAAGAAACTTTTCGGCAATACTACAACAAAAAGCATGGAATGAAGTCACTCATACACACTCAGTCCCTACATACTTACACACTCAATCATATCACTCACACTCACAGCCACTCACTCACACAGCCACTAAACAAACTCTGTGACTCACCCTCACACATTGACACACTCACTCAGTCCCTCACTCACTTACACACTCAACCACTCACATAGCAAGCCAAATAAAACACTCACTCACCCTCACACATTCACTTACTCACTTCAGATATTCACTGAAACACTCAAAGTTATCAATCACTCGCTCACACACTCACTCCTCCCTCCCCAACACACACACAGACACTCGCATACTCACCAGTGAGCAATAAGTTACTCTCTTACCCACTAAGTTCAAACAAAACATATAAACCACCAACCTCAATTGAGCCAATTTTGAAAAATCATCACAGAATCGCCTCAAACGATTAACTCACCTCAAACGATTGATCTTCTAATAAAATCGCCTAAATTCCACCAAAATCGCCAGAAATTTGCCTCAAAATTACCCGAAATTCGCCTCAATATTGCATCAAACAAATAAAAAAATCGTCATTAAAATGTGCAAATAAAAGAAAAAAAAAGACAGAAAAAAGAAGAGAATGATATGTGCGGTTTTTACAGTGTTTTTCCCCTTGTTTCGAGTCAATTTTACCCTAGTGGTTGTTATTCTGGCTTGATTTTAGCTCATTTGATGTTCTTTAGCTAATTTGAAGTGTCTCGCCAAGTTTGATCGATTTCCGCCGATTTTAGAGCTTTTTAGTTTGATTTTTATCATTTGCGGTTGTTATGCTCTGTTTGGTGTGTTTTGTAATTTCAGGCACGGAAACTGAGGCTCGAACGAAGCCGAAAGCTTGGACGGGATAAAAGAAATGCATGGAAATGCGTGTCAAGAAGTATGAAAACAAGTCTTAAGAACTAATGAAGAAATAAGAAGAAAAGAAAATAAAAAAAGGTTCTGAGGCATATATGCGGGCGCACAAAATAGACATGTGGGCGCTTTAATGGAATTATCAGCTGAAGAGGCGTTCTGGAGGTCTGATGCGGGCGCATAACCTCCTATGCCCCGCATCAGCCTTTTTTTCCGGGAATTTAATTCTCTTTTATTTTCTTTGTAGTTAGGCTTTGTAAGCCCAACTTTGGGTACATTAGGCACAACTTTCTAGGCAAAAGAACTTATGCTTTTCTAATTTAGAATTACTCCTTAGGTTTTATTATTAAGCACTTTTTCCTCTCAAATAATTTAGGAAATTAGGGTTTTTGTTCACAACATAAATTTTCAATTCAATTCAGTCTTCAAATTGTTTCTCCAATTTGGTAATTCTTCTACTTTTGTTCTTTATTTTAGTTTAATTTATGCTTTTTAGTTCTTTAGTCTAGTTAATTTAGTTAATTGTTGATGTTATTAGTTTAATTGTCAATTACTTCATGAATTCAATTATGAACTTTACAATTATTCTGCTTTAATTTTCATAGTCATGAGTGAGTAGTCTAATTTCTAGGGTTAGGGAAACCCTGATTAGTTATACGACTACTAAATTAGGTTGTTTCAATTCCACAATTAGTAGTCAATTTCCTATTATTGGGTTTTTCGTTTACAATTGAATTGTGCGCAGATTTAGTTGTAATTTGGTAATTGTTGAATTGATGCTGAGAGGTAAAAGTACCACCAATAAGACCACTGAATAATAGGCGGAATTAGTCTAGGCATGAGCGAGAGCCGATAGATGAGTTTCGAGGGAGTCTAGATTCGAGATAATTATGAGCCCTAATTTGACGATATTGTGAGATTGAACGTGTTGTTAGTGAATCCATTAGTTTTTCTGGTGACCCGAATGTACCCTAGGCTTCATTTATTGGTTTTAATCTTCGTCATTTCCCGTAATTAGTAGTAATTAGTCTGTAGTCAGTTAGTAAGTCAATATTTCTCGACCAAGGCCCTTTGTACGGTTTAAGCTTTTTAGAATTAATAGGTTCAATTGCTTCCCTAAGGATTCGATCCTTACTTCCCTAGCTGCATTAGTTAGTGTTGTTTGGTTTACTTTTGATAGTTGCGATAGCCTCATCAAATTTTGGCGCCGTTGCCGGGGAGCAATTTTTAATTCTATTAGTCGGGTTATACGTTTTTATTTTTATTTTCTTAGTCTCAAAGAACTATTCAGTTCTTTGGGGCTGTTTCTTATCTTTGCTCGGAGTTTCTATTGTGTGCAGGTTCATAGGTTTATGCAAAACGACCACGACCTGATACTTTTATTTTCCCTGAGCCCGAGCGAGTGTTTTCTGAAACGGTTGAGACTAGTAGAGACGCCGAATTTTTCTTCCCCGATCTGTGGAGGAAACTGTTTCTGACTTGTCTCAGTTTTTTTCGAGTTCACCTTTAATCCTTGTTTTGAAGGGTATTTAGAAGTTGAAATGGCTGCCGAAGGAGAAGGACAGGGTAGAGGACCACCACCTCCACCACCGCCACCTCGCCCGTTCATTGAGAGATTATTCCTTGCCTAGTACGGAGTCTATGGCGGAGGCTATTCAGTACTTGATACCGAGGCTGCTAACTTTGAACTGAAACCGGCTCTTGTGAATATGGTTGAACGAAATCAGTTTTCAGGGACATTGAAGGAAGATCCGAACTTACCCTTACAGAATTTCCTTCAATACTGTGATACTATCTAGCAAATGAATGTCTCTAAGGACACATCAGAAGGCGAATGTTTCCATTTTCGTTAAAGACAAAGCTAGAACCTGGTTGAACGATCTCAATATGGCTACCATTAATTGTTGGGAGGATTTAGCTCTTGCTTTTCAGAGGAAGTACTACCCACCACAAAGAACTGCTTTACTGAGGAGCCAAATTACTAACTCTTCAATCAGGAGACAGATGAGTCATTATATGATGCTTGGGACAGTTTAAGGAGTTTTGAGAATGTTTCCTCATCATGGGCTTGAGAAATGGTTCCTAGTTCAGTCATTCTACAATGGGTTGGGTAATGAGAGTAGGGCTTTGTTAGATTCTGCTGCTAATGGTCGATTTATGAACCAAGAAGTCAACGCTGCATATGAACTGATTGATGAAATCGCCACTATAATTCATAGTTTGGTAACCTTAGAGGGCATTCCAAGAAGGGTGTAACATTTAGTTGATGACAATATGAGATGTTAGCTGCACAGATAAATGCCATAAGTCAGAAGCTTGATAAGATTGTACTACACTCCCCCACCATCACCTGTAGCTGCACTTTCGGGATGCACTGATCCTTTCTGTGATTCTATTGGTCTTTTCGGTCATAATTCCCAGTGTTGTACTAGTTCAGTAGAGCAAGTTGTGCCTTTCAAGCCCCAAGAACAATCCATATTCTAATACATACAATCCGGGCTGGAAGGATCACCCATACTTTTCTTACAAGAACAACAGCAATTGCCAGAATCCTCAGCAAGCCATGCCACCTCAGCAGGCACCCCAGCAAATGCAGAGACATGTACCACCACACCCACCAGGTTTCAGCAGGCCACCACTACCAGCATCACCAATGCCATCTCAACCTAGTGAAGAAATCTCGGAGTTGAAGAATATGATGTTGTGCAATGCAGAAAAATATGGAGGCAATGCAGGCTCATAACAAGCACTTGGAAACTCAAATAGCTCAGATTGCGCAATCAACTGCTCAAGGAAACCAGGCCACCTTCCATCACAACCCACACCCCCAGCATCACAGGCATCACAGAATCCCCCAGGGACCATGTCAATGCCATCACTTGAGGAGTGGACTGCTTATGAAGGCCCGAAAATGCCTACTGATGATGTTAATTCTATGTTTCAGGTGGAGCTGAGAAACCAGTGATTTGGTGATTGAAGATTCAGATGCAGTTCCAGTTAAGGAGGCTGAACACCTAAGGAGAAGGTAGATGACACATCGATTGACACTATCCCGAAACCACAGGTTAGGTTTCCCTTTCGAACAGGGTGACCAGGAGTAAGAACGATAACCATTTCAGTAAATTTTTAGCTATTGTTAAGAATTTGCAAGTTACTGTTCAATTTACTGATATTGATCACTCAATTTCCACTTACACTAAATTTTTGAAAGACATTTTGAGCAGGAAACGCGAATTGAGTGTGGTGAGACCGTAGCACTCACGGAGGAGTGCAGTGCCATACTGCAAAACAATTCACCACCGAAATTAAAGGACCCAGGAAGTTTTTCTATTCCCTATAACATTGGCCCCCTGTTTATTGACAAAGCCTTATGTAATTTAGGAGCCAGTGTTTATTGTTATGCCACTATCTATTTGTAAAAACTTGATATGGGTGCTTTAAGGTACTAACATTACCTGCAGATGGCAGATAGGACAGTGAAATACCCTAAAGGTATTTTGAGGATGTCCTGGTGAGAGTCGGGAAATTCTTTATCCCTGTTGATTTGTTGTGTTAGATATGGATGAGGATGCACACATCCCAATCATTCTTGGTAACCTTTCTTACACACTGCAGGTGCTGTTATCGATGTCAAAAATGGTAGTTTGACCTTGTCTGTAGGAGATGATAAAGTTACCTTTAATCTTAATGCTGCTCTTAAGAGTCCAATGATGGAACAATCATGTTATGCTATCGATGTCATTGATGAGATTTTATTTGATGATATGCCTCGATCTACTACAAAAAGATCTTCTGGAGGCCGTTGTTTGTCTTGATGTTGAGGCGGTGAAGGTACAATCGATGCTGATGCTTAGTCCAGGACCTTACTGGTGAGGAATTGAACCGGAAGAGAGCCGGAGATTTATTGATGTACCTCAAGAGGTTTGTTCTGTTAAAGAGGTAACCCAACCTGAGATGAAACCCCTCCCCTCTCACTGAAATATCTTTTCTCGATGAAAGAAGTTGTACCCGTCATTGTTATGCTTCTCTTAATGATAATCAATTAAATAACTTTTATGTGTACTTAAATCTCATAAGAAAGCTATTGGCTATACTATTGATGATTTGACCGGTATTAGTCCTGATTTTTG
This sequence comes from Suaeda aralocaspica, assembly GCA_016808085.1. Classification (NCBI taxonomy): domain Eukaryota; kingdom Viridiplantae; phylum Streptophyta; class Magnoliopsida; order Caryophyllales; family Amaranthaceae; genus Suaeda; species Suaeda aralocaspica. The sequence goes on along the minus strand of PYUH01000319.1, from coordinate 19,084 downwards.
TATGCATAGAATTCATTTAGAAGAAGGTCACAAACCTTGTATCCAGGGTCAACGACGTTTGAATCCTAACATGCAGGCGGTAGTGAAGAAGGAAGTCTTAAACTTCTAGATGCAGGTATTATTTACTCGGTGCCTGATTCCGAGTGGGTAAGTCCCGTACAGGTAGTCCCTAAGAAAGGAGGGACAACTGTTGTTCGTAATGAAAAAATGAACTATCCCTACTAGATTTGTCACAGGATGGAGGATGTGTATTGATTACCGGAATTGAATGTTGCAACTAAAAAGACCTTTCCCCCTTCCTTTTATTGATCAAATTTGGAAAGTAACTAAGAATAAGTATTTTCTGTTATCTTGATGGATATCTGGTTTC